>JAMPIV010017543.1:0-72883 GCA_024509875.1 Oreohelix idahoensis
CCATTTTTCAACCAATGTAGATATAACTGAAAACATATTCAATCTATATTGTGAACATTTTTCAACCGGTGTAGATGGGAATGTAAACATATTCTATCTTTACTATTAATATTTCCATTTGAATTTAAAGTAAATACAAAGCTATTCAATTTAAACGTAAAGAAAGTTTCTCTCGAGGGCTTAACCTAAATTCTCATCGAGGGTAATGTCTGAGGTAGATGGGATGGTGGAATAGGAAGATGGGGTCACATAACTATGTGTCGAGAAACTCAATACTCAAAGGGTATTTGTTTTTATTCTTTTACCATACTAGTTGGTGGTACCAGTTGAGGGTACTATCTCTGAAACAAGAAGGGAACATGTGGCATGTAGTCGAAGCTAGATACCATCATCAGAAGGGCGTGTTAAAAATAAAAGTTAATTAAAAAGTTAAACAAAAAAAAGTTACAAAAAAAAAAAAAAAAAACAGACGAGGGACCAACATGACGTAGGAAACTTACTGATTCTTCTGGGAAAGTGCTGCGTCCAAACACTAGGACCAGACGACGAGGCGTGTTCATGTCTTACCAAGAACCAATAACCAGTCAGAAAGAAGCAAGATCTGTCCACTGACAACTTAGTAACACATTAGCAGCAGCCAAAGGGACACTCCTTTACAAGACATTCATTACATCACAAACTGTGATAACTGAATAGAATAATTAATCATCCTTAAAAACCGTGAAGGGACCGATTTAGTCCCTTTTTGAGCTTGCATGTTTTGGTCCTAGTCAATTTATTACTAAAAAACTGCTAAACAAACATACATAAATAAGAAGAATCTGCAGCGCAAAACAACCTGGGTGGACTTGTTAACGAGCGTGATCTGTCTAAAGAATTACTAATCATTCAGATAAGAGCAGAACTGTCAATGACAACTAGATATACTTCTATCTACAGCTCTGCCAAGAGTAATCTTGTGCAAAGGTAGACACCTTTAAAGACCCATATTATAGATACTCTTGAGCTTTGGCCACTGGTGGACCATTACTGCAAATCAGGGGAGGCAATTCCGTGACACTCCATAAGGGGCGAAAAGGAAAGTTATGATTAAGGCCGGATTTAGGCATACGCTAAACAAATTACAGTGGTTAGTGCACTGGCTTCCTAGCTCGATGGACCTGGTTCGATCCCCAGTTTAAGTGGGGTTTTTTAGATCCCAAACGGCTCCGGTGTCGACCCAGCCTGATGACTTGCGTACCAGAGCAACTCTGGGAAGGTTAAGGCGGCCGGCGTGATGCTAACCACATCAGCCCTAATGTGCCGACGGTCAAGAAAATATGGGCCTGACACCGTGTTCCCAATATACCTCATTGGGTGTGTAACGGGATGCTACGTACCTACCTAAACAAGCTACAGCTTCAAGCTTCTCAGTTTGAAGGGGCCTGTCTAACAATGGTGTAGCGAGGTGAGGAGGGGGGTGGGTTAACGGCAGAAAAGGTTATAGAAAAAGTTATACTATGATTAAGTTTATAATGTTAATTTCCACTAATAATGATAGTACCACCGTACATCAAACATGATACACCTAAATGGATTTATTATGCATCTTGACGGCATTCTTGCCAAGTTCAGTTGTTACACGGCCTTATTCTCTGTTATCAGTTACCAAATAGGGCCTCCACAGCGTTCTATACCTTAGGGCCTCACTATGTCTAAACCCGGCCCTGGTTATGATGATGACATATACACATCATAGAACACCAAAAAAAAAAATCCAAATTTGAACGCCAGACTAACGTTAGCCCTGAAAAGAACTGGTAGTAAAAAAAAGGATCGCTTACTGCACGTCTGGTGTAGTTCCTCGAGATAGGCTAAAACACACAGGAATCGTATTCCTCACGGCAGAAAGAAGCACTCAACTTTCTGTAGACATATTATGTGAAGAGGATAAAAAATTTCACACAGTATACCCCAGTTGTAACCAAAAGGACTCACCGTGAGTCAGGTTAAACAGGGTTTCGAAGCTCTATAAAAAAAATGTAAAAAATTTTAATGTCAATGAGAAAATGTTAAAAATGGATTGGTATAATGTTTCTCCAGAGGTCGTTTTGGCCTAGAGGGAAGCTAATCTTCCTTTGCGCATTGACCTCTTTCATGACCGCCTTATTATTGTTTTCTTCCGTTTAGCTGTCCGTCGTATTTTAATAATCTTCTGTAGAAACCACACCATCTAGTGCTTTTCCTGCTTGTTAACTAGTTGTCAACGACTCACTTCCGTATGTCAGGATTGGTTTTATATAACACTGAAGAATTCTCTCTTCCAATGACAGAGAATTGTGCATAAAATACTTTTCATTTTGTATAAAGCGGTTTTAGCGTGGGCTAAACGAAACTCTAGATAGAACGTTACGACAGGATATAGCAGAGGAGATATTTCTGGTTACTACATACTTATATTCCAGAGGATGTTCAGTCTTAATTGCTTGGATACCTTCACATGTTGGCATAGAGGGAAATGAAAAGGCAGATAAATAAGCCAAGAAAGGTAGATCTGATAAAAATCTAATAAATGTAGGGATGAGTAAATCAGAGATTAAGAGCTTAATTAAAGATTTAATATCAGATGAATGGAAAGCAGAGTGGGATAAAAATCTGAAAGGAAGACATGCATATAAGTTGTTCAAGGCTCCAAGAAAATGTCAGATATCTAGGGAATTGAAAATTCCCAGTAATAAGAAACGTCTCAGACTACAGCTGGGAAAAGGCTATTTCAGAATAGAAGAACCTTACTGTGCAGTATGTCTTCACGACAATAATATAGAACATTTCTTGTTAAAATGTAAGAGGTATGAACAAATGAAAATACCAATATTAGATTATTTGCAAGCATCCAACTTACCTATAACTATAGAAGAGGTGTTGGGAGTGGACAGACCTAGGGAACTGCATACAAGTCAAACAATATTTAACACGAACAAATGTTAATATATAGTGGCTGGGAATGTGTAGGTGTCACAGATGGAAATAGTGCAGCAGTAATCATCCACTTTTGCCCCTCCCCATCTAGTTTATATTTTTGCTACACGAACGAAGGACTCACCAGTGCAATTAACACGTCTGTGATGTTGTAGGATGTCTGTGTTGTTGTAGTATGTCTGTGTTGTTTTAGGATGTCTGAGATGTTGTAGGATTTCTGTGATGTTGTAGGATGTCTGTGTTGTTGTAGGATGTCTGTGTTGTTGTAGCATGTCTGTGTTGTTGTAGGATGTCTGTGATGTTGTAGGATGTCTGTGTTGTTGTAGGATGTCTGTGATGTTGTAGGATGTCTGTGATGTTGTAGGATGTCTGTGATGTTGTAGGATGTCTGTGATGTTGTAGGATGTCTGTGTTGTTGTAGGATGTCTGTGATGTTGTAGGATGTCTGTGATGTTGTAGGATGTCTGTGTTGTTGTAGGATGTCTGTGATGTTGTAGGATTTCTGTGTTGTTGTAGGATGTCTGTGATGTTGTAGGATGTCTGTGATGGTGTAGGATGTCTGTGGTGTTGTAGGATGTCTGTGGTGTTGTAGGATGTCTGTGATATTGTAGGATGTCTGGGATGTTGTAGGATGTCTGTGATGTTGTAGGATGTCTGTGATGTTGTATAACCATCTACCTCATGGTCTTCTCTGTGCCCTGAAACAAGATCTTCTAATGTTGTAGGCGCGTAGTGGTCATTTATCAGGCTTCGTTCTCCTGAGATGTCCAAACCACTTAATATTCTGTCTCTCTGTATACTTGATACAGTAGTTGTTTATATTATTATTGTCCTCATTTCCATAGCCCATTGCTGTTGTTTCACGACCAGCGAGATGCCTTTTCCGCAGTTCTGCCACGCCTTTTATGTTAACATCTTGACTTTCCCAGGACCGGATTAACTGATTCTGTACGTAATTATTTTCTCCTGGACGGAATTATTTTTAGACCCCAAAAGTTTGCATATACATAAGTTACGTTTACTGAGATAAAATATCTAATTATTAGTAAAGTATAACTTATTATATATGAAATTAAAGGAAAATGAATGTGCATTATGAACATATTAATCGTGTTTACTAAATTTATAATTTGTTAGTTTTGTTAGAATAAAAAGTACATTTAAAACAATTGATCTGAAATTATGAAATTTTTTTCCACTTACCTAAGGCCTCCATCAGAAATTTGTCACAATACATTCTAATTGCTTTCATTTTGTAGGTGATCCATTTGGTAATACAGAAAAAGCAACAAAACTAAATAGCTATTAAACAAGCAGGACGTTTCGATTGTAAACCGCTTCCATTCTGTGTATTTTCGACCATTGTTTATCACTACAAAACGCAAATAAAAATTAAGCTAACACACTGAAATTCCCACCAAAAGTGAACAAAGACCATTCAGAAATGCTTAAAACTGTGTTTACTTCCGTCCTGGATTAAATTCCGGTCGTGATTAAATACTGAATCGGAAAAAGAATGAAAATTAGTTAGCGTTTTTAAATAGACGTTACGACCAGACAGAGGAACGGAACTGAGAGTCTTTAAAAAGACGTTACGTAAGGAATCAGTTAAGAATTCCGGAGGCCCTACGCTATTAAGATATTTTGAGACTCCTCTCCAATCTTCTAAAGGATAAAATTAGAAAGAAAAAAAAAACTGATGGATTTCAATAAATGCTTTTATTAATATATAATAATATGTTTAAACAAAAAAGAGTGTTCGTTACAGCTCTTAGATTTTGTTAAAGATAGTGGGGCCACTGCAAAGAAAATATAATACAAAATGGAAAAGCGGGAGTGGAAGTAACTAATAATCTAACTGTTCTTCTTCTTCTTCTTCTTCCGTCCTTAGCCACCGACCGTCAAAGCAGTCAGTGGCCATTACGCCTAGTGGCGTCTTAGGGCAACAGCAGATAGGTTTTCTTTGCCATTGTTTCCCATCACGCCTAATGGCGTCTTTAAGGCAACGGCAAATCAATCCATCTGCTGTTGTTTCCGTAATCGAAGTGACTGGCAAATGGGTGATCAGCCCGTTGTGAAATCTAACTGTTGTACAGATACTATTACCCGGCACGCACGAGCATACTATCGTGCAGTAAATAAATATTAGACAAACATAAAGGTATGTTTGTCTAATATTTATTTACTGTTTACAGGCCTCGGGTTTCCCTTCCTTATGTGTTATAAATGTTTATACTATCGTGCACGTGCCGTTGATGTAGAGCTCTGTGCGTTATAACACCCTAGGCCCGTGTCTAATGAGCTCTTTACAGACCATGTAGCCACTACTCTGTTGGGTCATTTGCAAGAAGCTTGCACCAAGTAATCACATACTCATGCAGTTTGATTTACAATACGAGTTAGCCAGCGCTACGTTTAACTTCATATTAGCCGCTTTTGAACGACTTGTATGAGGGGACAGTAGTTTGATTATCTTTTTGTCTTCTCAACCGCCACAAAATTGTCTAATCTATTTACAAGAAAGTCAAATGTAGTTCCATAGCAATTACGATCGTAGGGGAGCGAAGAGTTGGAGACTTCACCCAGTCTCAGTATTTTTCAGATGGGGTGGCCAGTTCCTTTCTGTGACAGACGAACTCAGCTGACCCTGAATTGTTGTATGATATGGTACGACCCTTTGTAACGACCCCTTCGGATAACATCAGTGCCCCCGAATACTGTAGTAACTTTTCGTCAAACGGGATTTTTTTTTCCACCTGGACTCATTAGCATGCAACCTTTCCACGCAGATTGTCAACACGTTTGCTGATTAATATGTGGACAGTTTATCTACCGTACATTCTGGTCATCGCATTGATTTAAGGAGAGGTTAAATGACGCCCACGGATATCTCTTGAGCAATCATATGCAGTTATTTTCATTAACTTGGCCCAGTGGGGGCGGTGCCAGAATTAAATTGATAGTAGCGGCACACGATCAAACAGGCACTGAGGAATCTCAGGAAAGACTAGCGGCGCTATCAAAGGCAGTAGTGGTCCCTGAAACGAGGACGCAAGTTTCTTGCATGTATTTCGCATCTCGGTGTTAACCACAGAACCGATCGCAGTGGACGAGAACGGGAAAGCCGACGCGGAAGCAGCGAGCGGAGATACGGAAGACCAGGGGCGGCATCTCTCTTTAGTCTGGCGGTTAGATCCCCAGAAGTCTAATGAGATCTAAAACGGTGTCAAATTCTAACATGTTCCCCCAATCTTGCATTCCAGTTAGATATATGCAGACCACGAAGGAATCCATTTTATCATTTGGTCGCCAGAGATTTAAGATTCACTAGCTATAGTAGAAATTTTGCTAGATTTCCATCTGAATTGGTGGCTACATTGGAGTGATTTCTTTTTCCGTGCACGAATGATCACCTTTGCAATCCCAGCAATAAAGAAATCATACAGAGTCTTCCAGACTCGGTTCTTAAACTTCCAGACATATTGATGAAACATTTTACATTTAATCTTGTGGCGGTCCGATGCGGCTTAGCTATCATAATTACATGAAAGAAAGCCTACCCAAGAACATTTAAATAAACCATCAATTTAAATTACAATCTGTAAGATAAACTGGAAGATGAACAGTTGCCAGTAGCGATATTTTATTTACTGCTCTACTGTAAGAGAGTACCTATTTACCTGAACTGTGACTGAGCCTAGTTTTTCCTCACTGGATTTAAAACCTACCGGTAAGTTGCTATCATCACGCCTTGAAGAAATTTTACCTCCAGCAGCGAAATTAAAGAGACCACTCCATCCTCACCCCTGTGTCGAACTGTGTCAGTGCCATCCCATAGACTCCTTTTTATATAATAAAACTCAAGAACTCTTAGGCTTCAAGTCCGGCGATAAGTGGAAATATTTGCTATCAGCTAACCTCGCTACATCTGGGGCGGGACATCGAAGTACCAGACAGTTTCATATGTCAAGAGTGTAATTGCTGTTTATATAATTCTATGGATTGTCTGATGCTGCAATCAGTAAGTGTGTGTGAGTATATGAGTGTGGGCCCTCACAAGCGTGCATGAATGACAGGAGATTTAATTTTTGCAAACCATTTGTTAACTTGCCTACCGGGTAATACATTTTCTGTATATCCTGCACTGTTCCTTTAAGTGGGATATTTAGTTAACTCTGTTTACTCACCCCCCTTTTCATTTTCTTAGTAAAGGGAAGAACAATTTGGAATAACATGATTTTTGTCTACCACCCATACCTAATATTGTAACACCTCTTTCAGAGTAATTAAATCCACTGTTGGGTTACATTACCTATGTTCCTGATAACTATCTATCTTTGGACTGGGTTTATCTTTGTCTAATAAGCGGGAAGGGCTTAGTCGATACCAATCTTCTCCACCCCTCCCCACCTTGTTATTTGTATTTTCTTTACTTGTGATATTTTTTCTGTTACACATGATTATTGTGGTGATTGATTTTAACGTTAATAAACAGCATAAACTTATTTAGTACTGTGTTGGAATACCCAAAGCCCAAATTTCCCCTACCTGTTTAATATAGTTTGTATTCACGGGCGTCTGTGTGTTTGAAGCACCAAATCGGTGTGAGCGCAGGTGTGTGTCTGGAAACTGGCAAATAATTGTTTGACCAGGAGAGACTGAAGAGTAGATTGAGAGAAACGATTTGTCGTAAATAAGTCTGTCATTACTCTCCCCAGCACTCTGTGAAGCAACTATTTACTCTCTAACCTTTTCTATCACTGAGCTTTCACCATCATTCTCCACTCTAAACAGGACCACTATTTCTGAGACTCTTTCTCTCAAAATAAATTTACGACACTTTCCTAGCTGCCTTTGCTTTCCTAACTCAAGAACAGAGTCAGAAAACCATTTTACAGCTTGATAGACTGGGGTGTGTTATGGCCTATTTTCTGGTCTCTTTGTCGCATTAAACAATCGCTCTAACTGCTATGCCACTCAAATGCTCTCTTTTCTTTTAAAACTTTAAAAACATAATTCTTGACCACGCTAAATGATATTTTGATATTTCATTTACACGGGTGATTTTCTTACTTGTGTGATAACTTTCACGGTGATTCTCTTCAAAAATGTTCAATCTTTTATGGTTGATTTCATCAATGATGCGTTATCTTCCATTGTTGATTTTCTCTATGATGTGTTATCTTCCATTGTTGATTTTCTTTATGATGTGTTATCTTCCCTGTTGATTTCCTCTATGATGTGTTATCGTCCGTGGTTGATTTCCTCAATGATGTGTTATCTTTCATTGTTGATTTCCTCTATGATGTGTTATCTTCGCCTTTTGGTTTTCTCTACATGTTATCGTCCATGGTTGATTTCCTCAATGATGTGTTATTTTCCATGGTTGATTTCCTCTATAATGTGTTATCTTCCTTTGTTGATTTTCTCTACGATGTATTATCTTCTCCTGTTGATTTCCTCTTTGATGCGTTATCTTCCATTGTTGATTTCCTCTATGATGTGTTATTTTCCCCTGTTGATTTCCTCTATGATGTTTTTTCATCCATGGTTGATTTCCTCAATGATGAGTTATCTTCCATTGTTGATTACCTCAATGATGTGTTATCTTCCATTGTTGATTTTCTTTATGATGTGTTATCTTCCATTGTTGATTTTCTCTATGATGTGTTATCGTCCATGGTTGATTACCTCAATAATGTGTTATCTTCCATTGTTGATTTCCTCTTTGATTTGTTATCTTCCATTGTTGATTTCCTCTATGATGTGTTATCTTCCCGTGTTGATTTCCTCAATGATGTGTTATCTTCCATGGTTTTTTCCATATTATCTTCTTTGTTTGATTGTCTTAATGATGTTTTACCTACAACTTTCATGACCAAGAGTACCACGGCAAAGGTGGACCTATGAAAGTGACTGTGCCCCACACTCTCCCGCTGACAGACTTTGTCATTCAGGCAGGCTTGGAGCTAGGATTACAAGTGAATGATCCAAACGGTGCTACATTGGAAGGTAAGATATAGTTCTGTTTCTTTCTTAATAAAAAGAAAAGCTTTGATTTTTGATTGGTTTCTAAATGCTCTTAATTATTTAACCTACTCACATTATCATCACGATTATCATCATCATCCTCGTCGTGATTATCATCATCATCATTATATTTCAACTCCTCAAATACCTTTCAATAAATTTATACCACGTCCTCCTGTACTGTGCCATCAGCTCAAGTTCTGTCCATGGTTACCTCATCTTTGTCATTTCCGTCTCATTTTCTCTTCTCCACATGTTTTTCTGGTTCCTTCTACCTCTCTACCTTGAGGATGTCAGACCAAGGACTACCTTGTAATGCTTTTAAAAGGCTTTCTTAATGTGTGCATTAACCCACCCTTGCGTCTTTCTTAAATCTCATGTTCCACAGGCACTTATCTGGTTCTTGTCATCAGTCCCGAATAGGTGATCTTGTCGAACATATCAATCCTTCTATTCTACGCAAGGAATAGAACCCTTGTATGAACGTCTGCATTTTTTTTTGGTCTTCACTCCAGCTTAATCTAATTAGACTACAATGGCTGGGTATTTGCGAAACGTTACAACAAAAAAGGTCTTCGTCAAGGAACACAGGGGAACAAACTCGACACGAAAGATTAACAAACTCAAGGGGCATAAACCTCAATATAATTTGAGGTTCTTTGCAGAAGCGTAGACTGGAGCGTGACGTTACTAGGAACTGAACCCGGTAGATTTGTCGCGAGAGGGAAGCGTTCAAACAACGATTATGGATTCTTCTCATCTTTTATATTTCTTATTGGTTCCTTATGGAGCAGGGAGTCTCCACTGTTGCTGGTCCCCTTCCAGAAAGCCTGCTTCATACATTAACATGCTCTTGCAGCGGTATTTTTGTAGCAAATTGTTTTACATAATGAGGTTGCCCAGAGGGCTCCCCCGAAAACTCCACGGGACAAATATTAAAATGTATTGCATTAATAATTATATCTCGTATAGTTCTCAGTGGACTCCAAAGAGACTAAGAAGGAATAATCCTTCTGCACCCTCAGGAATGTCATGCACGTCGACTATTTGACGTTTTGCTTGGAGCTGGTAATCTCATCACGTAAACATTGCTACAGAAACCACGTCTGCATGAGCACGTGACTGATTGCTGCAGTCTTCCTGCTAGCAGACCAGCTGCAGAATGTGACTACCTGCTCTGTAAGGAGTGCACATTGAAACAATGATGATTAATGTTTGAAAAGTAGTGCCTTCTCGTCCGCAATCGTCTATATGTGTTGGTCTAATGTGCTGTCATTGTTAAGTTGATTTGTGTCCCTTTATATAGAGTTCTACTAACACTTATAGTATACTCTGAGTCACATGATCAGATGTTCTGATGTGTATGCAGGTATATCCCACGCGCAGTCCAACTCCTACAAAGGTATTCGCTATAGTACATCACGTGCTTATCTTCATCCGGTCATTTCACGTGGGAACTTGCACGTGCGCATTAATACTCATGTCACAAAGGTAAATTGTTGATATGTACCTGCATTATTGTTATCTTGTGTGTGACATAAATATACATTCATGCCATTCAGCGAAATGGAAAATACCATGTCATATTCATATATTGCCGTATTTTTCTACTGTGCTAAATGTACTTTGTTACCAGTGGCCATCATCATCATCATCTCCTATATATATATATATATATATATATATATATATATATATATATATATATATATATATATATATATATATATATATATATATATATATATATATATATATATATATATATATTTGCTAAGTCCGCCGCATAGAAGATGGTCGCATCCCTCAAGATATTTTCTACGGACAACTGGCAAATGGCAAAAGGGCAGCCGGGCGACCGCAGCTAAGGCTCAATGATGCATGTAAGAGAGACATCATGGAATTAGTCATAAATGCAGCAGCCTAGAAGGATGAAGCTGCCGATCGCACCAAGTGGCGATGGTCCTTACGGCGCCACATCGGATTGGACGAACAGAAGCTCTCACAACAAGCAGGAGGGAAAAGACCACGCCAAATGGAACACAAGGGCAAAAAAAAATGTTTAGGGCTATCACCCCAGGGGCGCATTCCCAAAGTCAGTCATGACTGAAGCGGGCTACTAGTACTTTCTATCTATCTATCTATCTATCTATCTATCTATCTATCTATCTATCTATCTATCTATCTATCTATCTATCTATCTATCTATCTATCTATCTATCTATCTATCTATCTATCTATCTATCTATCTATCTATCTATCTATCTATCTATCTATCTATCTATCTATCTATCTATCTATCTATCTATCTATCTGTCTGTCTGTCTGTCTATATATATATATATATATATATATATATATATATATATATATATATATATATATATATATATATATATATATATATATATATTTTAATATTTATTTATATATATCTGTTGTTCCCCCATGTTCTGGTAGCTTTGTTTACAATAAAATATATTCATCTCTTAGATTCTCGTTGAAGGCAAGAAAGCTACAGGAGTTGAGATGATTTACAACGGAAGAAAGGAGAGGGTCAGTGTAAACAAGGAAGTTATCCTCTCAGCTGGAGCCATCGGATCACCCCAGATCCTCATGCTAAGTGGGATTGGACCTGCGGACCACTTGAAACAGCTGGGTGTAGGTATAATGTCTTTTGGGTCATAGAAGGTAATTTTTCTATCAAGGGACGTCTAAGAAACAACTGAAAAATATAGTATTTAATACCAGCACCAAGCTACTACTGTTTAATCTTAGTTGTATAATGAGGAATATCAAAGTAGAAAGGAAAATTTAGCATGTGAAAGATAAGACAAGCAATTAATGGGTTACCCCGTGTGTTTCCAAGGGGTTTCTGAACAGACAAAGAAATAATAAGACAACTGCACCCTCACATGGCGACTATCATGAGGCTGTTCATGAGGCTGACAACCTCATATTGCTTCTGAAACCAAAGGATCTCTTAACTCTTTGACTCCATATTTTCCACCCTGTGCCATAATTATTTTTTGAAGAATTCTAAACGGTGAAGTGTACTGACTTTTAGTGTAAATTTTATGTTAATCTTTTTCTGTGAACATGTACTTATTATAGACCAAACTGTAGGGAAATGGATAGAGAATTGTAATATGTAACGTCTTTGGTAGTATTAATACAAGTGTGTTCGTTATACTTAAAACATTTTGCATGTAAAATTGAAAAACACTAAAAAGTTAACTGTAGAATACGATCTTATCAAAGACAAATTACTGTTGTAGACAATAAAACTTTCTTTTTAGTCTTCAAACGTCAGGTTAATCCATATACAAAGCAAAAAAAAAAAAAACATGCTTATGGCCACAATTAGTACATTTAGTGTTATTCACACCAGTTTTTCTGTGGTCCCTTGTAGGAAAAAAATAAATTATGCAATCTTGCATTACGTAATTTTCAAACAAATAAAGAAGAATAACGTCATATAAAAACTTTTTTACTCTTGTTTAATGTTTTAATTGTATCCCTAGCTTCATCTTCTACCAAGAACTAGTGATTAGATGTTACGGTAGGTCTAGTTTTTTTGCTTTTTGATCGGCCAGAATATGACTACGCCCACTCATCAACTAAATCTTGTGTGTCTAGCTTTTCTGCACAGATTCCATATTTTGACAACAAACCGTGACTACCAAACAATCAACATCAATGTCAGCAATGTTTCAAAGTAGTTTGACACAATTATTTGCTTAGGAGACTTAGAAAATGTAAATATAAAGCGTGACATATTTCTCTAGCAATAACAACGAAAAATGCAAACACGCGAATCGTCACAAAAATTGTGATAATAACATGAAAACTCGCAAATGTGCTGCTTAACTACAGTCAGATTAGCTGTTTAAATAGTAGCGGAAATCATTCTATGAGTTTTAAAATATGAACTGCATTAAACGAATGATTTTTAGGATTTATTCGTGATAAACTAAAAACCACGCTCTGAGCGTTGCTCTGGCACGGCGCGTTGAATTTTGCAACGCTCAGAGCGTTGGTCTGGAGTCAAAGAGTTTAAGAGACAAAGAGAACATAAGACTACTGCACCCTTCAGGCATGGCGTACGTGGTGACTATCATGAGGTTGTGAATGAGGCTGTACCTGAGGTTGTGCTTGAGGCTGACAACCTCATAATGTAAAACAAATTGTTACAGAAACCACTAATGGAAGAGCGTGTGTAAATGCTTGGCACAGGCTACCTGGGAATGGGACCAGCTACAGTTATAGTTCAATGTTCCCCAAATCACATCAAAGGAAGATAATAATGATGAATAGATACTTTCCGTCATTCTATATTTGATGCAGGATATAGTTCATACAGTTTTTCCTGGTGTCACCAATTCTAATTCTGTCTCTCCTGGTAACATTAACGGGTCTTCTTAATCATCTCTTCTCAAACGATGCAATTCTCCTCTCCTGCACTTTGGTATGTGATTATGTTTGACACTGAAAGCTAATATCTGGTAAGAATATTGTATTTATAAGTTGTCGGTTAGTTTTAATTCTGAGATTAGGATGTTTGAATAGTGGTGACAGTTAGTAAGGCACTGCACTGGCCTTTTGACTACTTGTTTCAATTTCTCTGTCAAGTCTTTTATTATCTGTTCAAATGCTTTCTGTCTGCTCTAACTATGGAACCTGGGTAAGCCTTGTCGTTCATTAGCTAATTATCATGTTAAATGCTGACTAAAATTGTTAGTAAACATTAATTAATTTTTTTAAAATGTCATTCCTTTGATTGTGAAAGGAACTTGTTTTTGTGCTAAATAACTTTTGATTTACCCATTTTGCAACATACGATGATAATGATAATGTAAGGTGTGCATAGATTTTCGTCGTAGTTTCTCTTACTGTGAAGTGGGTGCAGTCAGCGTTAATTCGAATGAATATATCTCTTTTACTTATTCCAAGGAAGACAGTTTCGTTTGACAAGGCACTGTATTACACGATATTCACCGTTAATCAATTTGTTAATTCATAACCTTTCAGATTCCCATAAATTAAGGATGGTCAATATATAAAAGCCAAGCCTTTCTGTTCAGTGCTATTCGTTCTAGGTTTTTCTCTGTTTTCTTTATGATCTGAATGTTTGATAACCATCTCCATTCACTATCATCATCTTTTTTTCTTGTCCTCTAGTTCTTATCTCACAGAGTTGTTTTTTTATCCATCAATTGAAGAGTTTACTTGACGGTTTTCTGCTCTCATCAAGTTAATTAATTAATCCTTACTATTAATAAAAGTTGCCCCGTTTATTTCTTGTGGGTCTCTGATAAGACAAAGAACGAACAGTATTACTACTCCACGTGACATCTGGTACAAGGCAACTTAAATGAGGTTGTGCGTCAAACTGGCATACTCATTATGTGAAGCAAATTTCTACAGGAACTATCTCTGCAAGAGCATGGGAATATTTTGTGCAGTCTTCCTGCAAGAGGATCAGATATAATGATGGCTCCCTGCTCTACAATGAGCCAAATGGAAAAAAAGATGAGAAAACAAGATTAACAAAACCTATCCATAATCGTTGTTAGAGCACTTGACTCTGGCGACAAAGCTGCTTGGTTCAGTTCTTAGAAACGCCACGCTCCAGTCTACTTTGCAGTAAATGGGTACTTATATCTGCATTTGAGTTACGGAAGGCATAGAGAGGACAGGAACTGATCACCTTACATCATAAGAATAAAATAGTTGAGCCGCTTTGAGTGCCCAGCACTAGATGATGGTAGGAACATGCTCCTTCCTCCAAGGCCAGATAAGTGGAACGCCTTGTACGGAGAAACAAAACAACTTGCGAAAACATGCAGATATCACCACATGGCACTGGGCCGCAGGGCGAGAGCCTAAGTGCTGCTGAATCAATAACAATAACAAATGGTACGATAAGGTCACCACAGTGGAATTGATGACAAGAGCCAGTGGAACAAGACGCTGGTAATGGATAGGACATACATTACAGAAACATGTTGATAACATTACCAGGCAGTCCGTGTTGTGCAGTCACCAAGGTAATAGGTAGGACACACATTACAGAAACATGTTGATAACATTACCAGGCAGTCCGTGTTGTGCAGTCACCAAGGTAATAGATAGGACACACATTACAGAAACATGTTGATAACATTACCAGGCAGTCCGTGTTGTGCAGTCACCAAGGTAATAGGTAGGACACACATTACAGAAACATGTTGATAACATTACCAGGCAGTCCGTGTTGTGCAGTCACCAAGGTAATAGGTAGGACACACATTACAGAAACATGTTGATAACATTACCAGGCAGTCCGTGTTGTGCAGTCACCAAGGTAATAGGTAGGACACACATTACAGAAACATGTTGATAACATTACCAGGCAGTCCGTGTTGTGCAGTCACCAAGGTAATAGGTAGGACACACATTACAGAAACATGTTGATAACATTACCAGGCAGTCCGTGTTGTGCAGTCACCAAGGTAATAGATAGGACACACATTACAGAAACATGTTGATAACATTACCAGGCAGTCCGTGTTGTGCAGTCACCAAGGTAATAGGTAGGACACACATTACAGAAACATGTTGATAACATTACCAGGCAGTCCGTGTTGTGCAGTCACCAAGGTAATAGGTAGGACACACATTACAGAAACATGTTGATAACATTACCAGGCAGTCCGTGTTGTGCAGTCACCAAGGTAATAGGTAGGACACACATTACAGAAACATGTTGATAACATTACCAGGCAGTCCGTGTTGTGCAGTCACCAAGGTAATAGGATAGGACACACATTACAGAAACATGTTGATAACATTACCAGGCAGTCCGTGTTGTGCAGTCACCAAGGTAATAGGTAGGACACACATTACAGAAACATGTTGATAACATTACCAGGCAGTCCGTGTTGTGCAGTCACCAAGGTAATAGATAGGACACACATTACAGAAACATGTTGATAACATTACCAGGCAGTCCGTGTTGTGCAGTCACCAAGGTAATAGATAGGACACACATTACAGAAACATGTTGATAACATTACCAGGCAGTCCGTGTTGTGCAGTCACCAAGGTAATAGATAGGACACACATTACAGAAACATGTTGATAACATTACCAGGCAGTCCGTGTTGTGCAGTCACCAAGGTAATAGATAGGACACACATTACAGAAACATGTTGATAACATTACCAGGCAGTCCGTGTTGTGCAGTCACCAAGGTAATAGATAGGATAGGACACAGATTACAGAAAGATGTTGATAACATTACCAGGCAGTCCGTGTTGTGCAGTCAACAAGGTAATAGATAGGACACACATTACAGAAACATGTTGATAACATTACCAGGCAGTCCGTGTAGTCCGTGTTGTGCATTCACCAAGGTAATAGATAGGACACACATTACAGCAACATGTTGATAACACTACCAGTGCAGTCCGTTGATAACATTGTCCCGTCACCAAGGTAATAGATAGGACACACATTACAGAAACATGTTGATAACATTACCAGGCAGTCCGTGTTGTGCAGTCACCAAGGTAATAGATAGGACACACATTACAGAAACATGTTGATAACATTACCAGGCAGTCCGTGTTGTGCAGTCACCAAGGTAATAGATAGGACACACATTACAGAAACATGTTGATAACATTACCAGGCAGTCCGTGTTGTGCAGTCACCAAGGTAATAGATAGGACACACATTACAGAAACATGTTGATAACATTACCAGGCAGTCCGTGTTGTGCAGTCACCAAGGTAATAGGTAGGACACACATTACAGAAACATGTTGATAACATTACCAGGCAGTCCGTGTTGTGCAGTCACCAAGGTAATAGGTAGGACACACATTACAGAAACATGTTGATAACATTACCAGGCAGTCCGTGTTGTGCAGTCACCAAGGTAATAGATAGGACACACATTACAGAAACATGTTGATAACATTACCAGGCAGTCCGTGTTGTGCAGTCACCAAGGTAATAGATAGGACACACATTACAGAAACATGTTGATAACATTACCAGGCAGTCCGTGTTGTGCAGTCACCAAGGTAATAGATAGGACACACATTACAGAAACATGTTGATAACATTACCAGGCAGTCCGTGTTGTGCAGTCACCAAGGTAATAGATAGGACACACATTACAGAAACATGTTGATAACATTACCAGGCAGTCCGTGTTGTGCAGTCACCAAGGTAATAGATAGGACACACATTACAGAAACATGTTGATAACATTACCAGGCAGTCCGTGTTGTGCAGTCACCAAGGTAATAGATAGGACACACATTACAGAAACATGTTGATAACATTACCAGGCAGTCCGTGTTGTGCAGTCACCAAGGTAATAGATAGGACACACATTACAGAAACATGTTGATAACATTACCAGGCAGTCCGTGTTGTGCAGTCACCAAGGTAATAGATAGGACACACATTACAGAAACATGTTGATAACATTACCAGGCAGTCCGTGTTGTGCAGTCACCAAGGTAATAGATAGGACACACATTACAGAAACATGTTGATAACATACCAGGCAGTCCGTGTTGTGCAGTCACCAAGGTAATAGATAGGACACACATTACAGAAACATGTTGATAACATTACCAGGCAGTCCGTGTTGTGCAGTCACCAAGGTAATAGATAGGACACACATTACAGAAACATGTTGATAACATTACCAGGCAGTCCGTGTTGTGCAGTCACCAAGGTAATAGATAGGACACACATTACAGAAACATGTTGATAACATTACCAGGCAGTCCGTGTTGTGCAGTCACCAAGGTAATAGTTCCCGTGTAGGATAGGACACACATTACAGAAACATGTTGATAACATTACCAGGCAGTCCGTGTTGTGCAGTCACCAAGGTAGGACACACATTACAGAAACATGTTGATAACATTACCAGGCAGTCCGTGTTGTGCAGTCACCAAGGTAATAGATAGGACACACATTACAGAAACATGTTGATAACATTACCAGGCAGTCCGTGTTGTGCAGTCACCAAGGTAATAGATAGGACACACATTACAGAAACATGTTGATAACATTACCAGGCAGTCCGTGTTGTGCAGTCACCAAGGTAATAGATAGGACACACATTACAGAAACATGTTGATAACATTACCAGGCAGTCCGTGTTGTGCAGTCACCAAGGTAATAAGTAGGATACACATTACAGAAACATGTTGATAACATTACCAGGCAGTCCTCGTTGTGCAGTCACCAAGGTAATAAATAGGACACACATTACAGAAACATGTTGATAACATTACCAGGCAGTCCGTGTTGTGCAGTCACCAAGGTAATAGATAGGACACACATTACAGAAACATGTTGATAACATTACCAGGCAGTCCGTGTTGTGCAGTCACCAAGGTAATAGATAGGACACACATTACAGAAACATGTTGATAACATTACCAGGCAGTCCGTGTTGTGCAGTCACCAAGGTAATAGATAGGACACACATTACAGAAACATGTTGATAACATTACCAGGCAGTCCGTGTTGTGCAGTCACCAAGGTAATAGATAGGACACACATTACAGAAACATGTTGATAACATTACCAGGCAGTCCGTGTTGTGCAGTCACCAAGGTAATAGATAGGACTCACATTACAGAAACATGTTGATAACATTACCAGGCAGTCCGTGTTGTGCAGTCACCAAGGTAATAGATAGGACACACATTACAGAAACATGTTGATAACATTAACAGGCAGTCTTCGATGTGCAGTCACCAAGGTAATAGATAGGACACACATTACAGAAATATGTTGATAACATTACCAGACAGTCCGTGTTGTGCAGTCACCAAGGTAATAGATATGACACACATTACAGAAACATGTTGATAACATTACCAAGCAGTCCTCGATGTGCAGTCACCAAGGTAATAGGACACACATTACAGACACATGTTGATAACATTACCAGGCAGTCCTCGATGTGCAGTCACCAAGGCAAGAGAAATAGAGATGTACCGAAGAACACAGGGAGAATAGAGCTGAAGACATACATGAAAATGACGAGGACGATACAGAAAAACCTTGAGCTAATGGCACGTGACATGTGGGTTTCGCATACATTTGTTGAAATCCCATGCTCATTTGGAAAGCTGAATGAATGAATGGTGAATGAATAAATCAGAACTTTGTCAGCAACTCATGTGAATACACAGAGCAGATAAGACTTCAACGGAGTCTGTATACTCAAATGTATGAAAGTCTGAACCGAACTGAAATTCACTCAGGCCAAAGATTACTACTCATGACACTTACATAATTCTTAGTCCGCATTACAACAATTGTTAAGGACCATCATAAAATACGCTGAGACCAAACTGACAATTACTCAAGTCCCTAGACCTTAGTTCCCCCGGGCGTCTGTGAGGAAACAAAGAAAAACTACAACTACAACTCCCTCATGGATGTTGTGTGTGGCGACTAATATGAGATGGTACAAGGGTCTGGCATTCTCATGATGTTAAAGAAACTGCTACAGAAATCATCACTTCAAGATTACATGCTGTTTAATTATGAGTTTCCTATTAGAAAAGCAGTACCGGTGGTATCTTCATGTTCCGTAAGGAGCTGAAAGGGAAATGCTAATGACCAGACCTTAAAGTTGGTTTAAAGCCATAGTGTGAATAAATGCAGGAAACGATAACAGTATTGCGCTTAAGAAACACCACTACAAGATGTGGGATCTTACATATACCTTGGCAGAAATATATACATTGTTGGAGGGACGGACATGAATACAAATATAAGAATACAAAAGGCTAGAGGACCTTCAATATATAAAGAGAAAAAGAAATCGAGTCCAACACAAAAATCAAAATCTTCAATTCAAATGTTGTCAGTCCTATTGTATGGCTCAAAATCATGGAATACAACAAAACCAACAACAACAAAAAGCTACAGACTTTATGCATGGATGCTTGCGAGAATAGAAGGATTCAAGTGTTATGACGAGGTCACTAATGAGGAACTGATGAGACAAGCCAGACAAGTGCCAGTGGAACAAGAGATTAGAAGAAGAAGCTGGATATGGATAGGACACACATTAAGGAAACCTGCTGATAGCATTCCCAGACAATCCTTGTTCTAGAATCCCCAAGGTAGTAGAGGTAGAATGTGGTCAAGGCACACATGGACAAGAAACTGAAGATAGGCATAATGGGCACGAAGAAGACTTTGAACTGATGGCACAGGACAGGAAGACTTAGCATAAGTTTGTTGACGTCCTATGCTCCTTTGAGGGCTGAAAGGTGATGAAGCTAAGGTAGAAAAACAGACTCACCGTTAGTTCAAGTAAGCACGTGACATCTGTAGTGGTTTTGATGGTATTGTATGATGGTGATATTACTAAGTGTGATGTATGAGGTCAGCTGTGAAGGCTCCTGAGATAAAATGTAGCTGTGAATTTTCAGAAGGCCTTTCTTGCTACCACTACGACCTCACACCTATCTTTTTTTCTAATGAATGTGGCTACGTTAAAATCTAGGGTACTGAATGTAATGTGTTGTATTGACATATACAAACACACACACACAGATATTAAATAATATAATATTATCAATAAAATTTAGAACACAATGAACTAAATTCAGCTGGTGAAATTTTAGAAAGTAAATCTTTTTTAAATTTATTTGTTCTGAACCAAGGTTTTATTTTGGCCAGAACATATGAAAGATTTTGGAATTTATGAGTGAATGGCATGAATAAATGGCATGATAAATAAAAGGTGTGTACGTATACAATTTTCACGATTAGTTAATATTTCTACAGTTCATAATTTTATTTTCCCTGGGAGAACGATGAATAGATGTGCTGTTGGGGTGGCTTCATCCCTCCCTGTCTATGCCTACCAAACATTGTCCATTAATGATGGAAGGAAATGGGATGTTTTAGTAGTAATTCACTTTGGGTGCTATGTCTATGAAGTTGGTGTAAATCCAGCAGACCAGCCTGCTTACGTAACTTTGAAAGAGTAGTTCTGGTGCTGGAATCTGGTGGCCCCACCTCTCCGTGCTTGGGGGCAATATATCGGGTGGCCCCACCTCTCCGTGCTTGGGGGCAATACAAGGCTGTTCTGCCGAGATGCGACACTGCACGGGTCCTCACTGTCAATTATTTACCCAGCATTTGACACCACCTTTTGGTGTCAACATAAAAAACTCACAGCTCTGAAATAAAGTATTGGTTTAGGTTCAGAACCTTACCTAAGGAGCCACTTCTACACGTAACAATTTACAATAACACCACTTAGACAGGGTCAGATCTCTCTGACCATACAACACATCTTACCAAGTTTGTTTCACATAGGATAAGTTCTCCCAGACTACATATTCCGAAATATGTTTATTAGCTTCTTGCCATAGGATAGGATAGGTGATATGTTCCACTGATCTCAACACTTGATCTGTCCTTCCTAATCCTTGCTGGAGTTTATATATATTGTTTGTCCCTAGACCCTGAACTAGGGCGGGGGGTCTAGAGCAAATCCTTACTTGTTGTAAGGCTAGATTTCGATATGGCAGTATCAAATCACTCGAAACATTAAACAATATTTAAAATATACAAAGAAATAATTTCAATCTTACCAGATTATGAATAAAGAACACAGAAATGCTAGCAAAACTCAGCTGAGCTGCTGGCTATAGTATGGCGTCCCTGAACTTATTTCAATTTACTTCATTGGAAATCACCACACTTAAAATTTACTGTGTCTATCACTGGACAACTATTGAGGAATGGCAAAAAAGCGCGTCTGAGCGCTGATAATATGATTGTCTGTGGCCAATCAATGCCTTGTGTTTTTTCAAATTCAAATTTCCTACACTAAAGTCATTTCAGTCATGCTTCAGTCAAGTATGGATTTTTATCTGTTAGTCCGTCCGTCTCTACTTGCGTTTTCACAAAAAACGTACTTGGTTTTTGAACCAACCTATCCGTCCCCTCTACAAATTTTGTCATTAAAGTTATTTTTAGCCACAGCTCCCACCAATGTCCCTCTCTTTCATTCTAACTAGATTTGGACACTTGAGTCTCAAGGTCGCGGTTTTTGTGCAAATTAGTGACATGTTTGATTCAATGCAGTCTTTCGCTGATGTGAACAACACAGTCTTTTGTCAATGTCTTCATTATTATCTATCCGTCTGTATAAATAAAAGCATATTATTTCACTGCTCAAAATGGGCCATCCGGCCAGCTAATTTTTATATTCCTAACATCATTATTAAGAAAAAGTTACTTTTCAAGGTTAGTTGTCTTTTTCGAAATATTTTCTAGAATATTCTGTGAAACGTTTGCCGCTGCATTCAAATAAAGGACAAAATATCGCAAAAGCGTCCAAAAAATGACTGTTGCGTATAATAACTATGGTCCCTTTTGTCGATTTCGTTACCTTGTGTCAACTTGGGGACGTGACTTTTCCTCCGTTTCCCCCCCCCCCCCCCCCCCCCCCCCCCCCCCCCCCCCCCCCCCCTCCCCCCCCCCCCCCCCCCCCCCCCCCCCCCCCCCCCAATTGCATCTTTTTAGCCTTGCTAGTTTCACGCAATTTTTCAGTCATATTTTTTCCTTTTTGATCCGCCGTTCTCATCCCGTTCAAATGGTAATTGTTTTGACTTCCCGTCTAGCAAGTCAATTTTTATGGAGGGTAGTGACCCGCGGTCAGGGCGATCATGTACTATCAGCAGCTTACGCATTATGTTTTTATCCTTACATGTTATCTTTTGGAGATATTTTTACGTTGTATCACTGTTAATTTTATGACAACATCAATGAATGGTTTTTGGTTGTCCAGTGACAAATAGTTTGCCATATTTTGATTAATTACGAGGCTTTTTCCGGACTCTGCCTACTGAAAACATTTTGTCGTTCAGTGGCTACGGAAAGGAATTTGACAAACAATGGATAACGACTGGTTTCTTTCTCTGTGCCAGATTCATGTAATAGCCGATCTACCTGTAGGTTTAAACCTGCAAGACCACTTGTTCTTTGAATACTGCGTCGGAATCAACCAGACAATGACGGGCACGCCTGAAATTCAGGAATCTTTCTGGACACAAGCTCAATACAAGCTGTTTGGAACAGGTCAGTACAATCTTGGAACAAACTATCTGCGCCAGAAATAGGTAAAATTGTTATAAGGTAAAGGTTCCCGTTACACGCCCATTGAGGCATATTGGGAATATGTTAAGCCC
The DNA here is from genome assembly GCA_024509875.1 of Oreohelix idahoensis. NCBI lineage: Eukaryota > Metazoa > Mollusca > Gastropoda > Stylommatophora > Oreohelicidae > Oreohelix > Oreohelix idahoensis. The sequence goes on from JAMPIV010017543.1 coordinate 23,231, forward strand.
GTATTTTCTTGACCATCGGCAAACTAGGGGTGATGTGGTCAGCATCACGCCGGCCGCCTTAAACTTCCCAGACTTGCTCTGGTATCCAATTCATGAGGCTAGGTCGACCTCGGAGTCGTTGGCGGTTAAAAAGAAATCCTACCTCAACTATGGACCACTGAGCTAAGAAGCAAGTGCGCTAACCACTGTGTTACTGCAGCTTCAAAATTGTTTTGCTCTTGTGATAATCAACATTAACTAGTTCTAACGTTAAGTTAACCTTAACTAGTTCTAACGTTAAATTAACATTAACTAGTTCTAACGTTAAATTAACATTAACTAGTTCTAACGTTAAATTAACATTAACTAGTTCTAACGTTAAATGATAAATTAACTAGTTCTAACGTTAAATTAACATTAACTAGTTCTAACGTTAAATTAACATTAACTAGTTCTAACGTTAAACTAACATTAACTAGTTCTAACGTTAAATTAACATTAACTAGTTCTGACGTTAAATTAATGAATGCGCTGGTCCCTAGCGCCAAAGGTGCCGTGTTCGAATCACTGAACCGACACGCTCCAGTCTCCCCAGTTATAAATGGGTACCTGACTGAGTTAGGGAAGAAAAAACCAGTCAAGGAGCGAACTGATCACCCCACCTCTCGATGTTGAACATCGTTTGTTGAAGTCTCTAACACTTGAGCCCCCTACGGCAGTATCTGCTAATGGACTATCTTTACCTTATGCACTTGTGTGTTCCTTGATAGAGTGGTTAGAACTCTTGCTTTTCGATGCAAAGTAATTGAGATTGAAGTAAATGATACACACATAAAGGTATGTTTTAGGCACTCGTGACAAATAAGGAAGTATTGAGATGTATACCTGGTAACGTTACGCCCCAGTATATCCAGCTGAGAATGGGTACCTAAGTCTGCTCTTGAGCTTTATGAAGTGGAGGGACCAGATCTCTTTCTCGCTGTCTTTGCCTTCCTTAACTCAACAGCAGAATCAGGTACTCATTAACAGCTGGGTAGACTAGAGCGTGAAGTTCCCAGGTTTTGATCCTGGAATGCTGTGAATGTGCCGCGTGAGGACTGCTCTAACAGCGAAGCCAATCGGAGGCTGATTCTATATTCTAATGTTTGTGTTCCCACATTCAGCACTACTAGTCTAAAGCTTATATACTGTCTCAACAAAATCTTTTTAATAAATAAACACTAATCCATCCAGGTATTCTCAGCTCTAGTAATTACGTAGAGGTCCTGGTTTTTGACAGCACAGGTGAGGAAAGCCGGAGACAGAACTGGCCAGATCTGCAGATTATGTTCTTCGAGACACCCAGCAACTTGGACGGCTTGCGTTCATACGGCTACAACGAGCAGGTCAGTCCTGAGAGTTGAGCTCTGGTAAACAGCATAAAGTGTGATAGAGTGTCGTCTATGGATGGACGGTTAACTTTTATAATGTAGATGTTTGACATTTTCTGTTTGTTAGTTTGTTCTAAGAACATTAACAATACATGACAAGCACTAGACAAGCGCCAATGGAACAAGAAATGAAGACGCTGGATAAGAAAGACACTGAGAAAGTCTGTTTAGCATTACCAGACAATCTCTGTTCTGGAATCCCCTGGGTCTGACAGGTATAAGAATATCAAAGAACGCATGGAAAAAAGAACCGCAGATAGACATGAAGTTATGTAGAAGACATGGAAAAAAGAACCGCAGATAGACATGAAGTTATGTAGAAGACATGGAAAAAAGAACCGCAGATAGACATGAAGTTATGTAGAAGACATGGAAAAAAGAACCGCAGATAGACATGAAGTTATGTAGAAGACATGGAAAAAAGAACCGAGGCAGACATGAAGTTATGTAGAAGACATGGAAAAAAGAACCGGACGCAGACATGAAGTTATGTAGAAGACATGGAAAAAAGAACCGGACGCAGACATGAAGTTATGTAGAAGACATGGAAAAAAGAACCACAGATAGACATGAAGTTATGTAGAAGACATGGAAAAAAGAACCGGAGGCAGACATGAAGTTATGTAGAAGACATGGAAAAAAGAACCGGACGCAGACATGAAGTTATGTAGAAGACATGGAAAAAAGAACCGGAGGCAGACATGAAGTTATGTAGAAGACATGGAAAAAAGAACCACAGATAGACATGAAGTTATGTAGAAGACATGGAAAAAAGAACCGGAGGCAGACATGAAGTTATGTAGAAGACATGGAAAAAAGAACCACAGATAGACATGAAGTTATGTAGAAGACATGGAAAAAAGAACCGGAGGCAGACATGAAGTTATGTAGAAGACATGGAAAAAAGAACCACAGATAGACATGAAGTTATGTAGAAGACATGGAAAAAAAAGAACCGGAGGCAGACATGAAGTTATGTAGAAGACATGGAAAAAAGAACCACAGATAGACATGAAGTTATGTAGAAGACATGGAAAAAAGAACCGGAGGCAGACATGAAGTTATGTAGAAGACATGGAAAAAAGAACCACAGATAGACATGAAGTTATGTAGAAGACATGGAAAAAAGAACCGGAGGCAGACATGAAGTTATGTAGAAGACATGGAAAAAAGAACCACAGATAGACATGAAGTTATGTAGAAGACATGGAAAAAAAGAACCGGAGGCAGACATGAAGTTATGTAGAAGACATGGAAAAAAGAACCACAGATAGACATGAAGTTATGTAGAAGACATGGAAAAAAGAACCGGAGGCAGACATGAAGTTATGTAGAAGACATGGAAAAAAGAACCACAGATAGACATGAAGTTATGTAGAAGACATGGAAAAAAGAACCGGAGGCAGACATGAAGTTATGTAGAAGACATGGAAAAAAGAACCACAGATAGACATGAAGTTATGTAGAAGACATGGAAAAAAGAACCGGAGGCAGACATGAAGTTATGTAGAAGACATGGAAAAAAGAACCACAGATAGACATGAAGTTATGTAGAAGACATGGAAAAAAGAACCGGAGGCAGACATAAAGTTATGTAGAAGACATGGAAAAAAAGAACCACAGATAGACATGAAGTTATGTAGAAGACATGGAAAAAAGAACCGGAGGCAGACATGAAGTTATGTAGAAGACATGGAAAAAAGAACCACAGATAGACATGAAGTTATGTAGAAGACATGGAAAAAAGAACCGGAGGCAGACATGAAGTTATGTAGAAGACATGGAAAAAAGAACCACAGATAGACATGAAGTTATGTAGAAGACATGGAAAAAAGAACCGGAGGCAGACATAACATTATGTAGAAGACATGGAAAAAAGAACCACAGATAGACATGAAGTTATGTAGAAGACATGTAAAGACCTTGAGCTGATGGCATGAGACAGAAAGACTTGGCATATGTTTGTTTAAGGCCATGCTTCTTTGGGAGTTGAAAGATGAAAGAAAAAGTAAAAGTTTGCTTTGTTTTGTTTATTTAATAATAATTATTTTTTAAAAATATGTTGTTGGTGCGGTAATGGTACAGTCTAACAGAATATTGCGTCTCTCATGACTTCATGGTATACTCCGATAGACTAATAATTATTTTTCCTTCATGGTTTGATCTGTTAGACGCGGTTTTCAACCTTTTTGAGTCCATGGCTCCCCTGACCAAGTACATTCTTTCTGCGGCTCCCCTGTGGGATAACTGGTAAAAACTCTAGCGATGTTTCGACATTTAGCCTAATTTTTTTTGAGCAGGAGAGTTTTGGAAAGGATTTTAAACAATGTAATTTTTTAATGTAATTTAAAAAAAAATGTAATTGGACAATCTGTGAAAAAATTACACGTACAAGAAAAAATATACACAAAGTGCACTTTGATAACCCTTACTATAAAAAAGAAAACAGCACAGATAAAGTAGTTTCTTATTAACAGTTTTTGTTTAAATTTTTGCCTGATAATCATTCACTGATATACTGCACTCATGATTAAATCTCCATAACAAAAAACTTGTACAGTAAAACTAAAAAAAAAGTATGATGAATAAAGTACCAGTCACCTCAGTGGGAAACTTTAACTTGTTGTTACACAGTGTGACGTATAATGGAAATATAGCCTGGAGTATTTGACAGTCTTTCGTGACCTCGTTAGCTTTCTATGATTTGTTAGCATAACCATGCAATGTTCTGCCTGTCTTACTCACCTTTTAATCAACGCCTCTTTTCCTTGACCATAAACAAACGAAGTTGTTTACCAACTTTCGCGACCTGCCAGTCATAAAAGGGAGCAAATGAGGTTTGTTTACCCAAGTTTCTCACGTGAGCTGATCTGTAAATCATCGATGCCTGACAGACCGCACGTGAAGAAACCGAAGACCCTTTGAAGTTCGTACTCTAGTAGCCCGGAATTTCCCGAGTGGCTTTGATGTCGAGTCGCGGGGCAAAATATTCGCGAGACCCGTTAGACGTGAGAATTCTTCTGATGTAGATTAGCAGCGCCCGACAGAGCGACCGTAAAAACCTTTTTGTCTGGGGAACTCTGTTCACGATTCTCTGCTATGCACAATAGTGTGAAAAGTGGCATCCTCTAGAGATCAGATAAACATGATGATATATAAACGGTGTCTTCCGAAACCAGCTATCAGTTGTCGCTCATAATTTTTCGGATAGTCTAAACACGTAGACTAGAACCATTGTAGAAGATGTGTTAATAGATTTCGTGGGGATCTTTATTCCGATATTCTGGTAATAGAAATTAGCATTTACGTGATTTAATGTGTTAAGTTTTACAATTATAATTCACTGTGATTTTCTAGCGTTAACACTAGTGGAATAAAATAACGCATAGCTATTTATCTTCCAGATGTGCAGTTAGAATATAATTTCTGTGGCGAGAGGTTTTATTTGGCTGTCGGATCAGTATAGTCCTGAAAATTACAGAAATTGAATTTCTGCAGAAAATGGTGAAGTCCCAGTATCTGAGAGAACTACTGGTATCACAACTTAGTTACGGCTGTGAATGATCTGATCTCGAAACAATAGTAGAGAGGAGACCGACATAAAGTGCCACCTCCGCTGTGTAACTAACTGTGATATTCAACAAAACCAGGAAACATATTTTACTTAACAATGATAAAATTGACAAGTCGTTCAAATACAATTTCCTAAGTATTTATTTAGTATATACACTATCTACTCTTGTGCTGAAGGGTGAATGTTGGAAAAAATGGAATGTAATGGAATTGTAAGTTTACATGTGATTTACAAATATATATATATATATATATATATATATATATATATATATATATATATATATATATATATATATATATATATATATATATATATATATATATATATATATATATATATATATATATATATATATATATATAGATATATATATATATATATATATATATATATATATATATATATATATATATATATATATATATATATATATATATATATATATATATATATATATATATGTAAATAAATATTACAACAAGTTTTCCAATTATAGGAACAAAAATTATATCAGCTGTGCTGTTAATTAAGGATATAACACTTATCAGCTATGTTGTTATTTTTGTCTCTTGCTATGCTAATTTCACTTTCTCATCACTGACAGTTTCTATGCTCACAATGCTGACAGAAATGGTACTAATGTGTACTCATCTCTCTTAAACAGTTCTGTTCTCCGTAGTTTGCTTCACACAACTCCTGCTGCGGTTCGTTACTTTAGCCCACCCAAGACTGAGGGGGACCAAAGATGTAGAGTCTGGTCAACCTCTATGCTCCTGCGGGGTTCCAGGCAGCGGGATTGACTCGAACATACGACCTCAGTTTTTAGGACACAAATGAACCTGTAACAAAGAAAAAATAGGGGCTAATTTCTGTCCTCAAGCCCACCTATTTCTAGTGAAATGAGCGTGTCTCAGATGTATGCATGTAGGATGAATGACAACATGGCTCAGTATGATTTAGCAATAGCGAGACAAGACATTTGTCTACTTGCAAAGCATTCTTTCTGATAAACTAATGCATGGATACATTCAATAATATAGATTCAATACATGAATACATTTAATACATTAATACATCCCATAATATAAATCAATACATGAATAAATCCAATAATATGTACACCTAGGTGTGATACAACAATGTCCTTCCCCCTATACTATACCACGTCCTCTCTGTCAAGTGCTATACTAGCTGGTAACATATATCCTAACAATATTGTTATGTTCTTATGATAGGAGTATATGAGACGAGGACTGTTTGGTTATATATATCAGGTGGGAGTTATAGGAGACAATAGATTGGAGTTAGATGAGACAATAGATTGAGTCCTAACAAGGACTGTTTTGGTTATATTGCAGTTTGGAGTTATCAGAGACAATAGACTGAAGTTATAGACTGACAATAGATTGAGTCCTAACAAGGACTGTTTTGGTTATATTTGCAGTTGGTCTGAGATAATAGATTGAAGTCGTGTGAGACAATAGATTGAGTTATAGGAGACAATAGATTGAGGTATGAGCCCTATTAGTCTTTGTCTATATCAATCATATACATTCATAGTGAAACCCAAAATATATTAAATATATACAAGTGTAGGTAGTATAATGACACACAACAAAAATACCAACATTATATACCTGCTGAAGGCCTATTTTTCTAAAGGTTATCGCAAATATATTTACCCTCCTAAGATTTTAAACTGGCCAGGTTTTGATGCGACTTAGTGAAGTAGGTTGCAGGTCGATGCCCTCAGGTAAGCACTAAATCAAAGTGACAGGTTCTTCCTCTTCAGTCAGTATCTCTGGCGTCAAGTTCGGGGTTGCGTGGTTAGCATAAAATCCGCCTGATTATATAGGCAGCTAAATGCTTAAGCAAGGCTTTCGGTTGGTTCCTGGCGGAGCAAAATGATTGGTTTCCTCCGGTTTTGTACCTGGTCTCATACAGCCTAATTTTATTCAGTTTTAGCCGCCATCTTGCGTGAACTGCGTGAACAGTATAATTTATTCTGTCTCAAAGACTGGTGAACGGTGCAAGTTGATTGGTTGAAGCAAATCTGTATCTCGACATAGTGATTAACAAAGTAGTGGGTTACACTTCGTTTCACGACATAGCCCCCTCCTTTCCTAGCTGTGACTTGTCATAGCTGACGTGTAAACCCCTGCTGTGGTTAATCCTTTTGCGTCTGTCCTTCCAGAGTACTAGGGTGTCGACTTAAAAAATCAGCTCCTACATTGTCTCTTCCCGGAATGTAATTCACGGTAAAGGAATAAGGCGCCAGAAGCAGACTCCACCTTAACAATCTCGAATTTAGCTTTTTCGATGCAGCCAAGAATGTTAAAGGTTGGTGATCGCTTTGGACAATGAAGTGTGTCCCATACAGATAAGGTGAAAATTTGTTGATGGACCAAATTAGAGCTAAACATTCCTTCTCTATGGTCGAGTAGTTCAACTCAGCTGCATTCAGCTTCCTACTGGCGTAGGCGACTGGTAAAAGTTCCTCCGGCTGGGCTTTTGATTTCTGCAAGAGAGTTGCACCAATACCTATACTGCTAGCGTCCGTCCTTAATACAAATTCCTGTGTGATATCGGGTAGTGTAAGGATTGGTTTGCTGATGAGTTTTGCTTTTAGCTCTGTGTAAGCTTTTTCACAATCAGCATTCCATTGGATTTTGTCAGGCTGTCCTTTCTTCGATAAGTTGGTTAATGGTGCACACAGAGAGTTAAAGTGGGGTATGTACTTCTGATAGAACCCACATAAAGACACGAATGATCTCACATCTTTCTTGGTTTGAAGTCTGGGTGCCTTCTTTAACTTCTCTATATTCTTTGGGTCAGGAGACATATGACCTGTAGAAATAGTGTGACCTAAGAATTCGAACTCCTTACAACCGATATAGCACTTGGTTGGACGTGCAGTCAATCCAGTGGCTCTCAGTCTGTCAAACAACATGGAGAGCGCTACTATATGCTCTTCAAATGTGTTTGTAGCAACAAGAATGTCATCCATAAAGTTAGTGATATGGGGATTTTGTAGAGGTTCCAATAATTTCCTCATCATTCTTGAAAAGATACTGGGAGCATTTTTCAGCCCAAAGGGTAGTACATTAAACTCGTAGTGTCCGTCCGATGTACTAAATGCCAGCATTTTCCTAACTTCTGGTTTCACTGGTATTTGGTAGTATCCCTTGCTTAGATCTACCTTCGATAAATACCTAGCCTTACTCAGTGTAGAGAACAGCTGGTTGGTGTCAGGTAATGGGTCCACCTGAGATTCTGTGATCGCATTAAGCTTCCGGTAGTCAATACATAACCTGTGTTCACCACTCGGTTTTCTCAATAGCACCACACTTGAGCTATAGGGAGAGTCTGACTTCGAGATAATTTTCTCCTTCAACAGATAATCAACTTCCTCCCTTAGTGCTTGGGCTTTCGCATAGGGTATAGGGTATGTTCTCATGCATACTGGGGTAGGGTCGGTAACCTTCATGTCGTACTCTAACAGATTCGTACGACCTGGCTTATCTGTGAGCACATCAGCATGGGTTTCCAACACTTTCTGAACCCTCTTCTTCTGCTCTGGAGTTAAATGTTCACTAATATTTACTTGAACATAATCCTCTGTAGTTGTGAGTGGATACTCCATAGAGTGAAGTGGTTCACCGTGCATTTCTGTTGCAATGGCTAGGGTCATAATATGTGCAACTTCTGATGATTCCTTGTCATAGTATTTTTTAAGAAGATTGACATGATATACATTCTCCTTCCCTTTCTTGTCAATCTTATAATTGGTCCTGGAAAGTTTCTCCAGTATGACATAGGGTCCCTGCCATCCAATCTGCAATTTATTATTGCTGCTTGGCAACAGTAATAACACCTTTTCACCCACCTCCAGTTCCCTATCCTTTGCTTTTTTTGTTGTAGTAGGCAGCATGCTTCCTCCTGGCCTGTCTTAAGTTATCATTGGCCAGTTTCCAACCTGCTTTCAATCGAGATGTCAACTCGTTGACGTACTGGTATGAGGAAGTCACTGTTTCCTCTGCCTTTTCATCAGTCCATGTCCGCAGCAATGCTTCCAGTGGACCTTTGATTGGTCTTCCAAACAACAATGTAGCTGGAGCCAATCCAGTTGAATTGTGGGGTACTTCCCTATATGCAAATAGTGCAGCGGGTAAGTAGGTATCCCAAGTATCAGGTTTTTCACTCGCCAGCTTTCTAAGGATTGAAATTAGCGTACCATTGAACCGCTCTACTTGACCGTTCCCTTGGGCATGGTAGGGACTACAATGATAGTGCCTGGCTTGAAATATCCTGAATACTTCTTGTGTTAGCTTTCCCTTAAACTGAGACCCATTGTCAGTCAATATCTGATGCGGGAAACCTAATCGGGTAAATATTGTCAACAGGGCCTCTGCCACGTGCTTTGAATCTATAGCTGACATGGCCACTGCTTCTCCCCACATAGAGCAAGTATCAACCAAGGTTAAGATGTAAGCATTTCTCTTCTTGGTCCTAGTGAGGGGTCCAACAATATCTACTGCAACACGTTCAAAAGGGGTTCCCATAATAGGCATTTCTCCCAGTGTTGCTGGTGCAGTCCTATGCTTAGGAGCTACTCTTTGGCATTCTGGACAGGATCTTACATATCTTTTTATGTCCTCTGTAATTCCTGGCCAGAAGTAGTGACAGGCTATCCTTTGTCCAGTGGCCCCTATTCCCATATGTCCACTGAAGGGTATAGCATGTCCTAGCGTCATAACCTTCTCCCTGTAAGATTTTGGCACTACAAGCTGTCCATGCCCTTTAGGTCCTGTTCCAGCTTTTCTGTATAGTAGGCCATTCTTCATATACAAGTCTCCTTTCTCTGGAGGGTTATGTGCTTTAGGCAATTTGCCAAAACAAGGCTTCAACGTGCTGTCTGCTGCTTGAGCCTTTTTCATCTCTTCTGGATGAGTATTGATAGGATTCTCCTCCATTTTCCTGGAGCTTTCCCTGGTCTGGACTGTTGCCATAACTACGGGTTTTATAGGTTCTCCAAGGAAAACATACCTACACCCCAAAATCAAAGGGTAAATAGGGTCGTCCATCACTGCTGCTTTGATTTCTCCTTCCACATAGCGAGATCTTATGTTGATTCGAGCTATGGGTAGTGTCATGGTTCTTGCTCCCTTGATTGGTCCTCTGATTTCCACTGTTTCTGTGGTTATCTGGTCAGGACTCACTAGAGAAGAGCACACAACTGAATCAAAGTCCAATCCTGTGTCATATAAACACAGTACTTGAGTGCCATTCACGGTCACTTCCTCACAGACAGGGGGATGATGGAAGTCTTTCTGACTTACTGCCATTTCCTTCCTTCCCTGATTCCCTGTTGTAAGACATGCAGCATGATGAGGAGGATTCTTCCTTCTGCAGTCCGCAGTATTGTGGTTACTCATTAGACAAGTTTTACACCACTTTCCTTCCTTCCGGTAAGGTGTCTTATCCGATCTTAGAGGGTTTTTGTCCTTTTTGTCAAATCTTTGTTTGTTCCTTGTGGTATGGTCCTTTTGTTCATATTTGGTATAGTTTTGTGATGATTTGAAGTTTTCACCCTGCTTCTTCTTATTTCCTAATAATTCTGCCTGAGCTGCTTGATATCTCTCAGCAACAGTTACAATATCTTCCAATCTCTCTGCTCCTTGTTCCATGATAAACTTCCTCATTTCTTGAGGCATGGACTCTTTCACTTGCTCCATCATTATAATTTCTTTCAGATCCTGACACTTTCCTAAACTACTCCATTTTTCCAAATAGTTTTCCAATCTAGCAGAGAATTGGTGATAGTTTTCTCCTGGAAGAAGTTTAGCTGTTCGGAATTTCTTTCTATATGATTCTGAGTTTTTTTCATATCTCACAAGCAGTGCCTGCTTCAGGATTTCATAATCTTCCTGGTCATCTCTTGAGAGCTTCAAATATACATCGTAGGCTACACCTCTCAATCCCTGAGATAGTTTAAGACTCCATTTTTCTTTCACTAAGCCATAGGTAGTGGCTAGTCTTTCGTATCTATCCAGGTACGACTCAATGGCGTCTTCTTTCTCAACAAATGGGTCCAGATGAAAATTCATGGCCCCACTTGAGGTGCTCTGGCTGGAGCTACTCTCAGAGTGAGGTGAGCTACCACCATTATTGCCAGTATTTGCCTGAATTTCAAGCTCTTTTAATCTTAACTGATGGTCTCTCTCTGCTTGTAATTTCCTTTCCTCAGCTTCAATTTTCTTTGCCTCATTTTCAGCCTCCCATTTCTTGGCTTCAATTTCCAGTCTTTTGTCTTCTCTCTGAGCTTCCAGTCTTTTGTCTTCTCTCTCAGCTTCCAGTCTTTTGGCTTCTCTTTCAGCTTCCAGTCTTTTGGCTTCTGCCTCTAATTGCAACTTTCTTTCTTCCCTATCCATGTGTTTGTCCACTTCTGTTGTGACATACTGAGTGAGAGCATCACCTGTCAAATTGAATTCCTTACCCTTCTGCATGATCGCAGTCCTGAACTTCACTAGATCAGCCATGGCGTTACTTAGAGAGGGTATGTATAGTTACTATAACCAAATATTTTAATTAAACTTAATTAATTTAAATGAACAAATAAATTTCCGTGCAACTTTGTGAGCATCAACTATTTACTGAGTACTAAATGGTACTCCTCCTACGAAAATACTTACTTACTTAGTCATTCCCCTTCTACCGTGAGGTGTAGAGGTTTGGAAGAGAGAGCGCCAGACCATTCTATCAGCTGTCTTCTTCCTGGCCCGGCCCCAACAACAAATTGATTTTTCCCAAGCGGGACTCTGGGTCAATCTAATCGCTTTTTCCCACTCACGTCCTGGAGGTCTGGATCCCTGGCTCTTTGCCTCCCATGCCTGTCGTGGCAGCCGATCTTCTCCCATTCTGCAGACATGGCCAAACCATCTTAGTTGGGACTGTTCTATTTGGGTCTGCAGCGGATGGGATTTTAGGCCTTGACGGATCGTCTGGTTGCGGACTATGTCTCTTCTTGTTACTTCAACCACTTTCCTCAGATACCTCATTTCTGAGGTTTGGATCTGGCTTTTGTGGGTTGTAGTCATTGCCCACGACTCGCATCCATATGTCAAGACTGGGACATAGGTGGAGCGGTATACAGCCATCTTCGTTTTCTTACCAACCTCTTTCTTGCTGAGAAATCCACGATTTATGGCCTGAAAAAGTCTCCCAGCCGCTGCTTTTCGAGTGGCCAACTCTTCTTTGATGCCTCCCTTTCGGTCTATAATAGCTCCGAGATATTTACAGTGGTCACTGCTCCAGGACCTGTTCTCCCAACTTAATCTGAACTCTCGTGATTCACTGATTTTGTTTAGAATGCTTATGACCATCCCTCTCTTCTCCAGCTCTTCCTTCCAGACTTGCAGGTTGGATTGGAGATGTGCCTCTGATTTGCCTACGAAAATAATTTTGTAAAAATCCTATAATGATTTTCTCAAAATAAAATTTATTTTCTTATGTTACCTATGGGTGGCACAAGATAGAGTGTAGATAGATGAATAGACTAAGTATGGCTCAAGATATACAGAAATATCCCAGGAACGAGCCCCAGTGTGGCGAGAGGTTTTATTTGGCTGTAGGATCAGTATAGTCCTGAAAATTACAGAAATTGAATTTCTGCAGAAAATGGTGAAGTCCCAGTGTCTGAGAGAACTACCGGTATCACAACTTAGTTACGGCTGTGAATGATCTGATCTCGAAACAATAGTAGAGAGGAGACCGACATAAAGTGCCACCTCCGCTGTGTAACTAACTGTGATATTCAACAAAACCAGGAAACATATTTTACTTAACAATGATAAAATTGACAAGTCGTTCAAATACAATTTCCTATGTATTTATTTAGTATATACACTATCTACTCTTGTGCTGAAGGGTGAATGTTGAAAAAAATGGAATGTAATGGAATTGTAAGTTTACATGTGATTTACAAATATATATATATATATATATATATATCTAGATATATATATATATATATATATATATATATATATATATATATATATATATATGTAAATAAATATTACAACAAGTTTTCCAATTATAGGAACAAAAAATTCTATCAGCTGTGCTGCTGTTAATTAAGGATATAACACTTATCAGCTATGTTGTTATTTTTGTCTCTTGCTATGCTAATTTCACTTTCTCATCACTGACAGTTTCTATGCTCACAATGCTGACAGAAATGGTACTAATGTGTACTCATCTCTCTTAAACAGTTCTGTTCTCCGTAGTTTGCTTCACACAACTCCTGCTGAGGTTCGTTACTTTAGCCCACCCAAGACTGAGGGGGACCAAAGATGTAGAGTCTGGTCAACCTCTATGCTCCTGCGGGGTTCCAGGCAGCGGGATTGACTCGAACATACGACCTCAGTTTTTAGGACACAAATGAACCTGTAACAAAGCAAAAATAGGGGCTAATTTCTGTCCTCAAGCCCACCTATTTCTAGTGTGAGTGAAATGAGCGTGTCTCAGATGTATGCATGTAGGATGAATGACAACATGGCTCAGTATGATTTAGCAATAGCGAGACAAGACATGTGTCTACTTGCAAAGCATTCTTTCTGATAAACTAATGCATGGATACATTCAATAATATAGATTCAATACATGAATACATTTAATACATTAATACATCCCATAATATAAATCAATACATGAATAAATCCAATAATATGTACACCTAGGTGTGATACAACAATGTCCTTCCCCCTATACTATACCACGTCGTCTCTGTCAAGTGCTATACTAGCTGGTAACATATATCCTAACAATATTGTTATGTTCTTATGATAGGAGTATATGAGACGAGGACTGTTTGGTTATATATATCAGGTGGGAGTTATAGGAGACAATAGATTGGAGTTAGATGAGACAATAGATTGAGTCCTAACAAGGACTGTTTTGGTTATATTGCAGTTTGGAGTTATCAGAGACAATAGACTGAAGTTATAGACTGACAATAGATTGAGTCCTAACAAGGACTGTTTTGGTTATATTTGCAGTTGGTCTGAGATAATAGATTGAAGTCGTGTGAGACAATAGATTGAGTTATAGGAGACAATAGATTGAGGTATGAGCCCTATTAGTCTTTGTCTATATCAATCATATACATTCATAGTGAACCCAAAATATATTAAATATATACAAGTGTAGGTAGTATAATGACACACAACAAATACCAACATTATATACCTGCTGAAGGCCTATTTTTCTAAAGGTTATCGCAAATATATTTACCCTCCTAAGATTTTAAACTGGCCAGGTTTTGATGCGACTTAGTGAAGTAGGTTGCAGGTCGATGCCCTCAGGTAAGCACTAAATCAAAGTGACAGGTTCTTCCTCTTCAGTCAGTATCTCTGGCGTCAAGTTCGGGGTTGCGTGGTTAGCATAAAATCCGCCTGATTATATAGGCAGCTAAATGCTTAAGCAAGGCTTTCGGTTGGTTCCTGGCGGAGCAAAATGATTGGTTTCCTCCGGTTTTGTACCTGGTCTCATACAGCCTAATTTTATTCAGTTTTAGCCGCCATCTTGCGTGAACTGCGTGAACAGTATAATTTATTCTGTCTCAAAGACTGGTGAACGGTGCAAGTTGATTGGTTGAAGCAAATCTGTATCTCGACATAGTGATTAACAAAGTAGTGGGTTACACTTCGTTTCACGACAATTTCCATCACCCGCTTTCTCACACAAGAAGAGACGGTTCTATTTACTGATTAAGTGCTAGGGCGACTATAGTTACAGAATAGAATTCACGTTATATTTCATTTGTGTATTTATTATAAGTGACTATTATTTAATATCATACCACTAAACAAACAGACGCCAACAATTTAATAGCTTTTACCGACAGGCGATATTTTGTAAGTGCGCGTATGGACAATTAAATAATAATAGACATTGTACGCTGATCGTTAACGCGAGCCTGGAGCGGAAAGGGCGCCTAGATACGCTTAGACACCCGACCTAGATAGGCCGCGCTAGCGCAAGCTGACCGAATAGGAATAGGCTAAAGACACCGGGTGCCTTTTAATTTTAATCAGGACTGACGGAGTGGATAAGAGATTGTCTTGTCCCCGTCTGTGCGCATATATGTAGATATATAGAATAGTAGCATTTTTTCATAAATGTTTTTTTATTCTTAAGCAGACCTGATCACAAGAGCGGCAAGCGGTTTTCTATTTTGGTCCTTTTCTTCATTTACTGAATACTTAATGTTGTCTTTTCTTGGCGTGTGCATCCCCAAGTTCATTTGTGAACAGGATTGGCCAAAGATATACCAGAAACATTTTTAACTTGTAAATTTAACTGGACTTATCAAACCTAGAAATAATTTGTTAAATTTTATCAGCTCACTGGGTTGTGAAAATAGTAACACTATCTGACTTTTGACAGTCGTATCAGCGGATTTATCCAGAAAAGTTACGCTGTTTCAAAATCGGCTCTCACCATAGAGTCAACCAATAGGATTTACCATCATTTATAAAATTGTAACAATTCAGCAACCAGATGTTTCCCAATACTGGAAGTATGTTCCTCTTTTAACTGTGAACCCAAGATTACGTTCTTCTACATCAACTAATTGGCGATGACATTTATTTATCCAGGAAATTTAAACTACCAAATTCGGAGTCCACCTATTAAATTTATTTGTCAAGGATGGACTAGGGCCAATTTGGGCACTGAACCCTGACATTATATATATATATATATATATATATATATACCTAGCTGAGCCACAATTGGATGAGGTCCAGTGCGGATTCCGAGCAAACCGAAGTACTCAAGACCTAATCTTCACACTCAGACAGCTGAGTGAAAAGGCCCTTGAGTATAAGAGTGAGATCCATCTTTGTTTCATAGATCTGGAAAAGGCGTTTGACAGAGTCCCCTGGAGCAAACTTTGGGACTGTTTGGCAAGGAAGAATATTCCAGCACCTCTGATTCATGCTATACAGAGCTTCTACAAGTCTTGCAGAAATTATGTGAGGACAGCAAACCATAAGTCAGAAGAGTTCAGGACCACCACTGGTGTAAGACAAGGTGATATCCTGTCACCTTATCTTTTCATACTCCTCATGGACGATGTCATCAAGGCATGTAAGGAGAGAACAAGAAAGTATTCAGTGGGGTACTGGAAGATGAGACAGGTCTATATTTCGGAGCTGGCATTTGCTGATGATGTTGCCCTGATTGCTAAATCAGAGGCACATCTCCAATCCAACCTGCAAGTCTGGAAGGAAGAGCTGGAGAAGAGAGGGATGGTCATAAGCAGCTCTAAAACAAAATCCATGGTGATATCACGAGAAGAAAGAAAACATCAGATTAAGTTGGGAGAACAGGTCCTGGAGCAGGTCGACCACTTTAAATATCTCGGAGCTATTATAGACCGAAAGGGAGGCATCAAAGAAGAGTTGGCCACTCGAAAAGCAGCGGCTGGGAGACTTTTTCAGGCCATAAATCGTGGATTCCTCAGCAAGAAAGAGGTTGGTAAGAAAACGAAGATGGCTGTATACCGCTCCACCTATGTCCCAGTTTTGACATATGGATGCGAGTCGTGGGCAATGACTACAACCCACAAAAGCCAGATCCAAACCTCAGAAATGAGGTATCTGAGGAAAGTGGTTGAAGTAACAAGAAGAGACATGGTCCGCAACCAGACGATACGTCAAGGCCTGAAATCCCATCCGCTGCAGACCCAAATAGAACAGTCCCAACTAAGATGGTTTGGCCATGTCTGCAGAATGGGAGAAGATCGGCTACCACGACAAGCATGGGAAACAAAGAGCCAGGGATCCAGACCTCCAGGACGACCCAGAGTTCGCTGGGAGGACAACATTAGACAATCTTTGAAGGACCGAGGACTAGAATGGAACCAGGCCAGGAAGAAGACAGCTGATAGAATGGTCTGGCGCTCTCTCTTCCAAACCTCTACACTTCACGGTAGAAGGGGAACGACTAAGTAAGTAAGTAAGTATATATATATATATATATATATATATATATATATATATATATATATATATATATATATATATATATATATATATATATAGGATAATTGTATTCCCAAGACATCACCAAGAGTAGGTAAGGAATGATTGAGTGCCCACGTATGTCAGAGAGAGTGAATATTTTCTTTGTTACAGGAATGTTATCATCCTTGATTTTGCTTTAAAATTGTTTACTTTACTGAGTAGCATTTATTAGGAACTTCGTTTACCTTACTGTCTATTCTGTAACAAAGTGCTAACCTTTGACCTTTGGGTTATTAACTTTTTGGGTTCTTTTCTCAAGAGGGGAAGGCACATTTATTCTGTTATTATCCTATGTATGTAAAATCTGATTTTATTTTATCTTTCTTTAGATATTTGATGTTGTCAAGTTTTTAATGATAATAAACAACTAAGAAAACTGACTTTGTGTGTTGGTCAGACCCATACCCAATTAACCGTAGTTTTTCACGTTTGTGTGTCTTGTTGTCACATAGCTGTGTGTGTGTGTAGTTAAACTTGTATTTCTATGTATAAGGAGGGGCAAGATTGTCTTACACTAAATTATAGTCGTATAGATAGGATGGAATACTCATTCCATTGACATATCTTCTCCTTAAACTATCACCTGTGAAAATCTATTTTTCACACCTTTCTTTCTCACGTACTTATCAACACCCACTCTACTCAGACGGGCCAAAAATAACTCTCAAACCTATCCGTACGACAAACAGCTTGTCAAATCTTGGCACCAATTGAAATACAGCTACCCTCATTTCCTTCTCTACATCAATCTTGATATGAACTTGGTTTTTAAGACAGCCACTGCTGAAAACCCAGCCTCTCAGAGATAGGAGGTTGCAAAAGAAATTAATATCTTCAGTGCTCTCTTGCTCAAGCTTTGGAACTCCTGTTTTACTAAATACCAAAATTTTGGCAATGCCATGGATGGAAACTTCGCTTGTAGTGAAGAGTCTGATGAAAGTTCTATCAGTTCTTCCTCTTCTGCAGTACTGAAGTCCGAAGGAGCATCACTACTGAAGGGATTTTGAACCCACTGAAACCTGTCACAGTTTTTAGGAAAGTATTTTTCAGAATGAACACTGAGTTGAGATAAGTGTCCTTGAATTATATAAACAATATCTGCACTAAAATCTATTTCATTGTCTGTAATGAACTGCTGCTAACCTGGGAAGTAGTCCATTTTTCCTCCTTCGTTGATTTTTCTCTTCCAAAGAAGCTTCTTCTTTTTGAAGGCCGAAACTTTGTCAATAAGTTGAATCAAATAAGTTTCACTTCCTTGCAGAGACTTATTCAAGAGTTCAACTGTTCAAAAAGATCACAGAGGTATGCAACTTTTAACAGGAAGTCAGTGTCCAGAAAGCACTTAGCATTGACATGGTTTTCTTCTTCAAGATAAGAATAGAGTTCCCGCCTAAGTTCAAAAATGCGGGATAATACATTTCCTATGGAAAGCCATCGAGTGCTGCTATAAAAAAAGAGAGACGTATGCTCAGCCCCCATATTGTGACACATTTTACTGAAATATCTAGCTCTATGAGGTCGAGTTTTAATAAAGCTCACCACATTTATGACAGTTTGCATGACTTCATTCAAATCAACACTCAAATGCTGTGAAGCAAGTGCTTCCCTTTGGATAATACAATGGGTCCAAACAGCATCAGTAGCTTTGCCGCGGATGAGGGCTTGTAGGCCACTGTAACAGCCCGACATTGAACGAGTTCCATCGGTACACATACCAACACAATGAGCTCAGTCTATTTTATTTTCCGCCATGAAGTTGTCCACAACTTCAAATAAATCTTTGCCTGTCGTACCTGCATTTATGTCCTTACAAAAAAGAAGATCTTCCACCCTTTCGTTTTTGTCATCAACAAACCGCACATAACAGATTAAATGAGCATCTCTATTGCTATCAGTGGCCTCATCAAGCTGCAAAGCAAAGTCCTTCCCCCTCATTTTTTTTTATAATCTGTTCATCAAGATCCTCTCCTAAATCTTGAATTCGACGTCTGATTGAACTGTCCGACAAAGGAATGATGTTTTCCCACGGACTCTCCAACCATAATGGACACCATATCAATAGCACACGGTAAAACGAGTTCTTCTGCAATCGTATGGGGTTTCTGACATTTTGCTACCCGGTATGCTACCTTGTAGGACGCTAGAAGAGCTTCACTCGAGATTGTCGCCTGCTTAGAAAATGCTGATTTTTGTTCTTTCATTTGACTCAGCTTTCTAGAGAAATATTCTCTTGGTTTGCCCACGTCATTCTTATGAACACTTTCAAAATGGCGCTTCAATTTGCTAGGCAAAATACATTCGACAGAAAGTACTTTGAAACACAAAACACACTGTGGACGCTCTTCGTTGTTCACAAGCGTGCATGTGAAACCAAAATCTAAGTAACCTTCGTCGTATTTTCTATACTTACGTTTCCTTTCCTCATTACCACTTTCTTTGTCATCCTCAACAAGTTCTCGCTTCTTACTAACACTTGCCAAATTAAAAAAATCTTTCCATAGTTTATATCAAATTCACAACACAATCAAAAACGTTTGAAAACAGAAAATCACCGTGTTACTGTTGCGTGCATATTTTGACGCACATATTACAAAAATCGATATGGCTATTTAATATGGGAAAAATATAGACATTCATTCATTTGTGTATGAAAATGCTGTCTATGGTAAAAGCGAGAGAATCCATGTTTGATTCACACTTTTGATTATAGGAGTAATCGTTCTTGTTATTGATCCGGCGCATGGATTTTGCTCTCATGCCTGTACCTATTTCTTAGGGCCAGAAAATAGATTAATTTGCTTATTATGTTTATGGCCTGAATTCATATGTATTACATATTATTAGTACAAGTAGAATCAGTCCTATATTGTACATTTTGGATGGGTAGGCGGGACTAGATTCTTGTTACGCCGCTGTAGCGGAAGTAGGAGTTGTCTTAACAAGTCGTGATGAGTTCCGATGTACCGTGATAATGGCGGGTACGCCTTTTCTAGGGCTGGCAGATTCTTAAGGAAAAATGATTTATGAAGTGGTTTTTCTTCTATAGGAGATTGTTCCTCTACTAGAGTTTGTGTTAGAGACTCTCCTAAGGTACGGTACCATGTATGATTCGGACTCCATGTAATGCCAGTCCCTGTTATTGATGATCTCAGGTCGGTTAGACCTAGCTGGAATTTTGTGCTTCGCAACGCTAGGGTCAAGTTTGTATCGACGGAGATGACGGGCTCCATACTGTAATTATGGCTACGTGAGGTAACTGGATTACTGTAGCTCTGTATGGAGGAACTTTACGAAATTATGCATATGTATTGCAAATTAACTTTGGCTTATAAATATATCCTCCTGTGAGCGAGTGAGCGACAACTCAGGAAGGCGGCCATGTTAAATTCCTGTCATCATACTTTAGTATCACTGTCCAAAGAACGGGGCATGTATCTTATTACTCGGACAGTGACAAGGAGATCTCAATCTTGATAGAAACCCCCTTTTCGTGGTTTCATAATATACTACAAACTATGGACGTCAAGCAACTTTAGTTATTTACCGATCCGCCTTCACTGACGCGTTTAGTCAGATAGGGGATGCTGCCATAATGTATCATGACATTGAACTTTTGATGTACTACCCATTATTTATGAATGTGTCATGACTTCAGATTTGCTATGTATGCCTACAAATCGATGTGTCAACATACCCATGATGTACTCGTATGTCCCAGTGTGTACGTCTGAATAAATTGTGTAAACAAAGATCCTAACAGTCTGCATTGGTGCCTTGTAGACACATGTGTATGAGTGATTATATTGGTCAGCACACGAACAGTACCCATTCGCGTTAATCACACTCTACACTTCTACTCCATACATACACCATCCTGCGTCGGTTGAAGTGACCAAGTTTAGGGCCTGCTTCCCCTGGAGCCTTAGAAGGAAACTACTGTTGACAGCCACCTTTGCCTTCCCTAACTCAGGACTAGGGTGAGTTACCCATTTATAGCTGGGTAGACTGGAGCATGCCTGATCTCAACAACACACCACACTTCTTTACAGACTGACACTTTACAGTGTGTGTGTTGGGAAAGAAAGGAAACTTTACAGTGGTGAGCCAGATCCCTGGGTCCAGCCTACGCAGTCTTGTGTTGAGAATCACATTTTACAGTTACAAGAACATTTGTTTGACCACATCAACATCAGTAGGACAGCTATACAATCAATGTCAGCTTGACCTGTTCTGACAAGTGTAGCAATATCTGGGTCAGCACTTGTTGACATTTGGCACAATACAGTCAGTGTTCTAAACCAGTGATTGTTTATCCTGCTGTAATACAAGAGCATTGTTGAACATAAAGTGCAAATTTCATCGGTGGATCTTTTAATGTGCTCAAAAAAATTGGACAGTGTAATAGTTAGAATGCAAATCTATTACTCAATAAAGTGGTAGTCTAATTGATTAAAACTGAGCATACAGTACTATACATTGCAACTTCAACACATTGCATGATATGATACACACATTGATGATTTATATATATTTATGTTTATATATTATCTGTTTATATGTGTGATTGTTATGTCTTTGCGGGCCTGGATGGGAGGTGACTAGAACAGGAAATACCGAGTGATATTGGTCTTGTTCTGGCGTTCTATAGGGAGCAATTTCTTAATTGAAATTTGCATGCAACATAGTTTGCAAATATTTGGTTAGTTGTAACGACTGTTTCATATTTGTATTTGTAACATTTTTTCTGTTCTTTATTTTTGTTTGATTTGTTTGTATAATTGTAGGTCTCATCTTTCCTTTCATTTCAGTTTTTTACACCCTTATGTTTATACACTGTGGCGTTATTTGTCTTGTTATCTTATTGCAGTTATCATCACGGTTTCTGTGATCATTTTTTTCATTTCTCCTATTTAATTTAATTTGATCTCTGCAAATGTATTCATATTGTCTTTTCTTGTTTGTCCTTTGTAATGTCTTTAGTTGACATATGACATAGAAGTTATAGTGGTATACACTGATAGTATAGTACAGATCAGTACTTTATGATTAATTTCCACAGGTACTCAACCGATCATTGATTATATTAAGGTATACAAGACCTTTGTAAGGCTTGTCTCCCACAGTATTTGAGATACAGTTATTGTTGTCCACAGGTACTCAAGTTATCATTGGTTATTATAAACCATACAAGAGTGCACTAAGACTAAGTCTATGGTATAGACTTGTCTCCCATTAAAGTGAAATAGGGTAATTTATTTACTTTTTCAGGTTTATGATTTAAGAAGACAAGATGTCTACATTAGATTATTTTATTGCACAAGGAAAATCCCTTGATAAGACTGGGAAAGACTTAGAACAATGGGCTGTTGCTCAATATGACAAAGCATTAGCTGCAGAAGAGAGAAAAGCTGCTGCTGAAGAGAAAAAAGCTGCTGCTGAAGAGAGAAAAGCTCTGGCTGAAGAAAAAAGATTAGAAAAAGAAGCTGATATTGCTGCTGAACTAAAGAAAATGCAGATGCAAGTGGAGGAAAGGAGATTTGATGCAGAACAAAAAAAATTAGAAGTTGCAGCTGAACAGAAAAAATTAGAAGTTGCAGCTGAACAGAAAAAATTAGAAGCTGCTGCAGAACAGAAAAGATTAGATAGAGAGGCAGAAGAGAGAAAAGCAATAAGAGAACATGAGTTTGAATTAGAGAAATTAAAATTGACATGTATGAGTAATGTTAATCAGGCATCTGGTGGTAATGGTAAACCCTTTGTGTACAAGGTCAAGGTACCAGCGTTCAACTCTGCCAGTGATGACATAACATTTTGGCTTTCTAGATTTGAACGGGCTTGTCGAGCTCATAATGTTGACAAATCACAGTATGTGAATCAGTTGTCTGAAAATCTAAAAGGGGACTCTCTGAGTAAGTTATATTTTGTTGAAGAGGCCGACAAGGATAATTATGATGCTGTTAGGGCAGCTTTGATAAAGAGATATCAGCTGTCTGAGGAAGGTTATCGTCTTTTGTTTAAAACAATGAGACCTGAGGTAGGTGTAGAATTCTCAGAATTCATCTCAAAAGCACGAATTACACTTTCACGATGGATTGAATTATCCAAAACAGAGAAAACATTTGATGGTCTTACGGATTTATTGCTAAGAGACAAGGTCATGTCTTCTGTAAATAAATCATTCCTAGAGTTCTTACATGAGCGTAAACCTAGTACATTAAAGCAAATGGAAGAATATTGTGACCATTATGCCACGGCACACCCTGACATGATTCTTAGTAACTCTAACATTAAAGAGAGTATGCCAGTTGCTTCGGCAACAGAATATAATCAGAATTACTCACAAAAATTCCAAGGAGCTAAAAATAAATTTGATAAAAAGGTTAATTGGAATAAGTATCAAAACCAAAATGACCACTCAAATCAGAGTTCTTCTTTGAAGAACTGGATCGGGCTGATAGTCCTCGACACGCGAGGGGTACCCATAATTTTAGACATTCTCGGAAAGGGAGTAGCTATAGGAACTACCCAAGTACTTCATGGAGAGAAAAGAACCAATATTACAGGAATACTCAATATAATGAGCGTGATGATTATGATCATAAATATTATGATTCAAACCCAAATAGGGGTTATAAAAGGGGAAATAATAATTATAGAGACAATTATAACCAAGGTAGATCACAACACAAAAGACATGGTAAATCTTATTACCAAGCTAACTTTGCACAACAGGAGTTCCACGACACCGGTAATCAGAATAATGATAAAAAAGACTCCAATAGTGTAGCAAATTCCGCTTTCGATTTTGCTAGAGCATCTCAGTGTTCGCAATGCAAAACATTATTCGATCCAACCACAGTTTCTACTTTAAGCTGCGGTCACCCGCTTCCCGCGCTCCATGCGTCAATCGCGCATAATGAAAGGGGTGCTCTTGTCTTTAATAAGGGCCTAATAGATGATACTCCGGTATCAATTCTTTTCGACTCGGGGTGCACTACCATCGGAGTGAGGCAATCACTCGTAAATCCTTCTCGAGCTACAGGCAATATAGTCAAATGTGTAACATTTGGTGGCACATTGGAGAAGTACTCCACTGCCATTATCAATATTGCTACGCCTTTCTTTACAGGAGAGGTGCAAGCATGTCTCTTGCCGAATCCGATCGCTGATCTTATCATCGGTCGCATTCATGGAGTGAAAGAATGCACTCCACAGCAAATTTCTAATTGGGAAAATGTTAATATGCAATCTGCTAATGCAGTAATCACTAGGGCTCAAGCTCTTAATATGCCACAATCTTCACATTCTGAAGATAATGATGCGCAGATCCAAGATGATCCCTTGGAGATTTCCCATGATTCCTTTATCAAACAGCAGGAAGATGATCCTACTCTAAAGAAATTCTTTACTCTGGCAACAAAAGGTGATCCGAATAAGGATACAAATCGTAAATCTTGGATTACGATGAGGAATGGCGTACTTGTACGTATGGTACAAGACTCCGCTAAGTCCATTCATTCTCAAATCCTTGTGCCTAAAAATATGAGAGTTAAAATCTTACAGCACGCTCATGATTCGCAGTGTGCTGGACATATGGGTTTTTCCCGTACTAAAGCTAGAGTTCTTCAATCTTTCTTTTGGCCTGCTGTGAATAAGGACATACGAATCTATTGTCGATCTTGTAAAGTATGTCAAGAGATTAAATCCAGAGGTCCACGCCATGATGCACCTATTCAGGCTGCAGACATTCCCATTCGGCCATTTCAAAAAATGGCGATAGACATCATTGGTCCATTTAAGATAAAGTCTGCTAGAGGACACCAATTTATTTTAACGTGTGTTGATATGTGCACACGTTGGCCGGAGGCTGTTCCTCTAAAGAGCATAACTACTGCTGATGTCGCAGATGCTCTTTGGTTAATATTTTCTCGTCTGGGGTTTCCAGCAGAAATATTATCCGACCATGGTACCCAACTCATATCGGATACCATGTCTCAAGTAATGTCGACTCTTAAGATAGAGAGATCGCTGAGTAGTATTTATCATCCTATGTCCAATGGGATGGTGGAACTTTTGAATAGAACTCTGAAAAACCTACTAGGTAAGATAACAGAAGATCATCCTCAGGATTGGGATAGGGTTTTACCCGCGGCTCTCTTTGCATATAGAGAGGTCGCCAACGAACATACAGGATTTTCTCCCTTTGAACTTGTCTTTGGCGCGAAACCGCGAGGTCCTATGTCCTTACTTCATGATCTTATAACTGCTGATAATATTGTCGATGACACAAAATCCTCTTATGAATATGTCATCGCACTTAGACACAAGATTATTGAAGCATGCAAATTGGCAACTGCTTCTTCTGAATTTGCGAAACAGAAGGCAAGGGAATTTGCCAATAAAAAGAGATGCTTGCGACAACTTTGTCCAGGTGACAAAGCGTTTGTCTTGCTACCTTGTAGGGAAAATAGACTTCTTATTTCTTGGAAAGGTCCGTACGATATAATATCAAAAGTTTCCGATGTTGACTATATCGTCGATATTGACGGGAAGCGTAAAACCTTCCACATCAACATGCTCACGGAATTCCATGAACGTCCTGATTATTTACAACCTGTTTTCCAGGCAACGGACGATTTTCCAGTCCAACATGGACAGTACTCATCTCTGTCAGTAATACAGGATGAGGAAACGAGTTTCTCGGATGTAAATTTACCTTTTCCAATGATTCCTCTTCACTCTAATGGAAAGGTGTTGCAATTTCTCCAGAATTATCTCCAGGAGAGCAGAAACAAGTTTCTACTATGTTAGAACAATTTCAGGATGTCCTTACTGACATTCCTGGTCAAACTGATGTCATTCAACATGACATTATTCTTACTGACCATAGTCCTATAAGAGTCAGACCGTATCCTATCCCGATAAATTTTCAAGCACAGGTAGAGAGAGAGAGTTAGATGAGATGATAGAGTTAAAAATTATTGAACCATCCACATCAGCATATTCTTCGCCGATGGTTATTGTACGAAAAAAAGACAATAACATACGTCTTTGCGTGGATTATCGCAAATTGAATCAAGTGACTAAATTTGATGCTGAACCTATGCCTTTACTAGAAGAGCTACTTACGGGACTATCGAATTCTCATTTCTTTACTAAACTCGATTTGTCTAAGGGATATTGGCAAGTTCCACTATCCGAACACGCCAAACCGTTTACTGCTTTTTCGACGCCTAGGGGTCTATTCCAATGGAATTTCATGCCTTTCGGTCTTATGAACGCCCCTGCAACATTCGTACGCATGATGCGTCGAATCCTATCTCATCGCTCAGATGTCATTGCGTATCTTGATGACATCTGCCTTTTCAGTGATACTTGGAACGATCACTATAATGGGATAAATGAACTATTGTCTATCTTACGCGAGCATAACCTGACAGCGAAACCATCGAAAGCATGTATTGGTTTTAGCGAAATATCTTTCTTAGGACACCGTGTTGGTCATGGGTTCCTAAAAACAGAAGACCATAATACAAGTAAGATACTTAACATTTCTATTCCTAAGACTAAAAAGCAAGTGCGAAGTCTCTTAGGTCTAATACAATTTTATGGACGATTCATTCCGAATCTGTCCTCCATTATGTCACCTCTTTCTTCCTTGCTAAAGAAAGGGTCTCCTAATGTAGTCCATTGGACTCAAGAATGTCAATCCTCTTTGGATAAGGTTAAAACTATGTTTTCTACTTCACCTATCCTAGTATTGCCTTCTAAGGATAAGACATTTATTCTTCGTAGTGACGCTTCATCCACCGGTATTGGAGCAGCACTAATGCAAGAGTACTCTGGAACTCTGCATCCTGTGATGTATATTTCTCGGAAATTAAATGCCGCAGAGAAGAATTACTCGGTCCTAGACCGTGAATTATTGGCTATGGTTTGGTCAATCCTTAAACTGCAAAGATTTCTTCTGGGCGCGCATTTCATTGTGGAAACTGACCAGAAAGCTCTTACGGCTATTCAGAGTAAAAATCTGAAGAGCGCGAGATCAACGCGATACGCAATTGCTCTACAGCCATTTCATTTTTCGGTGCGAGCTATCCGTGGGTCAGAAAATGTGATGGCAGATATTTTGTCTAGATGCCCACATGATTCATAACTGTTATACAACTTTGATACAGTTGTTTCTATGTTGAAATGTGTACACATATGTAATATATCATATATTGATTGTAACACTACTTAGCGGTTCATTGATATTTATTCACCGCTGATCTTTCAATGTTTTTCGTCTTTGATGATCATGATGTTAAGATATCTTAGATGAAATTTATGTATAAACTAATGTGGAAATTGTGTCATTGCTAATATTGTAGTATGCGTTGGTGACACCTCTCTGGAAATATTAATACTTAGAGAAGTACCTTCTCTAAGGTCATAAAACTTATGCTTATCATCTGCGCATTGTTATTGGTGCGTTGTGAGCCTATTGTATGTTGCTCCTAGATGTATTTCAAAAAAAAAAAAATGTACCATTTTTTTTCCCGAGGGGTGTGGTAATCTGTTGCGTGCATATTTTGACGCACATATTACAAAAATCGATATGGCTATTTAATATGGGAAAAATATAGACATTCATTCATTTGTGTATGAAAATGCTGTCTATGGTAAAAGCGAGAGAATCCATGTTTGATTCACACTTTTGATTATAGGAGTAATCGTTCTTGTTATTGATCCGGCGCATGGATTTTGCTCTCATGCCTGTACCTATTTCTTAGGGCCAGAAAATAGATTAATTTGCTTATTATGTTTATGGCCTGAATTCATATGTATTACATATTATTAGTACAAGTAGAATCAGTCCTATATTGTATATTTTGGATGGGTAGGCGGGACTAGATTCTTGTTACGCCGCTGTAGCGGAAGTAGGAGTTGTCTTAACAAGTCGTGATGAGTTCCGATGTACCGTGATAATGGCGGGTACGCCTTTTCTAGGGCTGGCAGATTCTTAAGGAAAAATGATTTATGAAGTGGTTTTTTCTTCTATAGGAGATTGTTCCTCTACTAGAGTTTGTGTTAGAGACTCTCCTAAGGTACGGTACCATGTATGATTCGGACTCCATGTAATGCCAGTCCCTGTTATTGATGATCTCAGGTCGGTTAGACCTAGCTGGAATTTTGTGCTTCGCAACGCTAGGGTCAAGTTTGTATCGACGGAGATGACGGGCTCCATACTGTAATTATGGCTACGTGAGGTAACTGGATTACTGTAGCTCTGTATGGAGGAACTTTATGAAATTATGCATATGTATTGCAAATTAACTTTGGCTTATAAATATATCCTCCTGTGAGCGAGTGAGCGACAACTCAGGAAGGCGGCCATGTTAAATTCCTGTCATCATACTTTAGTATCACTGTCCAAAGAACGGGGCATGTATCTTATTACTCGGACAGTGACAAGGAGATCTCAATCTTGATAGAAACCCCCTTTTCGTGGTTTCATAATATACTACAAACTATGGACGTCAAGCAACTTTAGTTATTTACCGATCCGCCTTCACTGACGCGTTTAGTCAGATAGGGGATGCGGCCATAATGTATCATGACATTGAACTTTTGATGTACTACCCATTATTTATGAATGTGTCATGACTTCAGATCTGCTATGTATGCCTACAAATCGATGTGTCAACATACCCATGATGTACTCGTATGTCCCAGTGTATACGTCTGAATAAATTGGGTAAACAAAGATCCTAACAGTCTGCATTGGTGCCTTGTAGACACATGTGTATGAGTGATTATATTGGTCAGCACACGAACAGTACCCATTCGCGTTAATCACACTCTACACTTCTACTCCATACATACACCATCCTGCGTCGGTTGAAGTGACCAAGTTTAGGGCCTGCTTCCCCTGGAGCCTTAGAGGGAAACTACTGTTGACAGCCACCTTTGCCTTCCCTAACTCAGGACTAGGGTGAGTTACCCATTTATAGCTGGGTAGACTGGAGCATGCCTGATCTCAACAACACACCACACTTCTTTACAGACTGACACTTACCGTGCGAGTGAAGTGAAACTTTACAGTTACCTACTATGGTCGCGCGAGGAGAATGCGCGGCAGGTTGATAGGCGGGTCGGGGGAGCGGGACTTCAAAGGCTGGTCAACATCTAAAAGTGAAATTTCTCCGGGGTCACGCAGGTTGACTAACACCAAAAATGAAATTTCCCACAGCTCTGTGTTTTCTTTACAGCTAAATACGAAAAAAATCTACGCCCTCCCACGGCGCCCCTGACCGTCAGTCATGGCGCCCCAGGGCGCCGTGGCCCACAGGTTGAAAACCGCTGTGTTAGACTAACATCTCTCTTGACTTGATGGTTTACTGTTATAGACTTTAATCTGTCTCTTGTATTGACACCTTTCTATGATAGACTTGTATCTATCTCTTAACAACGATAGACTTTTGTTTGTCTCTTGTATTGACACTTTATTCTGATAGAATATTTTATATTTCTTGTATAGACACTTTGTTGGTGTCTAACCCCATGCTCAACTTGATAGTAGTCACCTTGTACGACATCCTGTTCCATTGCTGCAAGGTTGTTCTGTACCTTCTTTAGCTCTTCCATGTCTTTCTCCAATTCTTTTCTCCGTGTATGTGTTGCTCGTCTCCCTCATTTTCTCATACCTGGGGGTGTCAGTAGAGGACCTGCCTAGTAATGCTATCAACTGGTTTGAATGTCATAAAAGTAACTGCAGACAATGTTTTCTCTCCCATTATCAGGCCCTGAAAGATTCTTATCATAGAAGCACTCACAAGGATTTGTTTGAGTGTGAGTCAGCGCTTCTTCGTCCACTTAGTCGAGGCACTATCAGGCTGCGATCACGTGATCCCTTTGATTATCCAATCATTGATCCCAATTATTTGGATGCGCAAGAAGACATTGATCTGCTAGTTCGAGGTAATTAAATTGAGTGGAACATTTCTCACGACAACATTTTAGTTTACTGTTACGCATCATTTTCACCTTTCGCCTCCTCAAGGACCATAGACCTTCAACAAACTTATATCAAGTCTATCTGACCTGTGTCATCTTCTCAAGGCATTTCCATTTTTCTATGTCCACTTCATGCCTGTCTCGTTCTTTATTTTGATTATGATTGGATACTGTAAATGTATGCTGTTACATTACCTTTATAATGTTGCATGCCTTTAAATGAATGCTTAAAACACATTAACTACCGCAAGCCGCTGTCAGCGGCTCACAAATTAAACACATTTGGACTGCAAGCCGCTCAGAGCGCCAATCTAATTTTAGTAATAAAACGAATGAAAAATGTAACATGTGAGAATGAAGGATATAGTATGCAAGATAAATGAGAGTGGAAGGGTAGAATGTTAGACGGGCCTGCACGCCTAATTCTTAACCCTTTAAAAACAAAGTTCGTTGGTTCGTTCGTGTTTCTTGGTCTCTCTCTCTCTCTCTCTCTCTCTCTCTCTCTCTCTCTCTCTCTCTCTCTCTCTCTCTCTATCTCTCTCTCTCTCTCTCTCTCTCTCTCTTACACTTGAAATTCCAGAAAAAAGGACTACATTGTAATACTTCAACAGGTTTCTTCAATGTGTGTCCTATACATCACAAGCGTCATCTCATTTCTTGTTCCACTGGTGCTTGTCTGGTTGTTACCACATGTACCACATTGGTGATCTTGTCATACCATGTCAGTCCTTCTGTTCTACGGAAGCACCCATGTATGAAAGTCTGTAGCTTGTTGGTTGTCATTTTTGTTGTTCTCCATGTCTCAGAGTCGTACAACGTGGCTGCTGAGTGAAATATTTCTCTTATAAAATTATAGTTTTTAACTTTACTGAGTTTTTCTCTCAAAATTGTAGGTTCACGTCACTACTGAGTTAAATATTTCTCTCATAAAATTATAGTTTGATGTAACATTACTGAGTAAAATACTTTTAAAGTTATAGCTTTACGTAACGTTACTGAGTTAATATATATCTCATAAAGTTATAGTTTGATGTAACTTTACTGAATTTTTTTTCATAAAATTGCAGTTATACGCAACTTACTGAATGGATTGTATCTTTCGTAAAATTTTAGTTTGATGTTTAAAATATTTCATAACAATTTTAGTTCCTGGTAACTCTATTGAGGATTCCTCAGCAAGAGAGAGGTTGGTAAGAAAACGAAGATGGCTGTATACCGCTCCACCTGTGTCCCAGTCTTGAAATATGGATATGAGTCATGGGCGGTGACTACAACCCATGAAAGCCAGATCCAAACCTCAGAAATGAGGTATCTGAGGAAGGTGGTTGAGGTGGCGAGAGGAGACATGGTACGCAGCCAGACGATACGTCAAGGCCTTAAATCCTGCCCCCTGCGGGCCCAGGTGGAGCAGTCCCAATTAAGATGGTTTGGCCATGTCTGCAGAATGGGAGAAGATTGGATGCCACGACGGGCATGGGAACCAAAGAGCCAAGGATCCAGACCCCCAGGACGACCCACAGTCCGCTGGGAGAACAACATAAGACAATCTTTGAAGGACCGAGGACTAGAATGGAACCAGGCCAGGAGGAAGACAGCCGATAGGATAGTCTGGCGCTCTCTCTTCCAAACCTCTACACCTCATGGTAGAAGGGGAACGACTAAGTAAGTAAGTAAGTAACTCTATTGGCTGAAATATTTGTTTCATAAAATCACATATCTCCCTTCTCATTATATTTAATCACGGAACCTATCTGTCTTATGTGCCCAGAAATAAACTTATCCAGACAGTGATAGTTAGGGTCCATCACCCCAACTACCACTGGATAATTTTATTTGGTCCACTCTTGCCATGAAAGCGTTAAGGGGGGTTACAGTTTTTGAATTGAGCCAAGCGCGTCATATAGGCTGTTGTGAGCGTGTACCGTTGTATCGTTGTATGATTTCTGTAATATTGCCTATCCATGTGCCTAATGATCTTCCCCGTCTCCAAAGATCGTCTACTGTTGTAGGCGCATAGCGGTAAGTGATCGCGATCAATTCTAAAAAGATGGTCAAACCACTTTATTTTTCTGTCACTCTAAAATTTTGATGCGCGCTGCAGTTTCTAAAAAGTACAAAGTCCTCAGTGTGGAACTGATGACAAGAACCAGACAAGCGCCAGTGGAACAAGAGATTAGAAAAAGACGCTCGCAATGGACATGGCACACAATGAAGAAATCTGTTAAAAGCATTACCATGCAGTCCTTGATCTGGTTTCACCATGGTAGGACAGGTACAGGGAAAACAAAAAACTCGCTGAGAAGAGAACTGGCAGCATGCATAAAAATCATAAAGAAGTCATGGAAAGACCATGAGCTGATGGCATGGGACATAAGCATTTGTTGGTGGTCTATGCTCTTTCGGGAGCAAAAAGGTAATGACTGAATTAACATTATTATGAATTTTTCCCGCCATGTCTAAGAGCAGTCATAACAGCGTTCTCCCGCCAACTACAAACTTCAAGCACCTTGTACTGCTCATCTTCCACAGGGATTAACTACTGCAAGCGCTTTGTGAACACTACTTCATTGAAACGACTTGGAGCAGTACCTGCTGATAAACCAGGCACGCTCTGCCAGGAGCACCAGTACGACACGGACGCTTACTGGGGGTGTATGGTCAGACAGAAGATACACACGATTTATCACCCATCAGGGACTTGTAAGATGGGGAAGATTGGTGATCCTACAGCTGTTGTTGATCCAAGGCTGAGGTATGATAATTCCGTTGTCAGCTAAGCGTATGTAGGTCATAACTCTTAATTGTTTTTTCAAATTACTGTAGTCTTTTGCTCCACGTGCAGTTCCTGGAGGTTTCTAAAGATTCCTGCTCCCTCAAGCATGTCGTAAGAGGTGACTAGATCAAGGTTTTGCCTGGGGCTTCCAAGCTCGTGAAACAGAACGCTACAAACACTGCAGATTACTAGACCACCCTTTATCGCTTCAGGATATCTCACACTAATGAATGCGCACGTGGAACTGGAATCAAGACCAGTGAAAACAGTCTCTAAAACTTCCCAGTGCATAATGACCTTCGACGCCAGACCTAGCCAGAGAGTGCAGAGCTGAGACAGAAGCTGTGAGGCTGCCTTGTAAACCAGAAAAGGACTGTTGAGTTTTCCCTGTGACATTCCTGCAGATTTAGCATGCCAAACAAACAGAACGCAGAGATGAAAAAAAAGAACATATAAAAACTACTGTTGCAGCAGCATATGAATGCTTTGGTGCTAGCTTCCTGAAAACGGGACCAGGGGCAATTGTGATCCCTTGCTCCGTACGGAATTAAAAGGGAAAAAAGGGAGCCGCGCTGGTGTAATGGTTACCACACTGTGCTGGCGATCGGGTGATCCAGGTTCAAACCCGGGCGAGAACATCTGAAGCAGCGTCATCGACCGGGATTTGGACTGGATTAATTCGAGCCCTGGCGAGGACACTTGAAGCAGTGTCGTCGACCAGGGACTGGAATAACCTGAACGGCTCCTGAGCCGACCCAGCTCTAATGGGTACCCTCCGAAGACGGCGAGTATCTGTCTGAATGGCGAGAGGGCACCTGTCAGTGTACAGGAAAAATAGGATACTCACGTAAAAATCAGTCTCAGGTTAGACTTACTAACCTGAGATTTCGCCACGAGTAATAGCGGGGCTATTTTATAAAAAAAGGTGGGGGAAGAATGAATAACCTTTTGCATAAATCAGTAACGAAATTTTGATAAACGAACAATGATAAGAAACAAATAATGATACAGAAGGTACGTGCCCGGCATTAGAAAATAGGATGGTTGAAAAGTCACTTTCTATTTTTAAATTTTTATATCTTCTTTTGAATCCATTGGATATAAATGAAACAAATGTCAAAATAATCTGCAATAACTGAAATTTGACAAGTAAGTTTTATTGATTAAATTTTTTAATATCCAGAAATAAAATTAAACAAACTACAATCTAAAATGGCCTTTAAACGGATGTAACAAGAGACAGCAAAAATTTGATGTTACATGTGACAACAAAAATTGATGTAACAAGAGACAGCATAAATTTGATGTTACATGTGACAGCAAAAATTGATGTAACAAGAGACAGCAAAAAATTGATGTTACATGTGACAGCAAAAATTGATGTAACAAGAGACAGCAACAATTGATGTAACAAAAGACAGCAACAATTCATGTTACATGAGACTGTCTAGGCTGAACGGTGCGCGTCTCGCCAAAATGACGCAAAACTTTAAAAAAAAAAAAATTAGTAAATGTGTTGAACAAACCAAATCTCAGGATGAGTTGTAATATTAGTGCTAAATAGTATTTTTGTGTGCTAAAATTTCAGTTAATTGCTTTTATTATGATATTTATTCCATATAAATTAGTTGGATAATTGTGAAGAAATGACAAATTAAAAAAAGAAACTGACTTTACAATCACCTGTTCTGGGGAAGTCAAAGGAGATCTCTACAAAAAACCAACAAAACAAAACAAAAAAATAGATGAACCAACTGTCAAGTGTACCATTATATGAATATGGAAAGGAACAAAAAAAAACCCAAAAAAACGACCACCAGAAAGTTATACATGTTCATAAATGAGTTATCTCCGTTATACATGTTCATAAATGAGTTATCTCCGTTATACATGTTCATAAATGAGTTATCTCCGTTATACATGTTCATAAACGAGTTATCTCCGTTATACATGTTCATAAATGAGTTATCTCCGTTATACATGTTCATAAATGAGTTATCTCCGTTATACATGTTCATAAATGAGTTATCTCCGTTATACATGTTCATAAATGAGTTATCTCCGTTATATACATGTTCATAAATGAGTTATCTCCGTTATACATGTTCATAAATGAGTTATCTCCAACTTATCCTCATTCCACAAAACCTGCCAAAGGAAAATTCTTCGAATTTTTTGGCCGAATACCATCTCCAAACAGGAACTGCTTACAAGGTCCAGTCAAAAAAGGCATGCACACCATCATTGCGAGCAGACGCTGGAACTAGGCTGGCCATAACCACAGAAGGGACCTTGACACCATCACCAGAACTGCAATGCTATGGACCACAGAAAGACGACGAAAAAGAGAGGCAGACCAAAGATAACCTGGCGGAGAACAGTGGAAGCTGAGATACAAAACATGAACCAGAGCTGGGGCACGGCACAAAGGATGGCCACCGACCGTGCACAATGGGGATAGTTTGTTTCTGCTCTACAAAGACGCTACTAAGCGTGATGGCCACTGACTGCTTTCTCAGTCAAGGGCTGAGGATCCAAGAAGAGGAAAAATAAATGAGTTGCGAGATAAAAAGGTTGATGAAGTCTCATAGCAGATACTGCCGTAGGGGAGTGAAGGGTTAGAGACCATCAAACTAGGTCCAGCTTGATGAGATGGGGGTGCCCGATTCCCTTCATCCCTGCTTTATCCTTACGCTAACTCAAGAGAAAAGTGAGACCCAGTTACAGCTGGGTATACTATAGCGCAACGGTACTTGGTTTGGATCCGGGAACCCGATAACTTTGCCACGAGAGGCAATTTCTCTAACCGCTGAGCCAGTCGGACGTTACTTGCAGGATTGGCTGTATTCAAAATTGTTGTCTAAGTCTGCTTTCTTGATGGCGTCATCATTATCATCATCATGATCAAGTACCATGCTAGCTGGCGTAGGTTTTTATGTCACTCCACAACTTCTTGTCTCCAGTACTACTTATGGGACCAAAAGATGCAGCAATAGAGAATGCAGTCAGCGACCCATAGCTTGACTGCTTGCATCAGGGTCAGCGAACCAGAGCTGACCAAGAC
The DNA here is from genome assembly GCA_024509875.1 of Oreohelix idahoensis. NCBI lineage: Eukaryota > Metazoa > Mollusca > Gastropoda > Stylommatophora > Oreohelicidae > Oreohelix > Oreohelix idahoensis. The sequence goes on from JAMPIV010017543.1 coordinate 59,145, forward strand.
CGTACTCCACCTCCACGTGGTGGTCCTGGAAACAGGCTGCATCACTGCAGTCTGGCTGAGCGAGTAGGGATCGCAGAGGGAAGGCAAACCCGGTCCCAAAAACTGCCGTGCTGAAGTCGGATGTGTCGACCGAAAGGTGCAGATATCACAGCTTAGGCGTAAACAGACACAACGCAACCACCGTCCTTTTCAGGGCGAAAGAGGAAGAAGAAGAAGATGTACTACTTATCAATTATGTTGTTGACTTGTTTCCATGCCACGATGTCAAACTGTCCTGTATTCTCTCTCTCTTTATCGTCCACTATCTCTATTTTTTTTTCTTCAATCATTCCTGCTGTCACGATATATTCCAGCTTCTCATAACATGCTCATGGAGGATTGCTTCTGTCTACTGTGAATAGTAAGCTTCCTCCGGAGACTGGCCTCTTTCAGGTTATCCTCATTGACTCTATTTAGCTTTCCATGTATGATGCCATCGACATTTTTTATCTCATTTGTTCTCTTCCGATCTGCACGTGTAGTATGACTTTCATCTCCTTCTTCTTCTTACACTTTCAGACGTCAACTTGAATGTGTTCAAAGAAAGCAGTGGTCAGATTGAGGTTATTTCTATTTCCATGGAGATTTGTAACGGTACTGGTGACGACCATATGTTGCTGTCTCTGTTCCTCATATTTTGGGCAACTTTGAAGTAGAGTGTGACTTTCTGGTGCTAGTGGTGTGCTAGGCCACGGCATGAACGTGTTGTTTTCTGACGAAGGGAACAGGTCACCCCCATCTCATAAAGCTTGACATTGTGTGATGAAGTCTCTAACACTTCACTCCCTTAAGGCAGTATCTGCTATGAGACTCATCAACCATTTCATCATTCAACTCATTTATGAACACGTACAGGTTGTCGTTTTTTATTGTTTTCCAAGATATAACTTGGGGAAACGGAGACCCGTCATTATTTTTCGTGTTATGTGCAAATTTGCTTTTGGTAGAAAACACACGTTGAGGAAACATGCAGATAGCTTTTCAAGATAGTCCTTTTTCTTAAAGCCTCAAGGTCACAGGAGTAGAGGGATATGGAACAGAAACAGGGATAAGTGACCGTAGACAGACATGAAATATATTTTTTTTTAAAAATAGAAATGGAAAGACTTAGAACAAGACGTCTTGACATACATTTATTTTCTAGGCATATGCTCCTTACGGAGCCAGTGGGTATTTTTGATGATATTGATGTACGCAGCAGTCAGTTTTAATCTTACATCATAGAATGAAATATGTAGTAAATGGAATAACGGTTTATCATAAAATTTAACAGGGTACAGGGCATCCAAGGTCTACGTGTTGCTGACGCCTCCGTCATGCCATACATCACCTCTGCCAACATCAACACTCCCGTCATCATGATTGGAGAAAAGGCATCTGACATGATTAGGGAGGACAGGAAGAGATAGATAGATGGAGTCACATTTTCCGTCCCTACGTTTTTTTTTCTCCTGTTGCCTGAGTTGCGAATGAAACTGATGAATAACCATTCTTAAAAAGTATGATTCACCAAAGGAACATATTTTGAATTTTGCTTAAGAAGTATAGACAAACTATTTTTTTACGTTTTCTAATTTTTTATACACAAGCAGGGGCTGATTATCCATTATTAAGTGGACTTATCTTGGAGGGGGGCCCGTTGCATAAGTTAGCAAAAAAAAAATGCATAGATTTATGTAGAAAAAATAAAATGTTTACACTTTGCACTCGCATTTATAACGTTCTAAAAAAGACAGTAAAAATTAAAAAATAGCTTAAAAGACATAATGCACCCTGGCAATATCATAACGGCACATGAACTATTTGCTGTACTAATGAACATTAATAAAAAAATAATTACTAATAAAAGTCGTAAGCAATGCTGACAAACTAACATACTAGTATATACCATCACCATGCCTGACAAACTAACAACATAGTATATACCATCACCATGCCTGACAAACTAACTACATAGTATATACCATCACCATGCCTGACAAACTAACATACTAGTATATACCATCACCATGCCTGACAAACTAACATACTAGTATATACCATCACCATGCCTGACAAACTAACACACTAGTATATTCCATACCCATCAACTAACATAATGCCTGACAAACTAACATACTAGTATATTCCATCAACATGCCTGACAAACTAACATACTAGTATATACCATCACCATGCCTGACAAACTAGCATACTAGTATATACCATCATCATGCCTGACAAACTAACATACTAGTATATACCATCACCATGCTTGAGAAACTAACATACCAATATATACCATCACCATGCAAAGATGTAGGAAAAAAACATTAAAATGATTGCCTATTAGGCAGTGGCGGTTCCAGGGGGTTGTCATTGGGGGTGCTGCACTGTTCATTCATTTAAAAAACTTTCACCATGACCACGCAGTGGAAGTTAAAATTTCCCACAAAACTTTATGCAGTCAATTATTTTTGAAAGAATGTTTCTGTTTCTTTTCACCTCTTCATTGTGTTTATTAATATTTAATTTGTGTATGCCTCGCTTAACTGTGAACAATTATCCACTGTCCCCAGCATCCCCAATGCTACAACGTATCTAACGTGGACTGTGCTATTTTCGTGTTTCTGAAGCTTGCTATGCAAATGTATCAGATCCGTTATGCCTGTCTTTGTCCGTGTAGTATCACCGTTGAAAAGTAAACAAGGAAAACAAAATAATGCATTCTTTACATTACAGCCACACAACCAGTCATGATGTTCATAAATTTCTCTGTTAAATATTCTCTGGTATGTACTGTTCCTGCTAGTCGAGGTCTGGATAATTTTAAGATTCGGAAGAGACCGACCTAGTGTTTTTACACGGCATTTTTCAGCCAACGACAATCGCGAAAAAACAATTTCTTGTAAATATGTAACAGTTACTTCACTCATTTCTATAATAATTCAGCACACAAGAAAATATCAGCATTAAATTAATCTCAAAACAATGCAATTGACCAACGTTTTGCGGTATTGTGGTGAACGCGCACGTAAACAGTCGCTTGATAGAGATAATTTCCACTTGAGCTGTGTTCCGTTGCAGCACTAGTTAAATAAATTCAACCCAATCGCAGCTGGCCTCTTGCTGTGTGTATAACAAGCATTCGCTTATAAGAGGTCAAGGTCACTTGAACTGTCATCGTTTGCAGCACTTGCCACAATACGGTGTTGGATAATTTTTTTGTTTGTTTTGTATTTAACCCTTCCGGTGTAACCTCAATTTTTTTGTATTTTTTTGGTCCGTCCGGATTATGTATTATAATGTAGTAGAGACAGTATGCAGTCCTTTTTTTACAGGGGGTGCTGCAGCTCAACAGCTCATTAAAGAAAGCCGCCACTGCTATTAGGTGAAGAGGGGATCAAACACGAAAAAGCCTAGAGGCCCTTCTTGGCTTAATCCGGCCCTGTACATAAGCAGATAGAGTTCCAATCATGATCAGCTATTACACAAGGCCACTCATTATTTTAACATTTTTTCATCCTCTCTTATATCCAGTGGATATTTCCACAACATTTGTCGGAAGACAAAATAATAACAGCCATTTGACTTACTTACTTAGTCGTTCTTCTTCTACCGTGAGGTGTAGAGGTTTGGAAGAGAGAGCGCTTTACTATCCGATTGGCTGTCTTCCTCCTGACCTGGTTCCATTCTTGTTCTCGGTCCGTCAGAGATTGTCTAATGTTGTCCTCCAAACGGACTCTGGGTCGTCCTGGAAGTTCTGAATCACTGAATGTTAGCCTCCCATACCTGCCATGGCATCCGATCTTCTCAAATCAAAGTCTGCAGACATGGCCAAACTATCTTAGATGGGACTGTTCTACTTGGGTGTGCAGGGGTTGGGTTTATATGCCTTGACGTATCGTCTGGATGCGGACCATGTCTCTTCTCGTTACTTCAACCACCTTTCTCAGATACCTCATTTCTGAGGTTTGGATCTGACACGTCGAGGGGCATGAAAGCTAATTGTTTCTGTTACGCGCTGGTTGTATATACGCCGGATGCATCCTCTCATACGTCCATCCCTGCCAGTCTTACGCCTACAGCCAAACTCCAGCAATCTTAGCCTTGATGATTTATTGATTGCAGTGTCATTCTCTAATAGATGATCATTAATTGTCCTCAGTATCTCTCCCTTATCCATATCCAATGTACCTACCGTGACGTATGTTTCACATAAATTAGTTTGAGCAGGAGTGAAGAAATAACAATTTAAAAACAGGACGTGACTTATCAATCACCCTTTAGTAAACAAAATAAACGACAGAGAGAAGGTAAAGATATTGAAAAGAAAGAAAACATTGATACAAAGTTAAGTGAATTTAAGAAAAATAGAGGAAGAAATAGATGGAGTGGGAGAGAATATACTCTTTTCATATGTTGAGGTTGCCAGTCTCATTTATAACCACTTAGCAGGAAACCTGTAAAATTTACATTAGTAAATAAAATTGTTTACACTTACCCCAAAATTTTTGGGAATACACAATCTCCTTACACAGATTTAGACTAGACACAGCTTTGTATTAGAAGCTTTGAACTCACTCAGGTCTGGAAATTAGAGTTAATTCCTCTGACGGCGGGTGTTCTGCGAAATCTCTGGCCTGGGAAAACTTTTGTTTAATTCCTCTATGACGTGATCAAATTCCTAAGTTTCCAGTCTTGTATCAAAAATGCGAATTTACTTGTAAATTCCTAAGTTGCCAATACTAGATCTGTTACTTATAGTTGTGGAATTTCTAAGTCCAAATTCTATTTTTCTTTCTCGCTTTTAGGAGTCGCTCGTAAGAAGTTGCGAAGCTGTCTGTGTACTGACTTTGATTTCACTACATTATATCTCACAATCCTCAGTTCAAATTCCAGCTGTGTTTCCGCCTAATTTTCCAATAAGATACATTTTATATTCCGGCCTCTCAAATCAACCAATCCAATCGAATCTCGTTCAGCACTACGTGGGTAGGGGTGCTTCAAATTCAAAAAATACCCTCACGTGTTTCAAAATATTAAATTTAATATCCACGCGTGACCTCTTCATATCGTTGCGTCAGACTTCCGCCGGCATCTTGTGCTATCTTCACAAACAAATGTTGTGCACTGATACCGCCCAGATGATATCGTCTGCAAATCTTGAGTTTCCAGACAGATTTATCTGTAATCTCGAAACAGAACGTACATCGGAAGCGATTACCTCATTATCTCCCGTCTTGTGCAAACATAGGGATAGTCGCTCGCCATCTGGAGTCAAATGTTGGACGGTCACGTTCAAAGGGGTCAGCCGGCTTATGTGATAACGTATAATCGGCTGGCCGGTCTAATTACCTGGCGGAACGTGAACACGTCTGGGATGGTAAACAAGATAACGACAGTCCCCTAGCCGATACTTCCGTAGGGGAGTGGAGTGTTAGAGACTTCACCAAACTAGATCTAGCATAGAGAATAAATAATGGTGCATAAAATAATCCACATAATAATGACAGGGGAGAGAAAAATAAGAAAATGTCACTCGCACGGGAATGTAATGCAATCCTGCCAGATTGGACTTGAGATCGCACAACCGTATCGTGACATCTACATATATTTTTCATTACTGTATGGTGTAGAAACATGGACGATGAACAAGCAATTAGAAGAAAGGATTGAGGCCTTTGAGATTGTCGTACGGTAGGTTAATTGGTTTATTGGGCCCAGTCTAAGTAAAGAGTAAAGGTTGACTGATGCACGAGAATGTATAGAAAATAAGTTTCACGGATGGTAGGTTGAGGGAAAGATATGTCTCTGGAGTGAGTAGGTTTCTCTCATCCAGCCTATCCGTACAACTGTACTTTGTTATAAGACAGTCTTGGCCTCCCTTATCTAAAATAAGAACAGGTTATTCTACACACACACAACAATATGTGACAACAATGACACACAAACGTGAAAAACTAAGGATAAATGGGTATGGGTATGACCAACACACAAAGTTCAGTTTTCTTGTTGTTTATTATCAGTATAACTGTTTTTACAACATCAAATTATTCAAAGATATATTTAGAAAAGCATTTATATATCGAGGAAATAACGAAGGATGGTGTGCCTTCGCCGTATAGGAGAAAATAGTTGAAAAAAAAAAAACAAACAACAACAAAAATAAAAAAAAACACACACACCCACCCCCACAAATAGTAATACGTCTTACAAGGAGAAAGGACAAGAAGAACCTACGTGGCGGCCACAAGGCCTTCGTCAGGGACAAACAAACAAGAGACAGGAGGGAAAGAAAGAAAATGAGAATTAAGTAGAGAGCATGAAACTATAGAAATAAGAGAAAAAAACTCCCTAAATATTAAGTCCAGTCACATGTGAAGCAAAGCAAGATGGCTGCCACTAAACTGGAAAGAGGAAGTTGATAGTATATAAAAATAAGAAAATAATGAAAACAAGGACTGGAAAAAAGAGTGAGAAAAAAGTAATCAATAAATAAATAAATAAAATTTAAAAAAATAAAATATAAATAAAATAAATAATAATAATAAATAAATTAAAACAAATAAATAAAAAAACTAAATAAAGAAATAAATAAAATAAAAAATAATAAAGGAAAAAAATAATTTTAAAAAAAATAATAATTTTTTAATAAAATAAAATAAATAAACAAATTTTTAAAAATATAAAATAAAATAAAATAAAAAAATAATTAAAAAAAAAATAAATAAAATTAAAAAAATAAATAAATAAAATAGCATAAAATAAATAAATAAATAAAATTATTAAATTAAAAAAATGGTAATATAAAAAAAGTGATCGCATCAAAGTAGAAAGTCATAATACAACAGGGACTCGATAGAGAAAGGCGTCTCAGAGAAAAGAATGTTGGGTATTCAAACCATGTGGTTTTGAGGCAACCCATAAGATGGATGAGGCGTTGTTCCTGGCGAAACCGACTGTTGGCGTCCGAGGAACAGTATCTGATGGCTGTCACCTGGATGTCAGTGACACCGTGGTGGTCAGGGCCATTGAAGTGGATGGCCACAGGTGTGGAATTAAACTGAGAGATGTCATAGAGGTGTCTGCAGAATCGGTCGCCCAGTCGTGTGCCCGTTTGGCCGATGTACGTAATGGTGCAACGTTTGCATATAATAGCATAAATGACGTTGCGTGACTCACATGTGAAGCCATGGGTGATGGTGAACTTGGCGTTAGGGAACGAGACTGAACGTGTTTCGATTACATACTGACATGTCTTACATCGTGTACGGTTACATGGCTTGGTTCCAAAGTGGCCATCGTTGACGGTTTTCAGACGGCTGTGGACTAGGAGGTCCCTCAAATTTTTGTCCCTCGTCTATATGCCAGCAAGGGTGGCTCACTACATGCTTCCCGCGCCACTGGGTCAGCTTGGAGGAGAGGTAGGTGGCGAAACAGGATCCTTTTGACAGCAGTGCTGTGAGGGTGATAGGTCATTATAAACTTGACTCTATCAGAGGAGGTTTTGTGGCGGGGTTTTGAGGGCATATAGACGGGAGATTGGGAGAACACGTTCTAAGGCAGAGGTAAGAACATCTTCTGGATATTGTCTGTTACGGAAGAAGTCCAACATTTCTTGTGCTCGGCATAGAAAGTTGTCATCATCTTGGCATAACCGACGGAGGCGGAGAAGTTGTGAGAAAGGCAAGGAGTCCCGACAAGCCGGAGGATGAGAGGAAGTATAAAGGAGGTAACTGTGTGCATCGGTGGGTTTGTAGTACACCGAAGTGGTGAGGTGGGGCGGAGTGATAGTGACAACAATGTCAAGGAAATTAACAGAGACAGTGGAGATGTGAGAGGTGAATTGGATCGCAGGGTGGAAGTTGTTAATGAAATTAATGAACCTAGATAGGTCAACCTCTGGCATATCGGTGAGACCTATGCCATCATCAATGTATCTATGATACATCAATGGAAAAGGTCCAGGATACTGCTGCCACACCTGATACTCCAGGTAGCCATGAAGAGGCAGGCATAACTGGGACCCATCTTGGTGCCCATGGCAACTCCCCTGACTTGGTCAAAGAACTGTCCATTGAACTCAAAGGAATTGAGTCGAAGGACCAGTTCTGCAAGGCGCAGGAGAGTCTCTGTAGCGATAGAGGGGTGCGTGCGCTGGTCCAGGAAAAACCGGAGAGCTCGGAGACCATCAGAGTGAGGAATGGAATGTAAAGTGAGCAAACATCTAAACAGAAATAAACGGTAGGTACGGTCTGGAGAAAGCTGAATAGAGAGGAAAAGTAGGTAAGAGCATGGTTTGTGTCCTTTAAGAAGGAAGGGAAGTTGCTCTACAATAGGCTGGAAGATGCCGTCGAGGAAGTCTGATATACGTTCGGTAGGGCAGGCACACGCAGAGACAATGGGTCTCCCAGGGTTGGAGGGTTTATGAATTTTTGGGAAGCATATAAAACACAGGCTTAACCGAGACCCACTATTGTCAATTCAATACGGAGATGAGAAGCGCTAGAAAGGTAAGGACTTGTTGGCGATAAGACTCTTTACGGTGTCATGGACCAGACGATTGTTTAGGACTGTCGCATCATTGTCACGTCGCTGGTAGAAGGAGCGGGTGATGAGCTGCTTATTATCTTCTTGGAGGTACAGGTCCTTGCGCCATACCACAATGGCACCTCCTTTGTCAGCCGGTTTGATAACAATGTCATCTCTGCAGCGGAGCTTGGAGAGGGCATGAGACTCATCAGAAGAAAGGTTTTTGAATAACGCAGGCGTTGAGGTTGGAGCTCTGCTGAATGTCGTGGAGCGTATTCTGAAATATATATAAATCCAGAGGTGGGAAGCCCCAGGAGAGGGTGTAAAAATGTTTATTCCTTGGGAGACGTGAGGCAGTCCAATCAGCGTTGCAATGCTCAAGGCATCATCTGATTCAGCCTGCGATCTCTGAGGACCATCACTTGTAGCGGAAAATGGAGCTGAAGTCGCAGACGGCGATGAAACTGATGGACATCTAGTGGAGGAGAGGAGAGTGTACTGTTCAGAGGATGGTGGGAGAGCGACAAAGTGCAAGCCCTTGCGGGGGACTGAAAGCTCGCCCTCAGAGGGGGCAAGATCAGAGGGAAAACAAACAACCTGGGCACGAGATGGAGTAGAGGCGGCAGGGACAGTCTTAGGGGTAGGACAGAGGCGGGAAAGTTTGTCCTTTTTCTGGGCGGATAAAAAATCATACAATTGCCGGTTGAGGGTATGGATAATAATGCGGATAATGGGGAAGGCAGGAAAGTAGCTGGAGGTGAGACTACGTAAGCGGAGTAGAAGCTGAGACTGCTGAGCACTGATATCTGCCAGGGAGGCGGGAATGGATATCAGCGACAGCTCGCATACGCTGGAACCCACATGTGGTCTCGATGCGCTGTAAGAGGCGATGTTCACGAGGGTGAATATGGCCAGCAGAGGGGTTAAAGTGAGAAGTGAAGCCATGAGGGAGAACTTTAAGGCGGAGGCAGGTGCGGATAAAGTGGAGGTGGCAAGTGAATCTAGTTTGCTTGAATGTAGCAAATGCAAAATCAATGGCAGTGCGAGATATATCAGGTGGGAAGAGGCTAAATGAGGTGGTAATTGAAGACCGATGTGAGTTAATGAAGTGTTTTCAGTGAAGGCATAAAATGGCAAATCGAGTGAGACCACACAAACATGCAAAAATAAATAAAATTAAATATAAAAAATAAATAATTTATTTAATAGATATAAAGATAGGAGAAATAGCCCAACGACAATACTTACCCAAAGGGTGAAGGTTTAGCATTAGGTTACAGAATAACAATATTGGTACAATAAAAGACGAAGTAAAGTAAACAGAATCAAATCAAAACCACCAAAGATTATTAGATAATTCCAGCAACAATAATATCAACACACGCTCTCTCATTCATGTGGCCACCTCTCACACTCATTACCTATTTTGTATTTCTTCCCTTGGGTCTGTGGTATGCCTTGGTACATTTTATTCCATGAACATAATCCCTACTGTTTTCTGTTGACTAATGTACCATCCAGCTGTCGAGGATGCAAATCGGCCCCAGTTCATCCAAAAAAAACTAAATGAGGTGAACGCCGAATATGTTTTACTTCCACGATAAATCCTGGTGACGATTATGAGTCATAAAGGGGTTGTTTTTCACTGTTCTAAAAAAACTAGCACTGCTCCTCCGATGGTGCACACAGGGGAATGAGATTCTAGATTATAGGAAACTACAACTGAATAATTTTCGTTGCGACAACTCTTGCAGTGTTGAGGGCGGGCGGGGGAAAACAGTGTCTTGTTTCTCGCTCGGCTGGAACGTATATTTGGATATAAGGGTTTGCTATAAATATTGAATATGTGAGGGTCCTTGGTGTTTACCGTTTTAAGAGAGGGGAACACTTCGGTTGTTACAAATGATGATGATGGATTTTCTATTGGCCGACTCTTTGTCAGAGGGCCAGTCTTGCACAGTGTATATTTTAGTACTCCACTTGGATTCCAACTGTCAGGTGTTGGGGCAAATAATAAGAATGTTTCCAGGTATACGCCACGGTTGGCTGATAGAATAGTATCCTGGAATTTGGTAAGTCGTTATATAAATATTTATAGGGGACTTAGTGTACTGACTGAGATCAGCTGTGAAGGTATCTATATCTAATAAGAGTAGTGTATTATAGATAACCTTGCTTGCTGCCACATATATATATATCTCAGTCAGAATTATTCTGGAATAGTGTGATGACTACGTTGTATGTCTAGGGTATGTGTATGATGAAGTGTAAGTCATAACAACAACAGACAGATAAACAATTTAATTTATCCACCACACTTGACAACACTGTGACACTCACATACATATAACACTCTAAAGGATATCTTAAAGGAGTCACTGATAACTTTTCAAATAACAATATGTATTCATTGCTGTTATGAATGAATATGTGTCCTGATTCAAATACAAAGGGAACCAGGAATCACAATCAATTTTACTTACAAGTTATATGTACAGAATTTATCAATATGAATATGGTAATGACATATATTATTAAAAGTATCCTATGTGTGTCAGTTGTGTAGTAGTAATATGAGGTAATACTGGTTTTGTTTTGTTCAAGCTCTGTTGGTATTTGTCATCATGACTTCAATAGTTTGTCTTTATGGGAACTATTATTGGAGATGTTCTCAGTTCCTGATATTAACACAATTTAATTCCCCTCTTAATGTTATTTTTACAAGGTCATTTTAAGCTGGGGGTACATAATTTTGAGCTCAGCTGGCCACATCAGCTTATCTTGCGTGATGGCGGCAGGAACAGACTCCTCTGCTCGATTTCTCCCCTCGGCTCTGGAGACACCTCACTGATAGCTAAATGGACCAAGGAGAATGCTGTCCGACTCTGGATTCAGCAAAGCTCTGACCAGGTGCTGCTCAATACCATCAAGACCACGGTCCCTGAAAACAAGAAGGATGTACCTTCTACTTCATAACTAATTTATACTCTCTTTTTACACTGAGCACAATACATCACAAACATTGAGTTCAGAGCGTTAGGCCAACTGTCAGCTTCATCTGAAATATTTTATACCAGTATTTACCTCCTTAATGGTTACCACGCCTCTGCACTTCCAGCATTATTTCTGTCTAATCAATAATCTAGGTGTCAGTGTACTGTTTGGCCATTCCATGCAGTTTTACTTTCCTCCGACACCTTCTGTTCAGGCGGGAGCATTATAGGCTTTACATCATGTTTGCTACTGAACTACACATATATACAGGCATAAATTAACAATTCACATTCAATTTTCATTAAAAGATACTGAATGTTTCATGCTTACCACAATTCATGGAAACAAACACAGATACGTTGATTAGCAATGAATTCTGGCACAACTACTGGCACAAATTCCCATCTGCTTATGTTCCAGGCTTTTATTTAGCAAAAATATGAGCTGGCTTCAACGCACTGTTGCTTTATCAAGCTTATTTGACTAGTGGTCTCGAACTAACGCTCCTAAGTGAGTATATCAGCGAGTCTAGCCAATGGAGCCACGTTTCGACAAGTATTTGAAAAAATTTTAACTTCCTACGTCTCCCCTAACAACCAAAGATAGTATTTATAGCCCGACTAATCGTGTTTAGCCTTACATATCATTCCAGCCAATCAGTTCAAATGTAACTTGTGGCCCATTTCCCGTACAATGGTGGTGTAAAAAAATCTACCACTGAGCGATTCTGATTTTGGGTGTTGTCTGACAGCACCATCATTTTATTTTGGCTATAACTTGTTAATTCCTAGACTATTTGCATAACGCCGTACATATTCTTTGTCAGCAAACCCTAAGGAACCCAAATATATATATTTAATAGAGCTAAGTGGCTGCGTTCAAAATATGCAATTTCTTCTACCTCCTGTTTCGAAGATGTGCTGTCTGGGTACTGTAATGTTTTCAAACGTAAACCCATCTATTGTTATCTTTTCTAATAAGCGTTTTTTTTGTGATTTTAAAACCTAACTCTGGGAAGGGTAGTGAATTTTATCACTGTCCGTCCGAAAAAGTTAGTGCATGTAGCCTTACACGCGTGATAGTAGTAATTGTGTATCGCGTTACGCTTGTTGGGGGTGGCATTAATAGCGAGACGCGTGTTTAATTTTGCATGCGTTCCTGATTTTATTCGCCCCTCTCTCTTTCTATTTGAGTCCATCTGTTCGTTCGTTTTGGTAACGTAATATAATTAATGTTAGGATTAATCTAGGTCATTACGCAGTCTGCCTCTCAATGTTTTTCTTAGAAATACAGCACACGTTTCATTGAAGAAAGCGGGTAATAATACAGTAGGCTTTTACTATCAACGTGAAAGCGTTACAATTTGCAGACGAAGCAGAAAACAAGGGGGATTTCGAGTACATTCTTTGTGACAGCACTGTTATTTTACCATTGCTCTTTTCTTTATTAGAATTTATTTGTTAGGCTTTATATTTACCTTTTAATTTATATATGTGGATTAGAATATTCCACGACATCTCCCCTCTTAAAACAGACATTATATGTCAGTCCTTTATTCTATATACACATAGAGAAATTTATTATTATTTCTGGGGTTTACGGTGATTCTCATCACACGGATGGCGGCTTAAAAAATCCGCTCCCAAATTTGTTTTTCCAGATATATACTCAATGCTAAAATTATATGGAGCCAAAAGTAAAGACCATCGGAGTAACCTGGAGTTCTCATGCCTAGCCTGTGCTAGAAACGATAAAGGTTTGTGGTCTGTTTGCAACTTAAAGGCCTTCCCATACAGATAAATATTGAATTTCTTTATTGCCCATATTACTGCAAGACATTCTTTTTCGCTAGTTGAGTAATTGATTTCAGCTTTATTCAACTTTCTGCTAGCATATGCCACTGGGCTTAATTCCCCATCCAATGCATCTGATTTCTGTAGTAGAGTTGCACCTAACCCAATATTACTTGCATCCTTCCTTACTATGAATTCTTGACTTAAGTCAGGTAATTTCAAAATGGGTTTACTTGTGAGCTTTTCCTTCAATTCTTGGTAAGTCATTTCACATTGTGGTGTCCATGTAATGCGATCTGGATGTCCTTTACGTGTCAATTCAGTTAACGGTGCACATATGGAATTAAAGTTTTTGATATACTTCTGGTTAGTAAACCGAAACTAATTACCCTCCTTAAA
>JAMPIV010017544.1:0-158304 GCA_024509875.1 Oreohelix idahoensis
AAGACTAGATGGTCTGGCATTTGTTACGGTATATGATATTAACGCCGTCTGCTAAAGGTTATCAGACGTGCAATTGTAAAGGTTAAGGCATTTAATATATTGCGATAGATGTTTCAATTATTGAACGCTCCATACACGATCGATTATGACGTGTATAGCGTTGTTGGGTCACAGTCGGTAACTAAGAAACGCTACCCTTTGTTACTTGACCGCCAAGCTGAATAGCTGCGTTTTTCTAACCTTCCAATTCAATGGCATGATATAGCCATTTATATATGCATTTTTTGATGGACCAGGGTCAGTCCTAGAACTCTATATGAGAGGAAAATTTATGGAGGTTAGTATTTAACTAGAATTCTCAGAAGGAGAAGAATAATCGTCAAATTCGTATGAATATATTCAGACTCGCAGTCTCACTGTCGGCAGGTAGCCATGTCTAGCTGCGCGTGCATATAGCTGTGATGTTCTGACGACAATACTGCATTGTATCCTTAAACGGACATTGACACTAAACCAGCAGTCTACGTTATTGATTAATTTATGCATGACTTATATGGACTTATGTTCTACTCCTATTTGAAATGATAATCCTGTGTGTACAACTGTGAATTAAATGTATGGACTCAATGAAATGACTTATCAAATCAATCGTATTCCAAGGTTCAAGTATTGTTCGGAATCTTTCACCCCCGCATTCGCTTAATCTTCCATCGAAGGCACGATGCACTATCACTGAATGGAAAACTAACATATCAAAGAAAAAAAACAATGGCCAGAAATTTATAATTGTTTTATTCATATCACATGGAACATTGTTCAGAGCAAACCACCACTTGCAAACAGTGGTGAACAGTGGTGCCCGGTATGTGGGGACGAAAAACAACCAAAAAACAAAATTTTTTTCATGACTTTCGTCGAATGAATATTTACGATCAAGTTTCGATCACATGATCCATTACGAAATGACGTGTACGCACGTATAATGCCAACAACGTGACGTCACTGAAAGTCATGTAGTGAACTGTCGAAGAAAACCAAATCTTTTCAAGCCTAACTAGTTCGAAACATGAGCCATTTGAAGCAAACACATGATATGGACTACAGGAGCAGACCGTCAAAGGCACAGGCCTAGCTGTTGACGACCTCTAGCACTGATCTAAGCAACGGAAAAGATAAGTCTAGGTGTTTAACTGTTGTTATTGCAAACAGTGCTAACGGAGTCCATGCCCTCTGCCTACATCGGCATGTTTTTACCTATGTTTAATGTACTTTTTGTTGTCTTAATGTGTTGTTAATTCGTGGGAGGTAGGGAGGATGAACCGAAATTAGATTCTGTGGCTCTCACGATGCCTGAATTGATTTCGGTCGTTTCTTAGGGCAGTTAAACGATTGCACTTTTGGAAGCCCCATTGAGGTTTGCCATTGGACTAGCTGTCCAAATCTGCTGTCGTTTGACGATTTGTGTTAGCTGTACCGTTCCGTAGATAACTGGTGTATTTTATTCGTACTCAGTTCACAATTTTTATTCAGTTTTGTATCATGTTCGTTAACTATTTCGTCCAGTCTCCTCTTACTATCATTTATTTGATGATTGTTAAATTTTCGTCCGTTATGAGTCCTGTGATGTCATCATTTTTTGCAGTCATTTTTTTTTGTGTACTTTGAATATTAAGTTGACCTCGGGTCAGACCTTGACCCTTCATTTGGCTTGTGACACTTCCGCTTGTTTTATTTAGTTCATAAATTCATTTTTAATTGTGAAAATGTCTTGTTTGCGTCTTAACATTGTTTGTACCCTTTAGTTGCATCATTGTTTTGTTTGTCCTCATGATATATATTAAATACTACATTAATAATATGATATTATATGCAATAATACACTTGTAATTTAATTTAATTAATTTTTTCTGATATTTAAGGTTAATATGGGACATTGCATAATTATGCAGTGATAGTCCAAGAAAGTAGCACTACAATTTATAAGAGATGCCTAGGGCATAATAATATAATATATATATTGACCAAATAAAATAATCTTATAGTCTACCTTTGAGGTAATAGACCCATTGTATATTATTTAATATACTTTTCTGGTACTAAGAGAGTGACTTAGTACATTGAACAATATAATTACTAGGAATCATACCCAACATTATTGGATATTGAGATTAATTGTGTGATGTAATTACATAATAGTTAACAGATATCATAACTATTTATGATATAGTATTATTTAGATACAATATTGTTACAAAATATTGTCTATTAGTTGAACTTAGACATTAGAGTTCAGTACTATTGTGATTATTTATATTGAATATTTCTAAGTTGAGTAAGTATAATAATTACTCTGAAGCTACTATTGACTATTTTAATCAGTAATTATCAATAATTACTTACAGATAAAAGTCAAAATGCTTACTATAGACCATTTCGTTAAAATTGGTCGGGAATATGGTTATAAATCTCAAGAACTTCGTCAGTTTGCTGAGGCAGAACTGGAAAAACATGAAAGAAAAGAAGCAGAGAAAAAAGCTGCATTAAAGAAAGAGGAAGAGGAACAAAAGGCTGCATTAAAGAAAGAGGAAGCAGAACGTGAGATGAAGCAAATTGACAAGGAAAATAGATTGAGAGAGATTGCTCAACGTGAAAGAGAAGAGCAAAGAGCAATCGCCAGACAGGAAGAAGAGAATAAATTGAAACGAGAGGAAATTATTTTACAACAAGAAATGGAATTGGCGCGTATTAAATTGGAGACAGCAAGATTACAAGCACAAAGTGCTGATGCAAACCAGAATAATAACGCACAAAATGGATCATCATCCAGCCAAACTAAACATTTCTACAACTTTAAATTACCCACTCTCAACTTGAACGTGGACGACCTTTCATCGTTCCTGTCACGTTTTGAACAGACTTGCAAAACAAATCATTTGCCTGAAGAGTCATGGGTACTCAAGTTAAATGAATTCTTGGTTGGAGAACCATTGACGGCTTCTCAAAATGCTGACCCATCAATAGCAAATAACTACGGTGCTATTAAGTCCTTGCTTTTACGAAGGTTTCACCTGGACGAGGAACACTGTAGGTTGAAATTTAAGGGAATTTTACCTGAATCTCCAAAAGATTTTGCAGGATTCATTGCGAACATACGCAATACATTTAATAGATGGGTTGAACTGGCAGAAGTCAACAAATCATACGACAAATTAGTTGATTTACTACTACGGGATAAGGTATTATCTTCGGTTAGCCAGCCATTTTTTGCATATTTGCAGGAGCGTAAACCAGGTACTATGGACGAGTTAGAAAAAATTTCTTTAAACTACTGTTCGGCACATCCGAATGCAACCATTTCTAACTCCTCATTAAGAGAACCTCTACCTGTGGCGTCTAATATGGCCTACAATCATAATAACAAACAAAGACATCACAGTGTAGACAGAAGCAGGTTCCAAAGAAATCACAATGTTAACTTTCAGAAGGGACATAATAATGATTTCAACAATAAAAATGAGTTCAACAGAGGTAGATCACGAGATAGAAATTATTCACCTCAAACAAACTACCACAATGGTCAACATAACACTAATTATAATCGATCACATACTCCCAATAATAATAGTAACTGGAATGGTAATAATCATGGCTCGAGACATCGAGATAATAGTTACTATAGAGGACGACGAGATAATTCTAACAATTATACTCGGAATCGATCTCATTCTCGGGGATCATCTCATTACAACCATAATACAGGGGCGGCAGTTACAAATAATACTACCCCTATAGCTCAGGTCCCACTTGACAATAATACAACACAGTCTTCTGCTGCATGTTTTGCTATTAATTATAATGTGGCAAATAGTTGCCAACAATGCAATCTTATTTTTCAGAAGGCGAAAGAAACAGTGCTTAACTGCGGACATATTACACCAGAGGTAGGTCTTGCAGTCAACGATGGAACAGGCCTACTAATTTTTAACAGGGGATTAGTTAATGGATCCGTCGTCTCAGTGCTGAGGGATTCAGGATCCACAACGATTGGTGTACGACAGTCGCTGGTACATCCTAGCTGTGCAACGGGGGATATGTCCGTTGCATGACTTTTGGGGAACTATTGAGTTTTACCCCACAGCTATTATTCATGTTAACACACCTTTTTTCACAGGGAACGTAAAAGTATGTATGCTAAAAAAGCCTATAGCTGATCTGATGGTTGGTCGTATACACGGCAGTAAAGATTGTACTCCAGATGAGATTATAGAATGGGAGAAACATAACCTATGCACTGGAAACGCCGTGACGACTAGAGCGCAGACTCAACTCATGGAGAAAGTTGATGATAATAAAATGGATGCAGACAACCAAGAGGAATTTGTAGTCAATTCACCTATTGACAGGGAAACATTTGCAACCAAACAAAAAGAGGATAAATCTTTAAAAAAAATTTTTAAGCTGGTTGATAAAGTTGACAATCTATCCTCAGGTAATAATAACAAACATTGTTTTGTTATTAAAAATGACATATTGATTAGATGTTTTAATGACAAATCACAAATGAAACAACAAGTTATGGTCCCGTATACTTTTAGACGGTACATTCTTCAACATGCACATGACTCACATTGTGCTGGACATATGGGATATACTCGAACACGATCTCGAGTACTGTCTTCATTCTTTTGGCCAGGAGTGTCAAGAGATATTTCGCAGTATGTACGTTCCTGTACTACATGCCAAGAAGTGAAAGCACGTGGAGCTTTTCACACGGCGCCTATTCAGGCTTGCGATATCTCAGTAAGACCGTTTGACAAGATGGCAATAGATATTATTGGTCCATTGCTACCATCGGCCAGAGGACATAGATTCGTCCTTACGTGCATTGATTTGTGCACACGATGGCCAGAAGCTATCCCATTAAAGACCACCACTACCACAGATGTAGCTGATGCACTACATCTCATCTTTTCTAGAATAGGGTTTCCTAGAAAACTTTTATCAGACCATGGGTCACAGTTTATATCTGACACCATGAAGGAAGTCATGAAAACTTGGAACATTGATAGGAATTTAAGTAGTATTTATCATCCTATGAGTAATGGTGCGGTTGAAAGACTTAACCGTACACTTAAACAACTACTACATAAGGTTACTGCTAAGCACCCTCATGACTGGGACAGAGCACTCCCAGCTGTTCTATTTGCTTATCGGGAGGTACCGCATGAACAAACTGGCTTCTCTCCCTTTGAATTAGTTTTTGGTGCTCCCCCAAGAGGTCCTATGGGACTAATAAAAGACTTATTAATTGACGCGGAGATGACTCAGGACACTCAGTCATCTTACGAGTATGTGATTAATCTTCGGAAGAACATTATTGAGTCTTGCCAGTTGGCAACAGCTTCTTCTGAGGCTGCAAAAGCTAAGGCTCGATCTCTACAAAATAGGTCTCGACGATTACGCCAATTATTCCCAGGCGACGAGGCTTATGTGTTACTTCCTCACAATAACAATAAATTATTGATATCTTGGAATGGTCCTTACAAAGTCATTGATAAAATTTCCGACGTTGATTACGTCTTAGATATCAAGGGACACAAAAAGATATTTCATATTAACATGCTCAAGCAATTTCATACACGTCCTGAACACTTACAGTCAATTTTTCATGAACTAGATGACAACACAGTATCTACTTGTTATTATTCTAACTTATCTGTCATCCAGGAAGAAGAATCTTCTTTTCCTGAGGTACAGTTACCGTTACCGGTACCAGTAGTTCAACCTACTGAATCTTGGCGGGATGTAACCATCTCTTCAACGGTTACACCGCAACAGCGTCTACAGATTGCTAATCTATTACAATCTTATCCAGATGTATTGACCGACGTCCCGGGTCGCACATCGGCTATCAGTCATGACATTACTCTCAATGATGATACACCTATTCGTGTACATCCCTATTCTGTTCCTTTACATTTCCTTGCTAAAACTACTAAGGAACTTGAACAGATGTTGTCTCTGGGAATCATTGAGACTAGTAATTCGCCATTCTCTTCTCCATTAGTGATTGTCCGGAAGAAGGGCAATAACATCAGACTATGTGTTGATTATAGAAAATTAAATGCTAAGACTATAGTTGACAGCGAACCACATCCACTTATCAACGACTTACTGCCACGTCTATCCAACGCAACTATATTTAGTAAGATAGACTTAACTAAAGGTTATTGGCAGATACCACTGACCGAAAAGGCTAAGTACTACACCGCATTTTCCACTCCACAAGGTCTATACCAGTGGAATGTGATGCCTTTTGGGCTTGTTAATGCGCCAGCTACCTTCATTCGCCTGATGCGACAAATTTTATCAGGTAGACCAGACATTATTACATATATTGACGACATATGCTTGTTTAGTTCGTCGTTTGAGGAACATGTTTCGGGACTTAGATATGTTTTCGACACTCTAAGGAATTATCATCTAACTGCTAAACCTACAAAGGTGCAAATCGCGTGTAATGAGATAACCTTTTTGGGACATATCATTGGATCGGGATATATCCGAACGTTACCTAGTACAGTCTCCAAAATTCTAAACATAGCAGTTCCTCAGACGAAGAAACAGGTCAGGAGTTTGTTAGGACTTGTTCAATATTACAGTAGATTCATACCAAACTTGTCATCCATCACGGCTGTATTGTCTTCATTGTTAAAAAAAGACATGCCGGTGAAGGTGACATGGACTGGTACATGCAATGAAACTTTCAACAAAATTATAAATTTGTTCTCGCATGAACCAATTTTAAGACTTCCCGATGCTTCCAAAAGATTTTTCTTACGAACAGATGCTAGTAACTACGGCATTGGTGCATGCCTGCTCCAGAACCATGATGGCATTCTACATCCTACCTTATATATTTCAAGAAAGCTAAAGCCGGCAGAAACAAAGTATTCCACAGTCGACAAGGAACTTTTATCTGTGATATGGGCAATAACTAAACTTGAAAAGTTCTTGCTTGGTGCTCCCTTCACCATACAGACGGACCAACGTGCTGTAGCATCCTTGCGTCGATCTAATCATAAAAGCCAAAAACTCGCCAGATATTCAATCATCCTACAGCCATTTGAATTCTCCATTGAACATATTCCTGGCACTGAAAACATTGTGGCGGATGCGTTGTCACGTAATCCTATTGACGACGAATAATCAACATTAACATTCCTAAAACATATCAACTATAAAGGAACTAACCTTGCCTTCAATTTAAACTTTATAAACACTATATGCATCACAGAATTGAACTAAAAGACAATCAAGGTATACATATTGACATTGAAACTTCGTCTAACGTCCATACACGATATATGAATATTCGTTGAACAATCATGGAACAATATCTGACGACAAGTCGAACTTATTATCCTATGTGCACTTAATTCTTGGATGCTGGGATAAATGACATTTCTTTCCAACGTAAACGTTTGAACATTTTTGCCTAAAAGAATTCATCAGGATCAAGACTACGGATGGATCATCATATCCTATACTAATTAATTAGTTAACTTAACTTCTTAATTGAATTATTATCAATAAAATGAAATGTGAGAAAAAAATGAAATGAAAGAACAAAAAAAGAGAACGAAATGTAAAAAGAAGAAATTATGAAAAGAGAAAATAAATCTCACACAAGTATCAAATTAATATTTTTTTTAATGTACCTATACTTTATTTAGTTAATTAAATTAGATAGTTATTATTCACTAACACTTAACACACACAATTAAGTTAAACTTATATTCGAATTTTTTTCTATTTCTTCTCACTTATTTTGTTTTTTTTTTCTCTCATAACATCGTGTTACATTAGAATCTTAATAATTTAACTCTTAGTTTAATTAATTAATTTAATTTTAATTAGTCAAATTAATTCCTATATGACATACTAATACGACAGACCTTACTTTAATTTAATTCTATCATTCACTATTAACATTGGACATTTTATTTAGTTGATATAATAATATGTATAATTGATATATAAGGTGATTAATGTTAGATGACTATGACAAATAGTTAGTTGACATGACCGCGACACGGTTCTACTCAGAACATCGTCGGCCATATGTCACAATTGTGTTAAATTTTTTTGAAAAATTGTTAAGTCGGATAGATCTTGAAAAAAAATCTATCGATTTTTTTTTTCCCGGGTGTACAGGGAATTGTTACGGTATATGATATTAACGCCGTCTGCTAAAGGTTATCAGACGTGCAATTGTAAAGGTTAAGGCATTTAATATATTGCGATAGATGTTTCAATTATTGAACGCTCCATACACGATCGATTATGACGTGTATAGCGTTGTTTGGGTCACAGTCGGTAACTAAGAAACGCTACCCTTTGTTACTTGACCGCCAAGCTGAATAGCTGCGTTTTTCTAACCTTCCAATTCAATGGCATGATATAGCCATTTATATATGCATTTTTGATGGACCAGGGTCAGTCCTAGAACTCTATATGAGAGGGAAATTTATGGAGGTTAGTATTTAACTAGAATTCTCAGAAGGAGAAGAATAATCGTCAAATTCGTATGAATATATTCAGACTCGCAGTCTCACTGTCGGCAGGTAGCCATGTCTAGCTGCGCGTGCATATAGCTGTGATGTTCTGACGACAATACTGCATTGTATCCTTAAACGGACATTGACACGTAACCAGCAGTCTACGTTATTGATTAATTTATGCATGACTTATATGGACTTATGTTCTACTCCTATTTGAAATGATCATCCTGTGTGTACAACTGTGAATTAAATGTATGGACTCAATGAAATGACTTATCAAATCAATCGTATTCCAAGGTTCAAGTATTGTTTGGAATCTTCCACCCCCGCATTCGCTTAATCTTCCATCGAAGGCACGATGCACTATCACTGAATGAAAAACTAACATATCAAAGAAAAAACAATGGCCAGAAATTTATAATTGTTTTATTCATATCACATGGAACATTGTTCAGAGCAAACCACCACCTTGCAACAGTGGCTTGTAACAGCATTGGGACATCTAAAACGTAGCAGTTTTGTGCATCGGGGAAAAAGACTTAAAAGACAGCATCAAGAAGACCTATCCATGAAGACAACACCACTGAAGCCCACCATATACCCTGTACCATGGGAACAGGCCAACAATGCCCTCCAAATTAATACATCAGTCAGTGGTCTCACAAGTGGATGTGAGTATAATGATCTGCAAAAACGAACTGCTACATTGAGTATGATCCAAGAAAGCTATCCCGATCAATCATGGATACATGCCTATACAGATGGATCAGCAACAAATGCTGTTAGGAATGGAGGAGCCGGTATCTTTATCTCATATCCTGACAACCACAATGAGACTAGACACATTCCCACTGGTAAATTTTGTTCCAACTATACAGCTGAGGTTCAAGCTCTAGAGCAAGCTGCAAATATGATTTATAACACCAACTCTGACTGCCACCAGGTAGTCATCCTCACAGATGCACTGTCTGTCCTGCAAGCTCTCAAGGGTGGTAAACTCCCGCATCTGAGAAATGAACTAAACAAGGTAGCTGCCAAAAAGAGAACCATACTCAGTGGGTACCATCTCATTGTGGTGTACCCGGAAATGAAAAGGCAGATAAACTTGCAAAAAAGGGAGGAGAATGCGAACAAGAAGATAATGAAATCACATACACTGAGAAAAAGAGAGCTATCCAGACTATCAGAAGAGAACGACGACTACTACATTCTTGACCGGCAGGGACAGATAACCATTTTTCGCCTCAGGACAGGGCATAACAAACTGAATAAACACATGCACAAGCTACGATTGTCTGCTTCACCACTGTGCACATGTGGATTAAACGAACAAACTGCTGAGCATGTTCTACAGGATTGTCCTCTGTATGACCAGTTACGAAAGATATACTGGCCCAATGACTCAACACTAAACTCAAAGCTATTCATCATGAGAACTCGTCTGACGGTGTAAACATCAAAGATGCGATCGCAAGAAGAAGAAGAAGAATGCTGGAAGTTGTTATCCTGTACGCCCCGCTATGTTCGGCGACGATTCTGCCCTTTACCCTAGCAGAGAAGCCCCAATCTGATTTCTCACCACAGATCACAGACCCATCAGTATACACGATGGCATCATTATCCCCGGCATGATCAGTTGATTATTTTCCATTTCTGCTTTCCCATTGTCCCAAGTTCTACACTCTCTTTCAAGGCTGATGATGACTTACTTGTAGTTAATCCAGTTCTCATCTGACTTACTACACTCTTCCTCTTTGAATATATTTTCAACTGTGGTCACCTGCTTGATCGTTGTTTCTGCCTGTGCCATCCATGATATCCCCCTCTTTATTCTTGCTCCCTTGGTGTCAGCTGTGTTTCCGTGCAACGGGTGCCGTTTGCATGTGGTTACTCGCATATAGGATTTTGCCTGGGCCATCGCATATCTGGATCTAATCGACAGCACTTCAAACATGTACCTCGTTGTCACAATGGGGGTATCACGGGTACAGCCTAGGACTATACGCATCCCTTCATTTTAAATGCTATCTAGTCGTTCACATTGTGTTACTGACAGCGTTAGTATTCCCAGCCCATACTCAATGAATGATATGACTGTGACATTATTTTGGGTCGATCTCTGCTCCACTATGGTAGTAATCTGTGACATTTGTTGTACTGACTTTATTACTTGCTTTTCAGTGGTCGTTACCCCTTTTCCTTCTCTGCTATGTAGCAGATATTTTATACTGTCAAACATTCTTTCCCTCCTTTCAGTAATAATACGTCTTGTCTGTTTACCTGACCATCCCTGCTGAGAGAGTAGATAAGTGATGCAATATTGAACGACAGTCATGTTGGTAAAATTTCTGACGAGATGGATTTGGGGCGACTCCTTTTCGATCTCTCTTTCACTACGGCAGTGTGACGATGAAACTCAGCTGTCCCTGAATTGTTAGATGATATGATAGGACCCTCGATTAGCATCAGTACCCCTGAATATTGTTGAAATTTTCGTCAACGGGTAACTCTACCACCTGGGCTCATTAGTATGCATCATTTCCACGTGGATTTTCAACACGTTGGATAATTAATATGTAGACTGTTAGAATGCGAGGAGCCAGGATGAGTCGCTTGGTATTTAGTTTGGATAGGCCACGCCTTCCGCCTTACCTTAGAGCGATCTAAATCTACTGCCTCCTTCTCCTTTCTTTCTTACCGCCTTATGGGCGTTGCCAGAGTCCAATGAAGAAAGCGGCATGTGATCTATAAAGGCAATGACGGTCTCAGAGACGGACGAAGAAATTTCACATCTCAGGGTGAACCACAGAATCGCTTGCAAGACTGAGACGAGTAGTCAGAGCATTGAATAATCGAGCAGGGGACGGGCGGCGTAGAATCTCGTATTTTCCCTGATTTCAAATAAGGTGTGAAAATTTAACGTGTCCCTCCGATCTTTCATTCCATTTCATATAAATAGAGACCATTGAAGAAGGCAAGTTATCATTCGTTTGCCAGAGATTTTAAAATTCACTAGCGTATAGTTGAATCCTGCGAGATTTCATATGAATTGTTGGCTATATTGGAGTGAATTCTTTTCTGTGCTAAACGGTACAATATATATTAGTTTCTAGTGATCAGTGGTCTAGTTCATTCATTTTTATTTCACTGGATTTTGTGTTAATTTAAATCTATTAAATTAAATCCATCTCAAAAGTTCCAGTGGTAAATTTAATGATATATCTATTACATTATTTCCAAAGATAATAGATGCTGAAATGCTTAAATTAACTTTTAAAGTCGCAAAGGAATTTATAACTAATTAATTAAGTTAAGTTCTATATATATATATATATATATATATATATATATATATATATATATATATATATATATATATATATATATATATATATATATATATATATATATATATATATATATATATATATATATATGCGTGTTTTTAACCATTAGACTCGCGAAGTGTTTTCTTAAATATCTAATTGTTGTGAATATTTTAATTTTTAACATACTGAAAATTGTATTGCAGGGCAGAAATGTAAAAAGGCAATTATGGCTATTTCTTTACCCTGATGAAATAAAGATTTCGTTCGTTCGTTCGTTCGTTAGTATATATAATAGTCATAACGGTAAATTTATCGCGCGTTAGAATATTATTGGATTTTTGCAGTATGATTTCATGTTTTTCTATCTTTTCCTATAGAATGATCATACAACCTTTGCGTCCCAGCAATAAATTATATACAGTCCTCCAGACTCAGTTCTTAAACCTCCAGAACATTTGATGAAACATTTGTAAATTTAATCTTGTGGCGATCTTTGTTTGGGATCCCGCTGCCTGAATTTATCAGAAAGAAAGCAAACCTAAGAACAGTTAAATAATACTCATCAAACAAATTAAAGTCTGTAAAGATTAACTGGAGAAGAACATTGCCAGAGCTATATTTATATTATTATTCCTGCTCTACTGGGAAAGAGAGTATATGTTTTCCTGAACACTGACAGTTGATAATTTTTCACACTGGATTTTTAAACCCCGAAGAAAAACCTACCTCACTGGTCAGTTGTGTCATCACGCTTAAGAAGTTTTACTATCAGCGGCGAAGTCAAAGAGACCACACCATCCTCACCTCTGTATCTGTGACCGTGCCATCCCATAGAACTATTTTTCTAACAAAACAGAAGTACACTTAGGCTTCACCTTCCGGCGATTCTCGGGAAATTGTTGCTAAGAGCCTAAACCCGTTAAAATCTGGGGCTGGAAAACGAAGAACAGTATTCAAATATTGAACACTTACTACTGTATGTGTAAATTTTCTATGGAGTGCCAGATTCCACGATCGGTAAGTGTGTGTGAGAAATTGTGTGTTGGCCATCACGAGCGTGCATGAATGAAGGAGCATTATTTGCAAACATTTTTATTTGCTTTACCTGGTAACTACCTTTTTTACTGTATTCCTTGTATTGTTCCTCAAGGGGGATTTCTTAACTTCGTTTATTTCCCCTCCCTTAAATCTGTTTAGTAAAGGGAAAACATTTTGAGAACAATAGGTTTTTTTTTTTAACCACCCATACCTAGTATTGTAACCCCTCTTATAAGAGTAAATTATGTATACTTCTGATAACCACCTGTCTTTTGGACTGGGTTTTTTCTTCCTTTGTCTATTACAAGCGGGAAGGGCATATTGGATACTACCAGTCAACCCCCCCCCCCTCCCCCCCCCCCCGGTATTTGTATTTTTTTGTACTATGAGTATTGCCTGTAACATAATACCTGTTGGGATTTTGATTTAAATGATAAATAAACATCATAAAACTTTTCTTACTGTGTTGGAAGGCCCAAGCCCAAATTACCCACATTTGTTTACCATAGTTTGTATTCACGTAGCGTCTGTGTGTTTGAAGCACCAAATTGGTGTGTACGTGAGTGTCTGGTAACTGGCAAATAATTGTTTAGCCATGAGAGTGAAGGAGTGTATCAAAATAAAAATATAGATTTTCGTAAGATAGGCAAATCGGAGGAGATTTTTTCCGATTTACTTAGACTGTCCTTACTCTTCCAGCACTTTTGTGAATGTACTACATATTTCTAAACCTGTATTTCACAGAGCCTTCACCATCATTTTTCACTCTAACGGGACCACTATTTCTAAGACCTATCCTCATATAAAAATTTACGACAGGCAGTAATCAGTTATATTTGTTGTACTGATTATTTGCGTGTTTTCCATGGTCAGCACTTTTTTATTTCTCTGTTATGTAGCAGATATTTTGTATTTTCCTTCTTACACTCCTCTCAGGATAAGTCGTCATGTCTGTTTGTTACCCATTTCTCCCTGCTTTGCAAGGAGCGGCTGAGAAATTAACGACGAATATGTTGGCTAATCGCGGGTGCAGCCGACATCAGACGACAGATTAGCCCTACAAATCGCCAGCGTATTTGCTTACTCGCTGATAAGGCCAGACTGCGCTCGCCGCAAAGCTGGTAATACGGGAAGACACCTTATGGACTGACATGACTGATAAGATTACTTTAAATAAAGTAATAACTTGTTCAGATGCAAGAAACAATGAAAATTCTCGATGAAAGGTCACAAGAAGTGTGCCTGAAAATACAGAGGAAAAAGACAAAGATTATGAAAATAAATGCAAGAAATGAAAACAAGGTTGAACTTGAAGAAACACCACTAAAGGATGTAGAATGGTACACATATCTTGGCAGTAATATAGAAAGTTGGAGGGACAGATAATGATATCAAAATAAGAATACAAAAGCAAGAGGAGCTTTCATTGCATTGGGAAACATATGGAGAACAAGAGAAATCAAGTCTAACACAAAAATAAGAATCTTCAACTCAAATGGGAAGTCAGTCCTATTGTATGGCTCTGAGACATGGAGAGCAACAAAAACAACAACTAAAAAGCTACAGAATATTAGAAATGGGTGCTTGCGTAGAATAGAAGGACTGAAATGGTATGACAAAGTCACAATGTGGAACTGATGATAAGAACCAGACAAGTGCCAGTGGAACAATAGTTGAGAAGAAGACGCTGGCAATGGATAGGACACACATTGAGAAAACCTGTTGATCGCATTACAAGGCACTCTCTGTTCTGGAATCCACAGGGAAAGAGAGGTAAAAAACACATGGAGAAGAGAACTGGATACAGAGGGGGAAAATGATGAAGAAAACATGGAAATAACTTGAGCGGATGGCACGGGACAGGAAGACTAGGCATGTGCTTGTTGAAGACCTATAATCCTTCGGGCTCCTTGATTGATTGAATATTCCCAACGTCCACAAAATCGTGAAATTCAGTTTTCGTTTGCCGTTTACAAAAACAGTCGGCCAAACCTGTATAGTAACCTTGTCGTTAACAGCTCAAAGCATAGGTTGTTGAAACCCAATCAGACACAGGCATGGACCAGATGATGGTCTAGCTCAGTGCTCCGCAACCGGTGTGCCGCGACAGCACGAAAAAATTTCACATATAATATTTTACAAATGTTAAGCTGAGTCATCATCACCCACCAATTGATGGGAGTTCTTGTTCTTCTTCGTTTGCCCTCAAACATCTACATTAATGACTCCAATAAACACAGTAGTCAGCTCAAGGTTCCTGACATCTCCAAACAGTTTTTCGTTGAGAGAAGTAAATTGTTGTCATAATAGTAGCTTTGGGTGAACCCCATCGAGGTAAGGAATCCGGCACTCTTCCCACCTGGCTGGTCTCCTTGGGTAGAGCACCATCTCGTTGAGTAATATTTATATCTGTCATCTTAAGGCGGTTTGCGTTGTACTATGTTGTGCGCCTTGCGGTCCAGTGCAACCGACGTCAGCATGAATTTATTTGGGACTGCTTCCCTCCCTTTTGGTTTTTCATGACTTCCTCAAGGCAGCAGTTATGTTTTACTATAGAACTGGTCTCAACAAAAATGCAGAAAACTACATAGAAATATTAGTTTATCCCTTTTCGGCATCGGTCTCCAGGTTTATTCCGGTCGAGCTGAGAATATTAGAAATTTGTTGGCTTGTACTGTTCCTACTCATCCTTGCAATCAGCCCTGCTTTTGACCAAGTCTAAAAAACAGAAGCCGCTGAAGAATCCGGAATCTACTGACCAGTCTCAGCAATTAGAAAACTCAGTGAGATAATGGTGAATCACAGGCTTTACTGGTGGCTGGAAAGAAATAAGGCCATCGATGATAGTCAGACAGGCTTCAGACAAGGTTGCAGAGCAGAAGAAAAACTTACATGTTGTGCACACACACAAAATTTATGCATTCCTAAAAGGTAAACACACCACAACTGTATCATCGGTCTGCAGCAAGCAAACGACACAGTGCGGAGACAGGGGGTCTGCGCCAAAATGACAAAACTAATCATACACGGAAGAAAAAAAATATACCTCTGGATTTAAACATTTCTAAATAATAGAACAATATAAACAACAATAGAAGGCACTAAATCATTCATAAAATAACACAACATACTAAAGCTGGAGGGGGGATTACCACAATGGTCAGCGTTAAGTTGCTCCCTCTTTTTCATAACTGACCTCCTACGCCTGCTATTTTGGACAGCATAAAAATACAACAAACTGGCACCAGCTAAAATAATAGAGTCCTAGCTACAAAAACTATGTACTGCAAGCTCTGGAAACACGTAAAAACAGTAAACAGCATTTTCACCTGGAGCATCCAGGAAAGCAAGAACTAAAAAACGACGACTTCTACTTTGGAGAAGAAAATCCAGCTTACTATGGATTGGAGCTTGACAGACAGCTACTCCTCAAAACCGTCATGCACAAATTGAACATAAGGTCATTGGGCGCCTGAACATTGTGAAACATTTTGCAAGCACCAGCTGGGGAGCAGGAAAAGTAAATCTGAAATAGCTGTGCCTGGGATATGTCCGATCAGTCATGGATAATAACCTACTCGACTGCAGTCGACAATGAACAAAACAACCCAGACAGAAAAAGTCCAAAACCAAGCTTTTATGTTCATGTGTGGGGGCATTAGATCCACGACAATAGCTGCCTGTGACACCAAAACAAAAATGGAACTTATGGACAACGCCGTAACTGTATTGTCATGGAAACAGAACGCTATGGCAGAATAATAAAAGAACACAAAAGCATACAGTTGGTTGAAAAATAGAAGCAGATTAAAACGAAAATCAATCCTGCCAGTAGCAACAACTTTAGCAGAACAAAACCACCTCCACAGACACGAGAAATAATTGAAATTGTATACCTTCGCCTCCATCCCGGTAAGGAATTAATACTACCCATAATGAAAACCACTCTTATGGATAACGCAACAACAAGAGATACCTGAGAGATACAACAGCACTGAAGATAGCTACTATAGAGACTACAGAAACTACTCTAATAGTAGTTAGAGGCATATGCATACATAGAAGACTCCTTCCGTCATAAACGCTTGACTTGAAGCTTATGTGAAGTACCCAAATGGCAAAACGCTAGAAATATGTGAATAATAATAATAATAAATTCTTTAAGCACCAAACACGGCGCATAAGGCAGAAACCAGTGCTCTCCAGGTTGTTCGTTGTGACGCCACTCCTCTTAACTCTTGCACATTATTTAGGCCCAACGTTCTTCCTTCTCTTATTATTGTTCTTCTGAGTGTTTCTTTTGGTCTTCCTTTTTTCCTCTTACCCTCAGGAACCCAAGTGAGCGCCTGTAGTGGTATTCTGTTGTTTTGCATTCGTAGGACATGACCGATATATGACCATCGTCTTTTCCTTATATAGTCGGAGACATATTTCTGCCTAGAGTCTTCTCTTATTTGTCGATTAGTCTTGAATTCTTTCCAACTGATGTTCATGAGTTTTCTAAGACATTTGTTCTCGAATGTATTCAGCTTGTTCTCCAATGATTTTGTTATTTTCCAACTCTCACAGCCGTATGTTAACACTGAGATAACATTTGAATTAAACAGACGAAGCTTGGTATGTATATTCAATGATCGTAATTTCCAAATGTGAACTATGTGCAAAATTCAGTACTAATCACTAAGCAGAAATTAAAGCAATAAACACCACTTTCCAGCTATACTCAGCAAATTTAAATACAATATATATAAATATAAAACCTCAGATATCATAATCTTTAATGATTAAAAATAAACTATTCAGGCTTCAGAAGAATACCTCCAAACTGAAAATAAAGAAATCATACAGCTGGCTGAACTAATTGACAGCCTGCTAACAACATCAGAGTCACTCTCCAGTGGATACCGGGATACACAGACATGCCAATCAAAGAAAAAATGGACAGCCTTGTAAAACTTGGAGCAAGCTTAGTTCAGACACACATTCCAGCCAATATGCAGACAGCTAAATTAATGCTCCAAAACAACGTCAACGAGGAATGTCTGCACCGATGGGCAAAATAGTCCACAAGACGTGCTTTGTTTAAAGAACCCACTCATCCACCAAGAATGAGAGCATCAGTAACCTACGATGTGTGAAGCAGAGCTCAGTCTTCCAACTTAAATCGTAACCTACAAAGAAAAAAAAACAACAACAACAAACACTTAAACAAATTAAACTTCTCCCATGAGCCTAATTGCCGCAACTGTGCCCATCCATATGCAGGTGACCTGCTCCACACAAAACAGTTCAGCGTGTACTCACTTGCCCTGGACTCCAAAGAAAGTAGAAAGCTCTCTGCAAACTCTTCAACTTGGCGTTGGCTGTGAAATAAGGACGAGCTCAGCAGCCCTAGTTAAACAGTCACAACAACAACATACACCACCAATCCATCACAAAATAACTAGGGAGGGTTGTCTCATGATTGTAGCGAATTAAAAAATATTTACCTTATCCACCCACTTATGTAACTGGTCACTGTTGCGTGCAGTTTCTCGCTGTGTATAATATTCTGCTTTAGTGTAATTGTCTATACTAATCTTGATTCCTGACATAAGGGATATCACCCAGGATTTTACTGGGAGGAGTATTTAACAGTGGTTGTCTGTCCACTGGTTTCAACTTACCGGTTTAAAGTTAGAACCGAGGTCTGGTTGCATGTCCATATTTGGGCTTATGGCTAGCTTTTCTAAGAATGTTTGCAACTAGAGCTGAGGTCTTAATTCATGACCATATAAGGCTTCAATGGTCAATCTTTACCTGGAATGTGTTGGAACACTGCCCCTGAGTTTCGCTCAAGGAAGCGTAGCGTCTTCGGCGCATGCGCGAATTAGTAGGGGTTAAGCGAGATTTCCGTTCTGTGAGTCGAACGAAAAATGTCAGAGGGTTAAGACGTGTTTTCGACGTCTTTGTGTTTTCGGGAATTTTTTTGGTGTTTTTCCTGGACTTTTGTGGTGTGTGTTAGCTTAGCTTTTAGCTTAGCTAACTCGTAACTTTGTTGTTTATTCCAATTAGGTTGTTCCAACCAAGAAGGTAAGACAAATATAATGCCTGCACCAATCGTGCCTACTTTTGCCATCAATATGGAAGAGGATCTGGAGGGTGGTGCCCTACACAAACAGGGAACTCTGGTAATATCAGTAACTGGGCCACAAGCCAACAAGGCTTCTTACTCACTAATCGCGAGTATCTTAGCCGGACCAGCCGGCGTCGGAACGAGTGGCGTCGCCACCCTGTATAGGTTCGCAGGGCCGTTCAAGTGGTTTGCACCTCTGACGGCGGCGGCTCAGATGAAGCACTACGCTGGGTTACACGGTAAAAAGTTCGAGTGGACCAACCCATATATGTCAATTTATATAGAGCATCTAGACAAGGAGAAGTCGAAAGGTACTTTAAATTGGATGCCCCCCACCATAAAAGCAGAGGCGGCCTAAAGAGTAGCGGCGGCCGTTACAGGAGACAAAGAGGCGGAAGTCTTCAGAATCAAAACCGCCCATGATAAATGGAATTTTCTGTATAAGCCGTCTGCACACAAAGTGACCCACTTCCTCAACCTAAAGATGGAAGGACCGGTTGAAAAGTTTCAGCGGGTGTGGGTATCCCTACCGGGAAGAAAGATAGAATGTGCCATCTGTGGGCAAGATACACACTGGGTTAGCCAGTGTCCAAATAAGCGGACGGCCCCCACCCAAGTGAGGAAAACGAGAGAAGAAGAAAGGGTGGTTGTGGAAAAAACACCGGCAGAAGAATGCAAGAAAGATGAGCTCCCTGCCCCGGATAGCCCAGGTGCCAATGAGGGCGATGGCTATACTAAAGTCATAAATAACAAGAAAGAAAAAAAAAGAAATTAATAGGAAGAGATTCCTGCTCCAGGCAACAGAGCCTGTGAGGTCCAAAGAAGTTAAACGCAGTAACAGCAGGTCGCCGAGCAAGCGCTCCTCTAGCCGAAGAGACCTGCCACCATCACCTAGGGCGCCCACACCAGAGCCCTCCCCGAGGTGGGTATCATCGACACCTGTAGTCGATGAGCGTGCGATGTCCAGACCAAACAGCCCTGTAGATGAAGCGTCAATACAATGTAGAGTTCCGGAAGCGCCAACGCCGGTTAATACCCAAGTTTACCACAACTGGGCAACAACAGAAGAGGAAGACGAAATGGAGGCCATATTAACTCATGCAAATCTGTTTATGGACGGCCAGGACTATGACCCAGTAAGCGTATGAGTTACCGTTTCAAGTTCCTTTTCCCTGCACTGAGGCCCAGTGCAACCAGATGATGTCCAGCGCCAGGCAAGCAAGATGTGTGTGTTCCTGAGGTCAGATGACGAACGGTGCAAGTGTGGGCACGCCCAACATGTATCCCGCCGGCCCCCCCCCCCCCCCCTGTGAGCTTACTGACGAGACGGACACAACAACACCAGTGCGTGGGAAGATGCACTCTTTCAAGTTGGACCTACAGAAACTCGCCAATAGTATTGTAACTTTAAAAGTAAAATGTGCAAATAAATATAGTTTAGGATGTGTGGCTTATATTTTAAGAGTTGGTGTTTTTCTTTTTAATGTAAATAGTTTGTATAACTTTAGCAAAATGTACCCACCGCACACACTAACACACCTTTAATGTACACACACATGACTAGGCAGTCACTTCTCCCCCCCCCCCCCACCGGGGCGGGAGTTCCTGGCAGTGCGGCTTCGCCCATACTGCGTCACGATCACCAGTGCAGAACGACAGATGGTCAGCACGTCACCATTCTGTCGAGCAGTGTAGAAAAGAAAAAAGGTCAGCCCTCAAGCACTTTTTTGTCAAGCAGTTTAGACACGACTTTGTCGAGTAGTTTAGTCATGACAGGCGGTCAGCACTCAGTCACCGCCTTGTCGAATAGACTAATTGTAACAAGTGACCAATCTACCACTTTGCCAGGCACATTAAGAGCAACAAGTGACAATTTTTCTGCTACCCCTTTGTTGTGTATCTCAGATATGACTGGTGGCCCGCCCACTGTCCCCACTTCGTCTGGTTTTTTAAGTAGGACGAGCGGTCTGCACTTAGTCCCCGCTTCGTCGGACAGTTTAGATGCGGCGAGTGACTACTCTGCCACTTTGCCGGATAGACAGTTTGCAACAAGTGGCAAACTCTCAGATACCACTTTGTCAAGCAGCCTAGTAGTTATATCCGTCAATATCAATGGTTTGAGGAATAAACTAGAGCAT
The DNA here is from genome assembly GCA_024509875.1 of Oreohelix idahoensis. Classification (NCBI taxonomy): domain Eukaryota; kingdom Metazoa; phylum Mollusca; class Gastropoda; order Stylommatophora; family Oreohelicidae; genus Oreohelix; species Oreohelix idahoensis. The sequence goes on from JAMPIV010017544.1 coordinate 21,185, forward strand.
ATTATTAAACTGATCAAAAAAGGTAAACCGGATTTCTTGTTTTTACAGCAAACCGGTGTGTTGCGTGCTTTTTACATAGTGGACAGTCTCTGGTCCTGCCAGTGTTAAAAGTCTACGCACCATTCTTGATGTAGTTATATTATTTGTGCGTTCGATTTATTCACGCACGGGCGTGCACAATGCAGAGTGTGAGTTGCTCTTGGCGCACGGATTACCTAGTTTAGAGGGATATGACGTCGAGATCTTGTAAGGGCAAGTCGGACTTACTGTCCGTGTGTTGATATTTTATTCTTTACAATTCTGTGGAAGAATTGTTAATGGAGGATGGTTGGTCTTCAGGTAGAAGCCAACATCCATTTCGATACGTGAGTTTTTGAGCCCTCGTTTTATTAATATGTTAATGGTGAAGTGAAATGGCTACTCATCGCTGGAGTCTAGCGGGAATCCATATTTGCTGGGTTTCTAGAATGGAACAGCGGAGTTCTTAGCCTCACTTAGATCTAGCGTAGTGGAAATTCCTACGAGCGAAGAATGTATTTGATCGCATTTTTGAACATTATATTCCGTAATGCCAACGTCAAGGTCTTGGCATATTGCAGAGAGGTTAGCCAAAGGCAGTCTATAACCTATTTGTATTTTTGATGTATAACTGCATGGATCTTATCAACTGTGTAAAGTATTGTAATGAGGAAGTCTTGGATTAAGACAAGTTTTGAATGGAAACGTCATTCATCAATATGAAGTTATTCACTATGTCAAATGTCCTTGAAGAAGGTCAACGGACATGGCCTTAACGTCCCACAGACAGTAACATTTAGGGAACTCAAATCACTTGGGTAGAAAAGGACTTTGTTTGTAATGGATCTGCAGGGATATATAAATATTACCAGAAATGTACATTGTATCAGAATATCACCACCATGCATAATTGTTGATCGTCCACATCAAAACGATGTATCGTCTTGTTGAACGTCTTCTGTACCACGTAAATAAATTGTATGAACTTTTTACCAACGAGTTGAGTACAGTCCAGTATTGGCCAATTTGCCTACCACTCGTTGGAGTTTTGTTGACCAGCTCTTTTGTCATTTTTCATTGAACATTCGCGTCACGATGCTAGTACCCTGGTACACCTACCACTAGCTAACCAGTAACCTGAAAAGAGCTCAACAGTTTTTGGCGGCTGCGTGTGGTTTGAAATCACTTTGTTTCAAGGAAGAGACCGTTCCCAATGTTTTTTCAAGATAATCGATTGTACGGAGAACACCATATTCTTCAACACGACCATGAAATCAAATAACGGTTACCAGAATGTCAAGGTCATCAGTGAAGCTGAGGATCAAGTTTTCAACAGTGAATGACTACATTGTTGGACCTCTTGTAGTACAACAAGGCTCAAACGTAAAAGCTCAAACGTACATCACTTGTATGCGGGGAAATTTTTTTTTACGGAACAAAAATCAGATAAGTGATAAGATACTGATGTTTTGTACTTTCCACCATTTTACGTTGAGCTGTTCTTTCACTCAGATATATGTCCACTAATATGTTATTTATGTTTCATGTTCTATGTTTTATGTTTATCGTGGGAGGTTGGGCAGGTGAAATATGAAGGGTACATCCCAGGTTTATCTCAGGGCCTTCATATTTGGTCTATAGGGTTATTTGCAGACTTCCCGCAGTGGAATGTTCCGGCACCTAGGTGTCGAAGGATTCTAGGTCCACTGTGTCTGGTGGTCTGTGACACCTATCTGTTTAGCTGTAGTGTCAAGTTTTCAGTGTAGTTTTCGTAGTTATTTTTATTCGTACCTTGGTTTTATGATGTATCTTGTTTGTATTATGCGTCCATTCTCACCTAACTATCGTTGAGTTTTTTACAAACCTATGTTTATACACTGTCTTGTCAATTGTCTTGTCACTTTACCATTCGCAGATGTCATCGTAATTCTTTACGACATCCTATTTTAGTTTCACATTTTTATTTTATTTGATTTCTGCGATTGTTTTAACTTGTCCTTGATTATTTTGTCTTGTCGGTATTGTTTCTATTGTCTATCACGTTGTTGCTTTCATAACATTTCATTAAATAAATTACTTCATTGATTATTAATATATTTGACAATTATATGAGAATAATTAATCGTTCTAGGACAGGAACGAAGGCCACTTAGTATAGTAACAAAAATAATTAATCTACATTAATTAATTTTCATTTAAGATGGAAAAAGTATAGTAAATACTTGCTGATTATAATGTATTCGTTAGATTATTTTATTTACCAGGCTAAATCCCTTGGTATGACTCCTGATGAGGCAACAGATTTTGCAGTTGTTGAATATGCCACGGCTCAGAGGTCTGAGGTATCTTATGTACAGTATCTCATTACACTAGGGCAATCCAGTGGTTTGTATAAAGAGAAGCTTAGAGAATTCGTAGAAGAAGAAAAAATTAAGAACCTACTGGAGGAAAAGGGTGTTGGCCACCCAACTGCTGCCTCTGTCAAACACTCACTAAGTCAACGGGTTCAAGTGCATGTTGGCTATAGCTGTTGAGACAGACTACACATTTAATGAAGCAGAAAGGATCAAGGATTTATTAAAGGAACAGAACACGAAAGTTTTGGATAAAAATGTAGCAAATCTTGATTTGACTGATCAAGAACTCAGGAGTCTTCTATGTCAACAGGAGAAAGTATCTCAGGAAAAACAGATAAATATTGAAAAATTACTCATGGAGAAAAAGGAGTTAGAGAATGAAGTACGCTCAGTAAAAAAATTACTTGACAAGGAGAATAAGGTCATTGGAAAATTTGATAAGTTAAATATGGCTATAAAGACAGACTGTCATGCTCATTTGGCTCAGATTCAAGAACTGACATCTGAGGTTCCTCTTTTGAAATTAAGGGTTGAGGAGCTTACGAATAGCCATCAAAATGCCATTGTGGCACTTGAAAAAGAAAAGGCCATTAATAAAGAACATGTCAAGAAACACACTATCGATGTTGAACATCTAACTCAAACTGCTGCTGCAGAACTCGAAGTTAAAGATTTAAATATTATGAATGGGATTGCTAGAGAGAATATCCTTACTTCTCAGTTACGTAATTTAAAAATTGATTATGAAAAACGAATGAAGGACGAACAATGGAATGACACGGGAAGGATGAATTTTTTGTATGATATTGCTGAAGAGAGCAAAATAGAGGAATTGTCTGAACTCCTGGAAGATAAGGAGCTAGTGATTGTTAATTTAAACGAGAGGGTAAGGACTCTAACGTTACAGGCCGAGGTTTCCAATGCAAACTTCGCGTCCTTACAATTGGAGTTAGAAAATTCTAAGAAAGTGTTGGTAGAAGCATTGAAGCAGAATAATACAGATCTTAATGGCCAACTTCATGAGAAAAATACTGGTTTTCCTAAGGAGACTGATGAACGTATGACTAGTCATCATAGTGCTATCGAAGCACTCAAACTTGAACTTAGGCAGGAGAGAGCTAAGGCTTTAGATACTATCAAAACTCTCCAACAAGAAATTAGTAACCTTCAATTAGAAACTACATCTCAGAAGAAAAAAATGAGAATGAATCTTAGAGATAGAAAAGTCAAAAAGGGATATAATGACAATTTCAACAATGCTAATTTTTATAAGGGGAAGCAATTTCAACAATCTGCTCCATTTAATGTTTCTTGGAACCAATCTCATAGATCGTGAGATTTTGGTAACAATAATTTTAAATATAATCAAGGAAATTATAATAAACAAAACTGGCGATCAAAATCTCAGGTTCCACAAAATAGACAAGGTTCTTGGAATAAATCATTTAGCCAAAATCACAACAGTAAGGACATTAATTGGCGTACTCATTCAGATTTTAACTCAAGCAAAAATGGTAATTATAGCAATTTTAATGCCAATAATCAGAATCGATCGCGACGAAGAGATAGATCTTCGAGCAGACCTCGTCATCAGTCTAATGTTGCATTACTTGAGGCACAAACTAACAAAGATCAGGACAAAAATGTTAATCCACATAATGCAATGTCTTGTATTGATCTTGAGCAGGTAAAGGCTTGTCAAGAATGCTCTACGCTATTCCAGCCCAAGGCGATGACGACGCTCCGTTGCGGACATGTGTTGCCCAGTCTACCAGCGGCGTGTACGGCCACGTCAGCTACTCACGATGGAACAGGAAACCTTAAATTAAATAGGGGTTTTTAAAAATTCTGTTCCATGCTCTGTTCTTTTTGATTCAGGCTGCTCCACGATCGGCGTCAGAAACTCTTTGGTCGACCCATCATGTGCTACTGGAAAGACCGCCCAATGTATTACTTTTGGAGGGACAGTGGAAACATTTCCGACTGCCATTATTGATTTACTTACTTACTTACTTAGTCGTTCCACTTCTACCGTGAGGTGTAGAGGTTTGGAAGAGAGAGCGCCAGACCATTCTATCAGCTGTCTTCTTCCTGGCCTGGTTCCATTCTAGTCCTCGGTCCTTCAAAGATTGTCTAATGTTGTCCTCCCAGCGGACTCATTATTGATTTAAAAACACCTTTCTTTTCAGGAAAGATCCACGTATGCCTTCTTCGAAATCCAATTAGCGATGTGATTTTGGGTCGAATACACGGTTTCAAAGAGTGTACCCCACGGCAGATTGCTGCTTGGGAAAAACAACATATACATGATACCCGTGCATTTACGACAATACCCAGATTTGTTTCACATGCACATACTGCTAACTTGTTATGTAATGCTAAGGTATTGGAATCTGGCATTGATAATGACTCCATTGTTCATTACGCCACTGTTGCTAGTTCGTTACAACCTTTGCGACATGATCAGCAGGCAACTGATAGTAAAAAAAAGGTTAAGTTTCAGAAAAAAGGAAACAATGTCCCCAATAAAAATAAGGGTCGTAACTTAGATAAGACAAGTAAAACCAATAAGGTTGTCGACAAAGTTGCCACTTTGTCCAGCAGGCAGGTGTCTACGACATGCCGTACATCTACTTTGCCTAGTGTAAGTTGTCATACTCCAGTACAAAAATATGGTACATTTAAGAACAATAAGTCTACAGGTAGTACTAATAAATATTATAATCTACCTCAAAGAACTAAGGGTACCCATCGACCTTATTTCCATTCTCATATCACCGATACTACATTTATGGGTAAGGGTGCATCTTCTCGCACCATTCTAGTGCAAAATCTGCCACAGCGAACTAGTTGGCAAGCACTAGGAGATTTTTTTCAACCACACGGCGGACGTTAAGTTTGTACGTATATTGCCACATACCAATAACAGGTATGGTGACGCCGTGATTACATTTGGGACCAATAGAGATGCTCGCATAGTTATCGAGCGGGACAATGGTGTGTATTTCCACCACCATTCTCTTCGATTACAATCGGTTCCTGATTCTGCGTCACGCAGATAGTAACCTACTAATATTTGATTTTGATATCACATTCTTTGATGACTCAGCCTATGCAGTCATCATCTCTTTTCTTTACTAATCATTGTTTCTTTTCTTTTCTATAGATCATTTCTTTCTCGACTCCACGTGGCCTATTCCAGTGGAATTTTATGCCATTTGGTTTAGTTAATGCGCCAGCTACCTTTGTACGCATGATGCGCCGCGTACTGTCTCATCGTCCCGATGTCATTACTTACATAGATGACATCTGTCTTTTTAGTAACTCATGGGATGAACATATTCAGGGATTAAAAGCTTTACTTTCTACTTTACGGGATTATAACTTAACAGCGAAACCTTCAAAGGCATTTGTCGGTTTTCATGACATCTCCTTTCTAGGTCATCGTATAGGTCATGGTTTGATGTATACAGAGGACAGTAATGTCTCTAAGATTTTAAACATCTCAGCACCTAAGACAAAAAAACAAGTTAGATCTCTTTTAGGACTAATACAGTTCTATTCTAAGTTCATTCCTCATTTGTCGACTATAACTGCTCCTTTTTCTTCGTTACTGAGAAAAGGGACAGCTAACGTAATCCAATGGTCTAACGAACATCAAATCGCGTTAGATTCTATTAAAAATTTTTTTTCAAATGCTTGTGTTTTAAGGTTGCCTAACAAAGATCTCACCTTTATTCTTCGTAGTGACGCATCTTCTTACGCCATTGCTGCGGTGTTGATGCAAGTATATACAGGCACCTTGTTCCCAGTCATGTACGTTTCGAGAAAATTGACGACGAGCGAAAGGAAATACTCCGTCCTTGCCAAGGAATTGCTTGCTTTAATTTGGTCAATCACAAAACTGGAACGTTATTTATTGGGCTCACACTTTGAAGTGGAAACTGATCAAAAAGCTCTCACAGCACTGAACACTAAGGACGTTAAATCTTCAAAGTCCACAAGATACGCGATAGCTCTCCAGCCATATAGCTTTGAAATTCGTTCAATTCCTGGAGTGAAAAATGTGTTTGCTGACTGTTTGTCAAGATGCCCAAGCGAACTTGTCGAACCTAAACCACTTCCAGATGTTGAAACGTCCTCACAGATAATCAGTCAGATATAATATGAGGAACTTTGTACGGTATCATTCGTTGAACCTCTATACATACTTTGTATGGAACTGAATTATTCGTACCAGCATAAGTTCCAGGATATACTTAATTTTTTGGATTATAACATAACTTTTTGTGTAGTAACATTTTATTAGTATGGAAACATTGTTAATAGTGATAAATAGATAGTCAATATTCTTATGGAACATATTATGCTACATATTGTGTTAGAGAATATCTTTTCATCGTGAATCGAACAGTAAGAACATATTCTCGTCGAGTATTAACTAGTCTTGGTGGAACAGTAACACTGAGTAAAATTGCTATTACTTAAATAAATTAGTAATTAGTGATTTATTTGTAATTAAGAACTATATTATTTAGAAGGAATCACTTTAAGCTACTTAGGTAATTGTAGAGTACACATTAACTAACTTTAATAGTTGTAAGTGTCTCTTTGTACTTATATTTTACTTCTCACGGTACATGATCTTTCAATTTTTAGATAACTTGTCCACCTTACTAATGTTAGAAACATTAGGGAGTTGCTTTCTTGACGTGTTTAATTATGCTTTGTTTCACTTTGCATGTTTTATTTACATTTTTTCTGTTTTTTTTTATTCCCTTGTCATTGATTACCATCATCGTTGTTTTTCATTTTCATTGGAAATCATATGTTTCTGTTTTTTTTGAAAATTGAGTTGAATGTTTTTATCATCCTTTTGGTTTTCTTTTCCAACTTTCTTTTACTTTGAATTTCACCACATCGTTCCAAAGTAGGTCGATTGTGGATGTGTGCTTTAATGCATACTTTCATTTAGTTATATTGATTTCCATTTAATATTCTTTTTCTTAATATTGTATAACATTATGACTTTGATTTATGTTCGTAGATGTCGATGTAGTTTTGACTCACCTCTCTTGGGTACTTAGTTTTAAAAAAATAATAGAATTAATTTTTTTTAAGGGCCGGTCATAAGGAAGCTGTTGCGTGCTTTTTACATAGTGGGCAGTCTCTGGTCCTGCCAGTGTTAAAAGTCTACGCACCATTCTTGATATAGTTATATTATTTGTGCGTTCGATTTATTCACGCACGGGCGTGCACAATGCAGAGTGTGAGTTGCTCTTGGCGCACGGGTTACCTAGTTTAGAGGGATATGACGTCAGGATCTTGTAAGGGCAAGTCGGACTTACTGTCCGTGTGTTGATATTTTATTCTTTACAATTCTGTGGAAGAATTGTTAATGGAGGATGGTTGGTCTTCAGGTAGAAGCCAACATCCATTTCGATACGTGAGTTTTTGAGCCCTCGTTTTATTAATAAGTTAATGGTTAAGTGAAATGGCTACTCATCGCTGGAGTCTAGCGGGAATCCATATTTGCTGGGTTTCTAGAATGGAACAGCGGAGTTCTTAACCTCACTTAGATCTAGCGTAGTGGAAATTCCTACGAGCGAAGAATGTATTTGATCGTATTTTTGAACATTATATTCCGTAATGCCAACGTCAAGGTCTTGGCATATTGCAGAGAGGTTAGCCAAAGGCAGTCTATAACCTATTTGTATTTTTGATGTATAACTGCATGGATCTTATCAACTGTGTAAAGTATTGTAATGAGGAAGTCTTGGATTAAGACAAGTTTTGAATGGAAACGTCATTCATCAATATGAAGTTATTCACTATGTCAAATGTCCTTGAAGAAGGACAACGGACATGGCCTTAACGTCCCACAGACATTAACATTTAGGGAACTCAAATCACTTGGGTAGAAAAGGACTTTGTTTGTAATGGATCTGCAGGGATATATAAATATTACCAGAAATGTACATTGTATCAGAATATCACCACCATGCATAATTGTTGATCGTCCACATCAAAACGATGTATCGTCTTGTTGAACGTCTTCTGTACCACGTAAATAAATTGTATGAACTTTTTACCAACGAGTTGAGTACAGTCCAGTATTGGCCAATTTGTCTACGACTCGTTGGAGTTTTGTTGACCAGCTCTTTTGTCATTTTTCATTGAACATTCGCGTCACGATGCTAGTACCCTGGTACACCTACCACTAGCTAACCAGTAACCTGAAAAGAGCTCAACACGGTGTTACTACAGATTTTCATGCCGGTCTAATAGTATGAAACAACTATGTCACCAGCCTACTGATATGGAAACACCTGTTAAAGAGAAATTACGGAATCCAATACCAACAGAAAAAGAACAAATGAAGATATGGGCTGAGCACTTCATAGAGGTGCTAAACAGACCACCACCAACAGTAACACCTGATTTTAATAATGAAACACCCACAACCACCTTGCCAATAACTTGCGATGAATTCACGCTGAACGAGATCAAACAAGCCGTTAAAAGATTAAAAAATTTTAAAGCTGCTGGAGTTGACGAAATTTCAGTCGAAATGATTAAAGCAGTTAATGACAACAACCTCTTGAGAATTTTAGATATTATAAATGAAGTATGGAGAGAAGGACAGCCACCACAACAATGGAAAGACAGTATTATTGTAAAGTTACCGAAGAAAGGTGATCTATCAGACTGTAATAACTGGCGTGGTATATCTCTATTATCAGTACCTGGAAAATTATTATGTTGCATGATGTTAGAAAGACTTAAATTGCATGCTGACGAAAAGATCAGAGAAGAACAAACGGGTTTCAGGCCGAAACGATCATGTATTGATCAAATATTCACACTAAGAACAATTATAGAAGAATCAGTGGAAATGCAATCGCCACTTATTATCACCTTCGTCGATTTTCAAAAAGCCTTTGATAGTCTACACCGCCCATCATTGTGGAAGATACTTACAATCTATGTTTTTCCAACAAAATATGTGAATATAATCAAAGCGCTATATGACAATGCAAGATGTTGTGTTAGAACAAATAAAGGGAATACAGAATGGTTTACAGTAGAAACAGGGGTGAAACAAGGCTGTATTATGTCACCACTACTTTTTGGAATAGCTATTGATTGGGTTATGAGAAACTATACCCACAATGAACAATTAGGTATAAAATGGACAAATGGAAAATTCCTGGGGGACCTGGATTTCGCAGATGATTTAGCATTCTTAAGTTCAACATCCAGACAATCCCAAGAAGCAGTAAATAATTTGTGTCATCTTTCGGTTAAAATAGGTCTCCAAATAAATGCCTCTAAAACTAAAGTTATGAACTTTTCTAACGAGACCTTTAATATCATCCTGAACGGAGAAAAACTACAGAAAGTTGAAAGTTTCAATTATTTAGGCAGTAAAATGACTCAGGATGGTGACACAACAAGAGAAATTCATACTAGAATTGCTTTGGCAGCTAGCGCCTTCAATAGATTATCTAACATTTGGAAATTACGATCATTGAATATACATACCAAGCTTCGTCTGTTTAATTCAAATGTTATCTCAGTGTTAACATACGGCTGTGAGAGTTGGAAAATAACAAAATCATTGGAGAACAAGCTGAATACATTCGAGAACAAATGTCTTAGAAAACTCATGAACATCAGTTGGAAAGAATTCAAGACTAATCGACAAATAAGAGAAGACTCTAGGCAGAAATATGTCTCCAACTATATAAGGAGAAAACGATGGTCATATATCGGTCATGTCCTACGAATGCAAAACAACAGAATACCATTGCAGGCACTCACTTGGGTTCCTGAGGGTAAGAGGAAAAAAGGAAGACCAAAAGAAACACTCAGAAGAACAATAATAAGAGAAGGAAGAACGTTGGGATTAAACAATGTGCAAGAGCTAAGAGAAGTGGCGTCACAACGAACAACCTGGAGAGCACTGGTTTCTGCTTTATGCGCCGTGTTTGGTGCTTAAAGAATTTATTATTATTATTAATAGTAACTAAGTTAGGTCTTAAACATGGTTGGTTTGCCCGAGGCACCTACCATAGTGGCGTTGCCATCCTTCAAATAAATGAAGATTGGGAAACAGTACATTATAGAACAGACAGTTATGGCAGAACTGTCATAATTCAAATGCAAAACAAACACAACAGACAAGACACACACACGCTCATCAATATATACGCTCCAGCGACGAGAGACGACCGACCTAGTTTCTATGACAAATTATACGACACTCTAACGAAACATTACAAAGGGATTAAGATAATTTTGGGCGGAAACTTTAATTGTGTCCTGTCTGACCTAGATTTGTCTAGGAGCTCCTTTTTGGGAGCACAGACACGAGAAAAGTCTTCGCTCTTAAGGCAAATACGTACTATGCTAGACGAAAACGACCTCTCGGACGTATACAGAAAAATAGAGCCTCACAAACAAACCTTTACATACTATGACAAAATAAACCCATACTTGAGACGGGCATCAAGACTGGACAAATATATGCATCTAGTACCTACAATATACATAAAACATACCATACTGAAAGTACTCTTAAATTTACAGACCACAAGGCAGTTTACACATCTTTAAGTACGGGACACACGCACAAACCAGTAAAGAGATCCCCACACTGAAAAATTAACAACAATCTACTTAAAAACACTTACTACACAGAACAAATAACACAACTAATACAAGGTTACGCACAAGACATTCCCAATAATAACATCGCACAATATTGGGATATGTTAAAAAAATACAATAAGAGATAGGACTCAGATTTTGGCCACACTTATACACAGGAAGTTTAAAAAAGAAGAGGGGATTTTAGAAGAAGCAATTAGTTTAACCAAAAGTTTAGACAACACGAACCCTCACATCCACACCTTAGAAGAACAGTTAGATCAATATAGACAGTATACCTACCAGGGAGCGCTACTTAGGGCAAAATTAAATACTATAACGCAAGAAATCCCTAGTAGGCAATATTTAGCAATTGAACAGAACATTCAACGCAGTAGACAGATACATGAGATAACAGATATGAACGGGCAACAGCAAACAGACAGCACCAACATTAGTCATGCTTTCTTTTAATATTATGAACAACTATATACTAAACAAGAAACTGACGCAAACATACAAGAAAAATTTCTACAATACACAAAGCGTTTAAGTGATGAGGAAAGTGAAAGGCTAGACCAACCTTTAACTTTAGATAATTTACAAGAGGCCCTTAGTACTTTCCGAAAAGATAAAGCCCCCGGGCCAGATGGGTTAACTGCAGAATTTTACAGGGCTTTATTCCCCTGTTTAGGCCCCATCCTAATTAAAATGTTTGAAAAAGCTTTTTAAAAAGGGGAACTCCCGAATAGTTTAAATCAATCTTACATTACTTTAATTCCCAAGGACAGTAACGACAAAAAATCAATTAAGAATTTTAGGCCCATCTCCCTTTTAAATGTTGATTACAAAATTCTAGCCAAAGCGCTTACTCTGAAGCTTAAGCCACACATGCACAAAATAATACATAAAGATCAACAGTGTAGTGTCCAAGGTAGGAACATTTGTAGACACACATTTCATTAGAGACCTGATTACATACACACATGAAAGGCAGTGCCGGAGTGCCATATTATCTTTAGACCAGGAAAAGGCATTTGATAGAGTATTACATGCCTTTCTACATAAAAGTCTTAAAGCTAATAACATAGGGGAATATTTTAGAACATGGATAAAACTTTTATATAACAAACCTGAAAGTAGAATATTGGTTAACCACAGTTTAACCAAATCATTCAAATTAACGAGAAGTGTCAGGCAGGGGTGTCCATTATCGCCCCTGTTATACGTAATAACATTAGAACCAGTTGTGGAAAGAATAAGACAAGATACAAATATCACGGGAACTTTCGTCCCCGGTACAGGGGAAAGGAAATTGTTGGCCTACGCCGATGATACGATATTCTTTCCAGCAACAAAGGATTCTATAAAAAATATTTTAGAGGTTTTCACAGAGTTTGGATACGCTAGCGAATCCAAACTAAACATCCAAAAGTCTAGTATAATGGGAATAGGTAGATGGGGCAATAGATCAGATTTCCCATTCCAATTAACACAAGTAAATAAAATCAAAATTTATGGCATTAACTATTCTTTTAATCCTCAAGACCCCAATAAAGAAACATGGACAAAATTGATAGAGAAAATCAAAAATATGCTAGAAATTTACAAATATAAAACGGCCACCATTTTCGGAAGAAGTGTAATAGTAAATTGTTTTATTATGCCAAAAATAATGTACATAGCAAATATACAGATGATACCTAAAAAGATAGTAACAGAAATAAATAAACTAATTAGGGCCTTCATTTTTAGGAACACTTGGTATAGTATAAAACATGTAACACTAATACAACCTAAAAACAGAGGGGGGATAGCCTTACAGGATATTAACACCAAAATAAAAGCCTTAAGGATTAAATACATAGGAGAAGTTATAAAAAGCCCGGGTCTATACCCGCTGGCACACTACTATATTGGTTTAAGATTATCAAATTTTTGTAAACTGGATAATAGTCAACCCCATTTTTTTGGTACACCACCACCCTTTTACGCAGTATGTCTACAACATTTAGAAGGGAATAAACATTTAGTTAAGCAGGACACCAAACGTATATACAAACTTCTAGTCACAGCACAAGAATCACCCCTGAGCACACGAAGGGGGTACAACCTTTTCATAACTGACTACACACAGGGTTTCATAAGCATTCATGCAATAGACGTCAGACCCCAGGCAAAAGAAGTCACCTTCAGATTGCTACACAGTTTTACACCGATTGCTAACAAACAGTTAACAAAGACAAACAGTTCAGCACCAAAATGTAAACTGTGTAGTAACAACACAATAGAGACAGAAGACCACTTGTTTTACACATGTAAGACAGTGGTCCCTACATTAAACAAATTAAAGAAATTAATAGCCTCAAACTCACAACAAACACTTAATTTGTACAGAGCAGTTATGTTTAACACACTACCACAGATGTCAAGACAAACAGAACTTAAGTTACTGACTTTACTAGCTGACTTTAGATATCTTGTATGGACATGTAGGAATAGGGCTGTATACGACAATAGACATTATGACAGTACAATATTTACACAAATATATGAACGTATGACGCAAGACACAACAGAACAACTTTAAAATTCCTTAGTGAGTTATACGCATTGTGTTTAATACGTTGTTGTTTTAACTTTATAATGTAAATAGATACAAAGCAAGTAGCTTTGAATGTTAATACTCCTGTAAATATCATGCAATGTAAATATCATATGTTTTTCATCAATCATCTCATAGGTGTTGATGTATCTAGAACCTTCATGGCCTCATTTTGTTTCATCATAAAAAATTTTTGCTTTTTATTACTGATTTGTAGCTACTGTGATACTAATTGGGAAATTGTTTGGGATATTGTTGGGACCTTTGGGGTTTGATAGGGCTTTGTTGGATTAGTATATTTTCTGCATCCTTTTGTTTTTGATTTGTTATAATATTGCGAAGGCTTGTTCTCATTATTTACTTGGGGATAAGGGGAGGAGGGGAGGGAGGGATGGGGGTAGCTTACACTATATATCTTACATTATTTTTAATTCTTGTAAATAACATGAATGTTGATATCATGACCTAATAAAGGTATTTAAAATAAAAAATTTCGACGTCTTTGTGTTTTCGGCTTCATGCCTGGGGAAATAGAAAACCTCTGTGGATGGACTTAGTAGTATTTGTAAATATTCCCCGATGATAGTGATTTATTTCAATACGTCTAGGAGACGTGTGTGTGTGTGTTATTAGTGCATTCTGATGGTCTATCAAGGTAAATGGACATTTTGTTATTCTCCTTGCCTATCAGTGTCACGTACCACATATATTTGTCAGCTCATTCACTTTTCCCAGGGTGGGAAAGCATCTAACAGTTTACGTGAAATAAGCTCTTAATTTAGGCCGACTTTATTAGCTTAGGGCTTGTGTACGCCCAGGAAACATTGCATTTTGATGCATCCCGCTGTTTTAGCGGTAATATATTATAGACAAGGTCTGACCCACCTTGTTTGCCAGTCACAGAGGCTAGTCAAACTTATAGGCCTGCTACCTTAAGGCCTGTTGCATGCAAGCAACACATCTGATGAACTCATGTCAGGAAAGATTTGGTTAACTCATGTATCGACACACGCAAGCAATGCGGGGTATTTTTGCTGAGGCTTGTTTGGAAGGGAACTTAGATTGTGATCGACAGTCGTGCTTAGACCCAGCTTACTGACTTGTGATACATGATGCTATCCATGTACTATCGTCATGTCTACATGTTCCTGAGTCTTGTTAAATGATCATGTCTACAACGTTCCTGAGTCTTGTTAAATGATCATGTCCTGATGTCGTCGTACTGTTATAGCATACTACATTAAAGTTTGTGAAAAGTCAGTTGCTTTTCCAACCTTCACTGACTTATACTTGTGATAGAGTGAGTGCTGAGCCAATGTTTAGAACTGTACACCCATTCGCGTATGTGATCTCTACACCCTCACTCCATGTCAACACTGCACTTTGCCAGCGCTTCAACTTAACGACCAGGCTGACCTACATTCACCTGTCCTGCACTGCTTGGGTTGACCTGACCTCTACACTCACATACACAGTGCTGTACCCTTTATACTGTCAACAAGTAAACAGTCAGCTGCTTTATGATAAGGTATCTCAGGATGACCAGCCAATACCTTATCAATGTGGTGGAACCAGCTAGATGGGGCTATTGGCTCTATTTTCAAGTCACTGCTGCTGTTTAGAAGGTCAAGTCACTGCTGCTGTTTAGAAGGTCAAGTCACTGCTGCTGTCTAGAAGGTCAAGTACCGTTCCAATTGCCACTGTTGCAGTTCAGAAGTTCGAGTGTCGTTACCATTGTCGCTGCTGTTGTTGTCAAGTCCAAGTTCTTGGAACATTGTTGTTGTTAGAAGCAAGTACAGAAAGCTCTTTTCAGCGTTGGATCTTCGCGATCTTAGAATGATGAACACTGTACCTCTTCATTGTTCGTAGACGATAGGAGTGCATCATAAGTTAAGTGGCATGTTTTTGTTGTTGTGATCTGTGCAATTATAGTGTGTAATTGAGCCTTCCCATTACACAACCTTTGTTTACATATTTCTTATTGTGTTACATGTTGTTTATATGTCATTTCTATGTTTATTTTCAGCGGGTTTCGGTTGAGTGGTGTCTGATATAGGAGATTCCACGTAACAGAGGACTTATATCAGCGTTCTGTAGGGACTGTGCAAATTTCCCTTACCGGAATTTGCTAGCGACATTTGTTGCTATTTTCGTTTAGTTGTGACGAGCTGTACTTATCGTTGTTTTTGTTATATTTTTTCTGTTCTTTAATTTTGTTTTGATTTGTTTATATCTGTCCGCCTCCTCTTTCTTTCGTTTAGTTTTTTTACAACTTTATGTTTATACACAGTGACGTCATTGATTTGTGATAGTTTTTTGCAGTTATCATCACATACTTTGTGATATTTCCTTTAGTTTTCCATTATAATTTATTTGATTTCTGCAAACGTTATCGTATTGTCCTTGATGTTTGCTGTTTGTTTACAATAGTCATTGTTGTTATACATTGTTTCTGTATATAGTTGATCATATTTAGTACACTTAGGATAAAAATGATTGATGGTGGTATTATTATAAAGATGTTTATACAAGTTCTTTGCTAAAAGACTTGTCATCCACAAAGATTGAGACAAGGTGAAATATATATGTAAGTTCTTTATAAAAAAAGACTTGTGCCAACAGTGATTGGGATATATAGGTATTATTTTCCACAGGTACTTAAGTGATTATTTGTTACATTGTAAACAAAGTAACCATACAAAGTCTTTGCCAAAGACTTGTTCCAACTGAGGTTGGTATATAAATCGTATTATTATTTCAGGTTGTAATAACACAATATTAGACAATGTCTACATTGGATTATTTTATCCAACAGGGTATAACCCTGGGCAAATCTGGCGATAAATTGGAAGAATTTGCCCTTGCTCTATATAACAAGGCGCAAAAAGCAGAGAAGGAAGCTGAAGAAAAAAGGTTGGAAGAGAGAAAACTTCAAGCGCAAGTGGAGGAGAAAAGAATTCAGCAACAAATAGAAAAGGAGGATAGAAAATTTCAAGCTGAAAGGGAAGAGAAAAAACTTCAAGTTGAAAGGAAAGAGAAAAAACTTCAAGCTGAAAGGGAAGAGAAAAAACTTCAAGCTGAAAGGGAAGAGAAAAAACTTCAAGCTGAAAGGGAAGAGAAAAAACTTCAAGTTGAAATGGAGGAGAAAAAACTTCAGATAGAAGCTGAAGAGAGAAAGGAAAAAGCAAGGATGGAACATGAAGAAAAACTCTTAGCTTTGGAGATAGAGAAAGCAAAAGTGATTAATATGGGTAGTTCTCAGGCAACTTCTGGTAAGACGAAGGAGAATTCTTATAAGATCAAATTACCTGCTTTCAATGCTGCAAAGGACGACATAACATTCTATCTCAATAGATTCCAACTGACATGCGAAACGCATAAGGTAGATAAAGAGCATTATGTCGGACAACTGTTAGAAATACTTACAGGTGAACCATTAAATATTATAATGTCAATAGAAGAACCTGATAAGACTAACTATGAAGTTGTTAGAGCAGCTTTATTGAAAAGATACCAACTTAAAGAAGACGATTATCGTCTTCGGTTTAAGACTGTTACCAGAGAATGGTGTAGAGTTCTCAGACTTTATTACACAGATACGTCTTACTTTCTCACGGTGGATCGAGCTGTCTGGGACGGCTAAAACATATGAAGCACTGGTAGACTTATTACTTAGAGATAAAGTAATGTCATCAGTCAAGGAGTCCTTTCTTGCCTTTATACATGAACGTAAACATAAAGACATAAAAGATATGGAACAATATTGTTGCCAGTATGTCACTGTGCACCCACAGCAAACCATAAGCAATTCTAAAGTTAAAGAAGGCTTGCCCGTAGCTTCTACTACACTATATGGTCCTAACTTTGGTAATAAATTTCAGGGTGGCCAACGAAACTTTGATAAGAAAAGTAGCCGTAACTTTGAACAGGATCAGGGTGATCCATATGGTAATAGTTCTTCAAAGAACTGGAGGAGATCTGACAGTCCTCGTCATAATGGATCAAACAATTATAGAAACTTTCGTAAGGGAAGTTATAATAAAAACTATCCTACTTATCCTAGGAGACAACAATATCAATATGGGAAATATTCTCATCAAAAAGAAAATGACAATCATGATTGTAAAAATTGTGGCGCAAGCCAAAACAATAATAGCAATAGGTCAGATAACAATAGTTATAAAAGAAATAGCAGTCGTGGTAGAGGGCGACACAATAATAATAAATCGTGTCGGCATGGTAACAGTGCTCAACAAGAGTCACAGGTTACTGGTAATGAACCTAAAGATAAGTCTAGTGCTATCACATGCTCTGCTTTTGACTTTGGGAGAGCATCTCAATGCCCCCAATGCACAACACTATTTGAACCTACTACTATTTCTACTTTGAGTTGTGGTCATCCTCTGCCCGCTCTACCTGCCGCAGCTGCGCATGACGGGAGAGGATCTCTTCTCTTAAATAAAGGGTTAGTAAATAATAGCAAAGTCTCAGTCCTTTTCGATTCGGGATGTACTATTATCGGAGTTAGACAATCCCTTGTAGATCAATCATGTGCCACGGGAAAAGTAGTCAAATGTGTAATATTTGGTGGTACTGTAGAAAAGTATCCTACTGCTATCATTCACATTGCTACTCCCTTCTTTGCGGGAGATGTCCACGCGTGTCTTCTACCGAACCCTATTGCTGATCTTATAATCGGTCGTATCCACGGTGTTACAGAATGTACCCCACAGCAGATAGCTGCTTGGGAGGATCAAAATATCCAATCTGCCACTGCAGTGGTCACAAAAGCACAAGCTCTGAATATGCCTCAATCTTCAACGAGTGAAGATAATAAAGTGCATACCCAAGATGATAACATGGTGATTTCGCGTAACACTTTTATAAAAATGCAAGAAGATGATCCGTCTTTTAAAAAATTCTTCATTATGGCAAAAAAGGTGATCCAAATCAAAACACAAATAGCAAATTCTGGATTACTATGAAGAATGGAGTACTTGTGCGCATGGTACAAGACTCAACTACGTCTATGCATTCACAAATTCTCGTGCCCAAGAATATGAGAGTCCAAATCTTTTAACATGCACACGACTCTCAGTGTGCTGGACATATGGGTTTTTCCCGCACTAGATCTAGAATCCTTGCGGCTTTCTTTTGGCCATTTGTCAATAAGGATATAAAGATTTATTGTCGTTCTTGCAAAACATGTCAAGAGGTCAAATCGAGAGGCCCACGACATGTTGCACCTATACAAGCTGCAGACATTCCTATTCGGCCGTTTCAAAAGATGGTTATAGATATTATTGGTACTTTTAAGATCAAGTCGGCCAGAGGACATCAGTTTATTCTAACATGCGTTGGCATGTGCACTCGTTGGCCAGAGGCTATAAATCTTAAGAGCATCTCTACTGCTGATATCGCAGACGCTCTTTGGCTAATATTTTCTCGTCTGGGATTTCCCGGAGAAATATTGTCAGACCATGGCACTCAATTAATATCAGACACTATGTCACAGGTAATGTCTACTCTACATATTAAGTAATCTATAAGTAGTATCTATCACCCAATGTCTAATGGGTTGGTTGAACGTCTCAATAGAACACTCAAAAACTTACTTGGGAAGATAACTGAGGATCATCCTCAGGATTGGGATAGGGTTTTACCCGCGGCTATCTTTACATATAGAGATGTCCCAAACGAACATACAGGATTTTCTCCTTTTGAACTTGTCTTTGGCGCGCGACCGCGAGGCCCTATGTCTCTACTTCATGATCTTATAACCGCCGATAATATTGACAATGATACTCAATCTTCTTATGAGTATGTCATTGCTCTCAAGCAAAAGATTATCGAAGCATGCAAACTAGCAACTTCTTCCTCCGAATTTGCTAAAGAGAAAGCAAGACAATTTGCTAATAAGAATAGATGCCTACGACAACATTGTCCTGGCGATAAGGCATTTGTTTTGCTACCTTGTAGGCAAAACAGACTTCTTATTGCATGGAAAGGTCCATATGCTATAGTCTCAAGAATTTCCGATGTCGACTATGTTGTCGATATTGATGGGAAGCATAAAACCTTCCATATAAACATGCTTACGGAATATCATGAGCGACCAGACTATTTGCTGCCTATTTTCCATGCAGTGGACAATTCTCAAGTCTCTCATGGTCAGTACTCATCCCTGTCTGTTATACAGGATGAAGAAACTACTTTCTCTGATGTTAATCTTCCTCTTCCTATGATTCCACTTCATTCTACGGAATCATGGAAAAATGTTACTGTTTCTTCTAATTTATCTATAGAAGAACAGCGACAAGTCTTTTCTATGCTACATACATTTCAGGATGTCCTTACTGACACTCCAGGACACACTGATGTCATTGAACATGACATAATACTTACTGACAATAACCCTATCAGGGTTAGACCTTACCCTATTCCTATTCACTTTCAGACATAGGTCGAGAAAGAATTGGATGAAACGATTCGTTTGAAAATTATTGAACCATCCACTTCAGCATACTCTACGTCCATGGTTATTGTTCGGAAGAAAGATAAGAAAATACGCATTTGCGTCGATTACCGCAAATTGAACCAAGTCACGAAGTTCGATGCTGAACCGATGCCTCTATTAGAATAGCTACTTAATAGACTCTCTAATTCTAAATTCTTTACCAAACTCGACTTGTCTAAAGGTTATTGGCAAGTTCCGCTAACTGAACGAGCCAAACCTCTCAATGCGTTCTCAACACCTAGGGGTTTATTTCAATGGAATTTCATGCCTTTCGGCCTTATGAATGCTCCAGCTACTTTCGTACGCATGATGCGTCGAATTCTATCATATCGTTCAGATGTCATTGCATACTTGGACGATATCTGTCTCTTCAGTGATTCTTGGGAAGATCACTATTTGGGTTTATACGAATTACTGTCTACTTTACGCGAACATAATTTGACTGCAAAACCCTCTAAAGCCTATGTTGGGTTTAGTGAAATTTCTTTCCTTGGTCACCGTGTTGGTAATGGTCTCTTGAAGACAGAGGACCATAACATTTCTAAGATACTAAACATTTCTATCCCTAAGACGAAAAAGCAAGTACGCAGTCTCTTAGGTTTGATACAATTCTATGGAAGATTTATTCAAAATTTATCTTCTATTATGGCACCTCTTTCAACCCTACTGAAGAAAGGGTCTCCTAATATGGTGCACTGGTCCCAAGAATGCCAGTCGTCATTGGACCAGATTAAAACTTTATTCTCATCTCCCCCTATCTTAAGGCTGCTTACTACTGATAAGACTTTTCTTCTACGTAGTGACGCCTCATCCACTGGAATTGGGGCGGCACTAATGCAGGAGTATTCGGAAACTCTGCATCCTGTGATGTATATCTCTAGGAAATTGAATGCGGCTGAAAGGAACTACTCAGTTCTAGACCGTGAATTGTTGGCTATGGTATGGTCTATTCTTAAGTTACAAAGGTTCCTTCTCGGCGCGCATTTCATTGTGGAAACCGACCAAAAAGCTCTTACAGCTATTCAGAGTAAGAACTTGAAGAGCTCGAGATCCACTCGATATGCCATTGCTCTTCAACCCTTTCACTTTACGGGGCGAGCTATCCGTAGTTCGGATAATGTGATGGCGGACATTCTGTCCAGATGCCCACATGATTCCACTTGACTATTGTGTCCTAGTTTTCCTGATTTACTTTGAAACTTATAACAATACTTTACTACATCTACATAACTGCACATCTATTCTCACTTTTTGTGAATTCATAGTATTATACTGAGTGATTGCCTTTCTCTGTTTCCATCTTTAGTATAGCAGGGAAAGTTTAAGGCTCACAATATAATGGCCGTAATATCACTCGGCCACAGTATAGTTAAAAATTTATGTTTCATTATTGTATATTACAAAATCTTACGGTTGTCAAATAGAATTGTGTTGTTTGTATTCTCTTAGCGAGTCATTGTTGTTCGCAGAGAAGCAGTACATTATGCCAACCATGAAGTTTTGAGATGTGCTTACTTACACTTCGGATGTTACAGTAGATGTGCCCTCTCAGTCTAGGATCTGGAATTCATTGTTCATATACGTAGTAATATTATGTATAAGATTATGTAAAAAATATGGTTGTATATTAACATGAAGTAATCTTTATGTTGCTATTTGTTTGTATATCTAAAGCGGTATATTAAGATTATGACACCGCTATTCTGGATGATGTTTTGATCTCTAGACTTGAAGATAAGTTACTTGATATCAGATAAGATTATATATGTAACTTTTGCTATATTATAATTATGCCAGCATTGTAATGTACGTTGGTGGCTCCTCCCTGGAATAGTATACTTAGAGAAATATTTTCTCTAATGAGATTTACTCTCACCTGATGCTCCATGCATCGACTTAGCCTCACATTAGGCATTATATTTATTTGTGATACTATTCATCCGCGCATCATTCGTGCGTTATGAGCCTGTAGTAGCTTGCTCTTGGATGTTCTTTTAAAAAAGGATCACACAGGATTTTACTGGGAGGAGTATTTAACAGTGGTTGTCTGTCCACTGGTTTCAACTTACCGGTTTAAAGTTAGAACCGAGGTCTGGTAGCATGTCCATATTTGGGGTTATGGCTAGCTTTTCTAAGAATGTTTGCAACTAGAGCTGAGGTCTTAATTCATGACCATATAACGCTTCAATGGTCAATATTTACCTGGAATGTGTTGGAACACTGCCCCTGAGTTTCGCTCAAGGAAGCGTAGCGTCTTCGGCGCATGCGCGAATTAGTAGGGGTTAAGCGAGATTTCCGTTCTGTGAGTCGAACGAAAAATGTCAGAGAGTTAAGACGTGTTTTCGACGTCTTTGTGTTTTCGGCTTCATGCCTGGGGAAATGGAAAACCTCTGTGGATGGACTTAGTAGTATTTGAAGATATTCTCCGATGATAGTGATTTATTTCAATACGTCTAGGAGACGTGTGTGTGTGTGTTATTAGTGCATTCTGATGGTCTATCAAGGTAAATGGACATTTTGTTATTCTCCTTGCCTATCAGTGTCACGTACCACATATATTTGTCAGCTCATTCATTTTTCCCAGGGTGGGAAAGCATCTAACAGTTTACGCGAGTTAAGCTCTTAATTTAAGCTGACTTTATTAGCTTAGGGCTTGTGTACGCCCAGGAAACATTGCATTTTGATGCATCCCGCTGTTTTAGCGGTAATATATTATAGACAAGGTCTGACCCACCTTGTTTGCCAGTCACAGAGGCTAGTTAAACTTATAGGCCTGCTACCCTAAGGCCTGTTGCATGCAAGCAACACATCTGATGAACTCATGTCAATGTCAGGAAAGAGTTGGTTAACTCGTGTATCAACACTCGCGAGCAATGCGGGGTATTTTTGCTGAGGCTTGTTTAGAAGGGAACTTAGATTGTGATCGACAATCGTGCTTAGACCCAGCTTACTGACTTGTGATATATGATGCTATCCATGTACTATCGTCATGTCTACATGTTCCTGAGTCTTGTTAAATGATCATGTCTACAACGTTCCTGAGTCTAGTTAAATGATCATGTCCTGATGTCGTCGTACTGTTATAACGTACTACATTAAAGATTGTGAAAAGTCAGTTGCTGTTCCAACCTTCACTGACTTATACTTGTGATAGAGTGAGTGCTGAGCCAATGTTTAGAACTGTACACCCATTCGCGTATGTGATCTCTACACCCTCACTCCATGTCAACACTGCACTTTGCCAGTGCTTCAACTTAACGACCAGGCTGACATACATTCACCTGTCCTGCACTGCCTGGGTTGACCTGACCTCTACACTCACATACACAGTGCTGTACCCTTTATACTGTCAACAAGTAAACAGTCAGCTGCTTTATGATAAGGTATCTCAGGATGACCAGCCAATACCTTATCAGTCACCCCTACTCATAAAGCTGGATCTAATATAGTAAAGTCTCTAACACTTTACTCATCTGCGTTAGTATCTATAAGCGACTACCTTTGCATTTATCTTTTTACGAACATAAGAATTATAGTGTGCTGTGAAATTTTGAAGGACACTTAAGTGTGCCGTGAAGCAAAAAAGGTTGCGAAGCACTGGTCTAGGTTTCTAGCGAGCGACCTTTCGGTCACCGGGTCAGATTCTTATTAGAGATCAGGAATTTTAAGCCAAGGTACTTGTGACAGTATAACCCCGAACGTCATATTTAAATGTGCTATCCTATAATTCAATTCTTGTGCTTGGGACAACAACAGTCGATTATCTGTGATAATAGCTCTGTCTGCCCAGTTTGTTGACTGTTGGCTAAGGCCGGGTAAATGACATAATAGTTTCCGGACAAGACTTTCAGAAGAACAATTATCCATCTTTAAAGAGATTTCCTGTGATAAATTTTGAAGTCGTGAGTGTAAACATGATCCATAACACTGGTATACACACATTTTGGTGCCTTAAATTTTATAGCTGTTCTTGGGTAATTTTGGGTTGCTGATTCCAAAAATGTAATCAGATTTTTTCTATCAGCTCTAGTTTTTGAGATAACTAAGAATGACCATATTAGTAGGGCAATTGTTATGTACAATCCTAGAGTTAGGTGCTATCAGTGGCATATTGACTTTAGTCTGCATTCATATTATATGTAATTACTATGCATATATTACCAAAAATGTAATAAAACTTTATCACTAGCACTTGTTTAGTCAACACGCAAAAAGGATCTTTTCGAGGACTTCCTGGAATGTGATATGCCCGGACAGTCACGCTTAAGGGTCCAACAGTAATCTGCCATCATGTGGGCATCCCAAATACCCTGGTATCTCTCTTCCATTGTTTTTAAATCTTGGTGAAATCTTTCACCTTGCTCCTCACTAAAGTCGCCAAGATTCTCCGGAAATAAATGTAAATGGTTATGGAGGTAGTGCAATTTTATGCTCATGTTGCATCCAAGTTCACAAAAACTCGACAGCATGTTTCCAACTAATTCAAAATAGTTGTCTGCTTTAAAGTTACCCAGAAAGTTTTGCACAACTAAAACAAATGATGACCAGGCTGTGGACTCTGTTTTGTTCATGGAATCAATAAAATTTGGATCGTTTATTAACTTTCTAATTTGAGGTCCATCAAAGATTCCAGCTTTAAGTTTGTCTATGCTCAATTCTGGAAACTTTCTGCATAAGTAATTAAAACAGGTACCATCTTTGTTCAGTGCCTTAACAAATTGCTTCTTCAAGCCAAGCTTTATATGTAATGGTGGCAGTAGAACTCTTTTTCGATCAATGAGAGGCTTATTGACAATATTTTTTTCTCCAACTTTAAATTCACCCCTCAACGGCCACTGTTTCTTTGTCCAGTGCATATCTTTTGCCCTGCTATCCCACAAACATATAAAGCATGGATATTTGGTGAATCCCATTTGCTGGCCAAGCAAGAAGTTCATCATTTTAAGATCTACACAAACCATCCAGTTATGTTCTAAATACTTCAATTTTTCAAGAACTGTGCTTATTGTAGCATACTCCTCCTTCATTGTAATCGAGAAGTTGAGGGGAACTGCGGTAAGACGTGGAATACAATGGATGGGTTTGAAAAAAAATCGAAAAAAAGGTGATTCGTCTTACGAGGACAAAAGACAAAGAAAATAGTCTACGTTACGGCCACAAGGCCTTCGTCAGGAAAGGAAAGAAAGTGAAGGCTAGATAGGACACATAAAAACTAAATAAAATAAAAACTGGGTACTTCCCTGAAGGCAAGAACCGAAATTCTATCAAAATCGCTGTCTGTTGATGACCGCGTGGCTGAACAGAAAGTGACTTCCGCCGCCGGATGTACACAATGCATACTAAGAAACTAAAAAACGAAACCGGACAATAAACTACCCAACGTGATAAAAGTGGGGACTGGAACTAGAAGAGGACAGAATGAGTGGGAGATAAATAAATATGAAATAAAAAAATGTATATGGCATACAAATAGAAGAATAGGATAAGAGTGGAAAGAGTAAAATAGAGCAAGAGAGGAGAGGGACCTCAGACAAAGGTGTGAAAAGTGTTGAGACCGGCTGGTTTTAGACACCCCATGCGGTGGATAAGACGGTTCTCAAGCTGTTCTCGGCTGGCAGTGTCAGAGGAGCAGGATCGGATCGCTGTGACCTGGATGTCGATGGGACCATGGTGGTCAGGACCATTGAAGTGTATAGCAACTGGTGTGGACTTTTGCTGAGCGATGTCATTTAAGTGCTGGCTGAATCTGTCCCCAAGTCGTTTGCCTGTTTGGCCAATATAGGTTTTGCAGCAACGTTTACATATGATCGTATAAATGACATTGCGCGATTCACACGTGAAGCTACTAGTGATGGTGTACGTAGCCTTAGGACAGGACACCTTCTGGGTTGAGATGACATACTTGCACGTGTTGCATCGTGTCCGACCACAGGGTAGTGTGCCAAAGTGAGTGGCATTCTCCTTTGGGAGACGGCTGTGAACAAGAAGATCCTTCAAGTTCTTGTCACGTCTATATGCCACCAAAGGTGCTTCACTGAATACTTTTTGGGTCAGAGGCTCTGCTTGGAGGATAGGGAGGTGGCGGAAAAGGATCTGTTTGACAGTAGTACTGTGAGGGTGATGGGTCAAGATTAATTTGACTCTATCCGAAGTGGATTTATGGTGAGGTTTGAGGGCCTCCAGACGAGAGATGGGGAGCACACGTTGGAGAGCAGAGGTGAGAACATGTTCTGGATAAAGTCTGTTACGGAAGAAATCCAACATCTCATTTGCTCGTAAGTGGAAGTCATCGTCGTCTTGGCATTAACGGCGGAGGCGGAGAAGTTGTGAAAAAGGAAGGGAGTCACGACAGGCCCGAGGATGAGAAGAGGTATACAGCTACCTCCCAAAGGAGAATGCCACTCACTTTGGCACACTACCCTGTGGTCGGACACGATGCAACACGTGCAAGTATGTCATCTCAACCCAGAAGGTGTCCTGTCCTAAGGCTACGTACACCATCACTAGTAGCTTCACGTGTGAATCGCGCAATGTCATTTATACGATCATATGTAAACGTTGTTGCAAAACCTATATTGGCCAAACAGGCAAACGACTTGGGGACAGATTCAGCCAGCACTTAAATGACATCGCTCAGCAAAAGTCCACACCAGTTGCTATACACTTCAATGGTCCTGACCACCATGGTCCCATCGACATCCAGGTCACAGCGATCCGATCCTGCTCCTCTGACACTGCCAGCCGAGAACAGCTTGAGAACCGTCTTATCCACCGCATGGGGTGTCTAAAACCAGCCGGTCTCAACACTTTTCACACCTTTGTCTGAGGTCCCTCTCCTCTCTTGCTCTATTTTACTCTTTCCACTCTTATCCTATTCTTCTATTTGTATGCCATATACATTTTTTTATTTCATATTTATTTATCTCCCACTCATTCTGTCCTCTTCTATTTCCAGTCCCCACTTTTATCACGTTGGGTAGTTTATTGTCCGGTTTCGTTTTTTTAGTTTCTTAGTATGCATTGTGTACATCCGGCGGCGGAAGTCACTTTCTGTTCAGCCACGCGGTCATCAACAGACAGCGATTTTGATAGAATTTCGGTTCTTGCCTTCAGGGAAGTACCCAGTTTTTATTTTATTTAGTTTTTATGTGTCCTATCTAGCCTTCACTTTCTTTCCTTTCCTGACGAAGGCCTTGTGGCCGTAACGTAGACTATTTTCTTTGTCTTTTGTCCTCGTAAGACGAATCACCTTTTTTCGATTTTTTTTCAAACCCATCCATTCCTTCATTGTAGTAGAATGAGCAATTGGAATTGAGCCATATTTGTTACCGTTGTGTAAGAGAACACCCTTCAAACTTCTTTTAGAGCTGTCAATGAAAAGTCGCTACTCATCTGGTGTATAACTTACACCCATTTTGTTAACAAGACCTCCTCATCATCATCAGTTGCCATCTCCACAACGAAGGTTGGCTGTAATGGATCTCCAACGTCTTCTGTCTCTTGTCTTGATGGTGCACTCTGATAGACTCTTTCCTGTACATCTCTTGACGTTGTCTTCCCACTTATAGCGCTGTCTTCCCCTTGCACGTTTGCCTTCAACTCTCCCTTCTGTTATGGTCTTCTGTAAGGTGTTATGCCTTTTTATGTGGCCAAAGTATTTTAGCTGCCGAACTTTGACCTCCCTCATTAGTTCTCTTTTCATACCTAGATTTTCTAGGACCTCCTTATTTGTTTTCATCTCTTTCCATGAGATACGCCCCATTCTTCTATATATCCACATTTCAAGAACCTCAATTCTTTCTTCCAACTGCTTATTCATCGTCCATGTTTCTGCACCATACAGAAATGCAGAATATATATATAACACTTTATGATTCTCAGTTTTAATTTGTGAGATAACTGTTTGGATGTCAGTATATGTTTCATGTTGTTGAATGTAGCTTTGGGCATTGCTATTCTCTTCTTGATTTCTGTTTCACATCTGCCATCTTCTGTTATTATATGACCGAGATATACGTAGCTCTTGACTTGTTCCAGGATTTCCCCATTTACGCTTATCTTTAATGTGGGTTTATCGTCTGTTTTGCTAATTATCATAGTTTTTGTTTTCTCAATATTAATGTCGAGTCCATATTCATGACTTATACAGTTCACTTGCTTCACTAGTTCTTGTAACTCCTGTTCGCTTTCAGCTAACAACACGGTATCATCTGCATATCTAAGGTTGTTTATTGACCTTCCACTGATGTTCAGTCCTGGTATTTCCTGTATCTGTTTGAAAATTTTTTCGGTGTATAAATTAAATAGGCAGGGGGACAGCACACAACCTTGTCTGACACCTCTTTTTATGTCTATGTATGGTGAATCATTCCTTCCAGATCTTACTGTGGCAGTTTGCTCCCAATAAAGGTTACTGAGTATTCTTATATCTTTTCCATCAATACCTATGTCTTCGAGGCATTCAATTATTTTCTCATGATGGACTCTGTCAAAAGCCTTCTTATAGTCAATGAAGCACATATACATACTTTTTTGGACCTCTGTATATTTTTCTGCTAATATTCTTAGGCAAAATATTGCCTCTCTTGTTCCACTGTTCCGTCTAAAACCAAACTGTTCTTCCTGGATTTCGCTGTCTACTTTACTTTTTATTCTTTCCTGTATGATTTTGAGCAGTATCTTAATTGCATGACTCATCAGGCTGATTGTTCTGAAGTCTGAACATTCTGTTGCATTTGGTTTTTTGTGCAATGTTATAAAAACTGATGTCTTCATGTCGTGTGGTATATATACTGTATTGTATACATCGTTGCATATTTCTGTGATTGTATCTATACGAAAGCTCTCCAGAGCTTCTATCGTTTCAATTTTTATGTTATCCATGCCTGCTGATTTTCCTTTTTGTATCATATGAATGGCATTCTCTACTTCTGATCTGAGAATGTTTGGGCCTTCATTAGAATCTGGTACGTTAGTACAAAACACAAGGTTGTTTTCTTTACAAAAGAATGGAATAAAACCTTGCTCTCTGCTGCGATAAAATGTAACCTTTGTTTCAGCAGTCAGTAATTTTTTTCTTTCAATCTTGAAGCCAAAAGTTCTGAAGATTCCTTGGTGAGATATAGATCTCGGATTAGATCATTTAGTTTAAGCTGGTCAAAGCGTTGAGCATCTGAAAAATCATCTTCGAAATCACTATCACTGTCACTTGTCGTTCCACATGCCACTGCTGTCTTATCTTCTAGCAGGGAATCCGAAATCTGACTGAAAGTTGGAATTGGTATGTCATCTCCGTGTGGAACAGGTCGCCTAGAAGAATCTAAATCTGGATATTTCCACTTTTTGTGATTTTTTTCCCATTAATTCCCTTAATATTCACAACACAGAAATAACAGTCATCATAGTGGTTCTTGGGCTCTCTCCAAACCATTGGAATTCCAAATTTTAAACATTTTCTTTTCCTACAAGTCCACTGTCGCAGGTGTTCAACACATGTTATGCAAACAATATGAGGAGCCCAAGACTTGTCCTGGTCACCTAGTTTTACTATAAAGTAAGCAAAGTATGCCTTTTTCACAAAAACAGTAATATGCTTCCTATGTTCTTCTTTGAAAGTGTACTCTCCACAAATATAACAAAATAAATGCGGTGAAAGAAAACATGCTCTTCTTGAAGATGATGCCATTCTCTGTTAGAATTGTAATAAAATAAGTAGCATACTAACATGCATGCAGTGGCTTAAAATCTAAGAAAGGCAATTCTGGGAAGATTCTTGGAAAACTGAAACTGAGAGTAAACAAGCAGTTTTCTTTTGTAAAGGACTAGACAGCAATAGTTTTTTTTAACATAGCCTTATATAGAAAATATTGTAATAATACAGGGTGACCCAAAAAAAACGGGCCCGCGCGCAAAAACAGTGCGCGCGCGGGCCCTTTTTTTTTTTGGGTCACCCTGTATTAATGAAATACAAAAATGTCTGTATTTCAAAAACTAGAGCTGCTACAGACAAGTAAATATGATATTTGGATTGAGCAGGCCTCATTTATGTACAATCAAGAGTAAAATGTTTGGCACCAAAAAAAATTTTTTTTTGGTAGGGCTGTGTAATAGACGGAAGCTGGCACCATATATGGTGATTGTAAACAACACATTTATTTGTGCGTTTGTTACGCAGTAATTTTCCCGTGAGAGAAGGGGAAATATACGTGTCAGACAACTAGTAGTCGTGGGTTTATCACCATCATCATATGAATATATCACAATATCAACAGCAAGGCTCATTTGCTAGAAGTACGACCACAACTAAGCTAGCTGACACAAACTCACCATAACACCGGTAACACCGAAATCAGGTACTGACCCTTTAATGAAAACTGTACACACACAAAGCCGCACCCGGCTAACAATACGCATGACAATGCAATGAAGAATGCCTAATAGCTTGCCAAAAAAACACTGTAGCACAATATAATATCAAAATGGCCCCCGACAAAACCAATCGGTGGCTACCCAATGACTATCGCTCACAGGCGACAACCACTACTGAAACAACGCAGTACATACTTGCGTTAATCGTATTCTAAGTAATATCCAGGAGAAAAAAATCACTAGAACTTCCAACTACACTTTAGCGACATATCCAAAACTCCTGAACACATGACAATCGGCAAGAATGAATGAACAAATCTGGCATCCATATACTTCCCAGCACAACTGCTGACAAAGGCAACAAAACGTTCTCACAGAACGGCGGACATCGCAAGAATGAATCTGCGCCAAAAGTCTTTTACAGACTTCCGCTTTTTTCCAAAACTCGTCAAACGGGTTTTTACAAATGACCACCAGTGTTGTCACTCTTCAGCGTGACCAATATACAATGTCAGCGAATGTCCATCCTGTGACAATACGTATCTTGCATGCTATTGGCTTGGCATTTGAAATGTAAAAATACGACATTTCTGATTGGAGCCGTGTCATATACTAGCTGTGACGAAATCAAAATTCTTCCATTTGTTTCTTCTGTCTTTCTCCTAAAACTACGTCAATTTTCCTTACAATTTTCTTCCTTGCCCTATAGTGGCTACAGTTCTCATGTCATTCAATGCTATTTTCTTTATTCAAATGCCCTTTGGTATTACACGGTCGCGGCGTAGCGTAACAGCGCGCCATGTACTGTTGCCATACTCTGCTGTCAACGCCTTTCTGGTCGTTCTCCATGCACATTAAGATAGGTTAGAACTGAGAACAGAGACGACTGCAGACTTCTTGGCGACGAGATGTTGCATCATAACCGCCCAGTCAGGTTGACTTGACGTCAAGAGTCATACAATGCCTATCGCATATAGCGTAATAGATAAGATTCACCGAATCAGAGACTAGGAGGTGAGATACACCCGTTTAATTTTTTGGGCAAGTAAGGAAACAAGACATTTTTATTGCCCACCATAAAGTTTCTGAACGGGGAATAGTTTACAATTCTGAGAACATATGCAAAAGACAGCGAAGCCCAGATAAAGAACAGCCTATATTTGAGATTAAATCTGCCACTCGGGACCAACACATGCTTATTGGAGAATAAAAATACTTTTGACATTTTGAGACCTGCCCACCAAACACGTGATGGTTGGGTGAGGAATCAGGACAACCATTTAGATATCCTGAACCTAAAGTGTTTGGCACTCAATAAAGAACCAAGACTGGGACATACAGCCACGATCCACACTGTACCAACTAGACGGGCAACATTTAATTCGGATTCTAAGTCATTAGGATTCTAAGTCACTGAACTTAACGACCTAAAGCCATCAAGAACCAGAGGTGTAGTGAGTTCTTTGAAAGAGTATGCGAAACATTTTATGATTCATAATACCTGATTTGTATATCTAATATATATATTAGACGCTGCGGACTAGGCCAGTGTTAAAGTCGGGTTTTCGTGTTGCCTAACTGCCATTTTCCGAGGCTGCACTTTTTGACTTCGTGTATATTCGGAACTTTTTAATTTTTTCCAAATGACGGGGACAAAATGACAAACTGGCCGGGTGGCCGGGACCATACCTTCAAACCGGGACGTATGGTAAGCCTATACATTCATATATATATATATATATATATATATATATATATATATATATATATATATATATATTATAATATATATATATATATATATATATATATATATATACTGTTCAAAAAAGAATTGCATAGCTACTGAAGGCACACACATAGCCATAAATTTGACATTCAATAACTTTTTTAATTTAATGAGTTAATTGTTCAAATTGCACACAAGAATACCTTAGGGTTCAGCCAATCAATTGACAGTTGTTTTGCATCTGGGTCACGAGAGTTTTTTGGTGTACGGGCTTTCCCGTTAGTATGGTGTGTGGCCTCCTCTTGCATCGATCAGGGACTGGCATCTCCTGGGCATGGATGCGATCAGACGTCTGATGTGGGCCTGTGCCTGGAAAAGATCACGACGATTGGCTGGACCAACGTCTCGGCGACAAACACGTTTATGCAGCTCATACCACAGGTCCTCAATCGGACTCATGTCTGGAGTCAGGGATGGCCAGGGAAGGGTGAGAATGTTGTTGGCAGGCAGGGACTGCGTGGTCAACCGTGCACAATGGGGTCTAGCGTTGTCCCGTTGAAACACAGACTTTTGGACAGCCAAAAGTGGAAGAAAATAGGGTCGAAGAATTTCATTGACGTATCGTTGCGCATTCAAGCCTCCTTCAATGTGCACCAATTGACTCCTTCCGTTGTAACTGATCATTCCCCACACCATTGCACCTCCACCACCGTGCGGCGGAGCTTCATCAACGCAATTTTGGGCAAAACGTTCATTCTGCCTACGGTAGACCCTACGCCGTCTATCATGACGCTACAACAAAAAGAAAAGTGGTGTCACTAAACCAGACACGTCTCCATTGATTGTCAGCTGCCCAGGGACGATGCTGGTTGGCCCAAAGAAGTCGATTTTGGCGATGGCGGCGCGTAAGGACAGGTCCTCCGTGAGGTCGTTGTGCTGAAAGTCCAGCGTCATGCAGTCTATTCCGGACAGTTTGATCAGACACATGACGTCCTGCAGGCAATGAAGGGCAGTTGAGGAAGCTGTTGTAAACCTGTCTCTGAGGTGACGAAGCCGAATAAAGCGATCCTCTGCTGCTGTTGTCACTCTGGGTTGTCCACTGCGATGCCAGTCTTCAACTGAGCCAGTGGCTTGGAACCGGTGCCAAAGTTGACTGATGGTACTCTGATGCACGTTTAGATGCCTGGCAACCTGACCTTGACTTTCGCCTGCATGCAGTCGGCCAATAGCAATGTTCCTTAAATTTATCGATAGAGACGCCATAAATGTCTGCTTGAAAATGAACTGAATTTTTTGTGTGTACCGTTATCCTTTTATAGGGTTTCAGTTGCGTAGTCAGTGAATAGTGTTCACCTGTCGTGTGGTGAGTCACTGGGGCAACTACGACAGTAGTTTTTGCCAGGAATAGTCTATGAGATATTAGATATAAGGTCTCTAGAAATTGGCTCGTTAAGAAAGAATAAAGACCTATTCGAGATAGGGACAAGAAGACAGGAATGCGAATGCTTTCCACTAGACAGTGTTTTCTAATTAATTATGGAAAGAGTTCTGTTTCCCCACGACCTTAGCTTCTGCCCTTAGATCCCGTAAAGAAAAAGCCCCCAACCTCATCTGAGTAGAGAAATGTTCCTATAGGTGAATATGTAACACCGACAGCACGAGTGATACATTAACAAACCAGATAATGATCAAACGATCGTTGGGTTTATTAATGAAATATCCACACATATAGGGTTAATAATGGTTAGAACGTGATGATGGTGAAAGACGATTCACACACAACACACAGATGAGATAATAAAGTTGCAGTTAATTAAGTAATAGTTAATTAAGAATGAACTGGTGTAAAGTGAAATGATGATGTGATATGATACGTATTACCAAAATGGTGAGTAATCTACACAGTCCATTGATATGATGATTCACGTGTAGACATACAATGTCCAACGTTGTTATACGTTATGTCGAGTTGGGTATCTCTAAGCCGAGGACGTTCTGATGAATACTGTTGTCGTACGGAGAACGCTGACGAGATATCTATGTATATTCCTTCACTGTTTGAGTATATCTCTGTAGTGTTGATCAACAGTTAATAGTTGTCATATTAAAAAAGGTCTGTTGTCTAATCTCCCGAGGGTACTGGCCAGACTGGATATCTTCACGAAATGTTAGTGATATGTAGACTCATAATCTTGCGTATGTAGTCGTGATTCATATACTTTAGAGTCTGCTTCATAGAATGAGCTTAAGAGGGTGTTGCACTTGGTATAAATATGCGATTCCTCTTTTGAGCTCTTTTGCTTGACTTCAGATAATAATGATCTTTCGAGTGATTTGAATTTATAATGACTCTGTATTGAACTTGTGATAACGATGTATAGAACTTGTGATAACTCTGTATTGAACTTGTGAGCAAGCAGTATATGGTGACGAAAAATGCTGCGTCCACCTTCTGACTTGTGGGTGAGACAATATTCCTTTTTAATTGAAGAATGAAAGATGTCCTATGGCGAATTCTGCTAGCCAAATGTCCGTTTTTGATAACTTATTTCTGGTTAGACGTCAGACACGTTGCGTGTAGACTCAGACTTCTGATGAACTGAAGACACACAAAAGTCTTCGTAAGTTTTTCACATTTAACATCACTGGTTGACTTTCATTTAAACTACTGCTCATTATTCATCTCTCTCTCTCTGAGTTCAATTCTAATGATGTTAAATATCTTGTGCATGAGAGTGTGTGCGCATGGGAGACTGTGATGATGATAAAGGTGAAATATGAACTATTAATTACCTCCTATCATCCTATCATCTTCTAGGAAAATCTTCTGATTTTATTAATCAGTTATGCCAAGAATTATTTGAAACTTTATCTTTCGCACATTTTAGCTGTGAGGTTAAAATAAACAAAAATTAAGAAAATGTATTAATAATCTGTATAAGATCTACTAACCTTCTTTTCCCTTCGCAAAATCCTTTAAGAACACAATTCATCACAGAACTGAATTATATCCACTCTGAATAAACACGTGTATTAGGCTAGGCGTTTTTGGGATTAATCTCTTCCTCACAAGGTAAAAAACTGGACTCCTTCCTCTTGCAAGCTACGCAGTAGATTATATTTCTGCCAGTCCAATATGGGTTTCTGGATCCGACATCTAGCTCCGCCCATACCAACCAATCCTTAATAGCCCCTCTGGTCACTCATTCACAGGATCGCTCTTGTCCCCTGTCAGTCCAAACGTGGGTGTAGTTTGACCTCTGATTGTTTATTGTTCACCTGGCCAAGGTGGGCGTCCAATGTGGTAAACCAACGCTTGTCTGAACCGCGGCCGACCAAAGATAACACCATTACAGCATGAGACGTTTTCCCCTGGCCAATCTGGGCGTCCAATGTGGTGTCACAGAAATTACAGCATGCCCAGATGTTTGATTAGGATGACCAGATGTGTTTTTACCAGATTTATCACGATGCAATGTGGGCTTCAAACGATAATGTCAGGCATGGGGACTCAATCAAAGGACTTTATTTCCCCCGATGAAAGAACAAATGTGGTTCTCTAGATACCGGTCGCGAGTAATCACAACGATGAAATAGCAAATGTGGGTCGCAAATATGGGATGAAAGAGCAAATGTCGGAGAAAATACAATACGAAAGATGTAGGAAAAGATAGAGCAATAAGGCCTTTGCGCTCGTTTATCACAATAGCCCCTCCTCAAGTGTGATGTCAATCGTACTCAGGAGAGCTTAGCCTTCTTGCTCGGGATTCTTAATCCTTTTCCTCATCTTCGTTTTTCTCTTCGGTTTCCACCCTTTCCTCTACTTGTCTGTGCTCTCCGTCCTGCCTCATAGGATGACGGCTTAAAAAATCCGCTCCTACGTTATGTTTTCCTTGGATATAGTCCACTTGGAACGTGTAAGGTTGTAGAACAAGCGACCACCTCATCAGTCTAGCATTCAAATTCTTTGAATTGGCGAGGAAGGTCAGAGGTTGGTGATCACTCTGGATTGTAAATTTCCTTCCGTACAGGTATGCTTGAAATTTTTGTATTCCCCAGACGAGGGACAAACATTCCTTTTCGATTGTGGAATAGTTTTGTTCTGCTCGGTTTAACTTCCGACTCGCATATGCGACCGGAAATAGATTTGGTGGGCTTCTGTCATCTGGCTGTAGTAATGTAGCCCCGATTCCAATGTTACTGGCATCTGTGCGCAAGATGAATTTTCTAGTTAAATCCGGAAGCCGTAAAATAGGTTTTGTGGTGAGTTTCTCTTTTAAGAGTGCATATGCATGTTCACATTCTGCTGACCATGTCACTTTATCTGGGTTTCCTTTCTTGGTTAGCGATGTAAGCGGCGCACAGAGGCTATTAAAATCCTTTATATATCTCTGGTAGAATCCACAGAGATACAAATGACCGGACATCCCTTTTTGTGGACGGTCTCGGTGCATTTCTCAGCTTCTCAACGTTTTGAGTCTCGGGGAACATGGTCCCATGGGATATAGTATGTCCTAGGAACTCTAGCTGTTCACACCCAATTTGACATTTGGTTGGGCGGGCGGTTAGTCCCGCTTCTCTGAGTCTGTTAAACAGCAAGGATAGCGCTGATATATGTTCTTCAAACGATTCAGTAGCTACTAGGATATCATCCATAAAATTGCTGATGGCGGGATGATTCAAAGGATCCAATAACTTTCGCATCATCCTTGTGAAGACACTAGGAGCATTGTTCAGTCCAAATGGCATCACATTAAACTCGAAGTGTCCATCTGGAGTACTGAAGGCTAACAGGTTCCTCACCTCAGCTTTTACCGGTATTTGATAGTACCCTTTACTGAGGTCGATCTTTGAAAAATAGCGAGCCCTGCTCAGCTTAGTAAATAGCTGGTTCTGGTCCGGTAACGGTTCTGGCTGGAACTGTGTTAACGCATTCAGCTGTCGGTAGTCGATGCACAGGCGGTGTTCTCCACTGGGTTTGCGTAACAGCACCACTCCCGCACTGTAAGGGGACTCCGACTTCGAAATTATGCCTTCCTTAAGTAAGTAATCAATTTCTTGCTTTAATGCCGTCGCCTTGGCATACGGAATCGGATAGGTTCTCATTCGGACGGGCGTAGGATCCGTGACTTCCATGTCAAACTCCATCAGGTTTGTCCGGCCCGGTTTGTCTGTCAGAGAGTCGGCGTGGTTTTCCATCAATCTCCTTACTTTTTCTTGCTGGGCTTCCGTTAAGGTGGAGCTTATTTTCACATCTAAATGTGATTCCTCCTGTATCACCGGGTACTCTACGGATGATAATGGCTCTTCTTCCATTTGCATAGCAATGGCCATAGTCATGAGGTGCGCTGGTTCGGCAGGGGCTCGCTCGTAAAACTTCTTAAGCAGATTTAAGTGATAAATTTTCTGCTTTCCGTTCACGGCGATTTTATAGTTGGTGCGAGAAATCTTTTCCACCACTTTGTAGGGTCCCCTCCAGCAAATCTGCAATTTATTACTGCTACTTGGCAGAAGAAGTAGCACCTTCTCTCCTACTGCTAGTTCTCGGTCCTTCGCATTGCGATTGTAATATTTGGCATGTTTCCGCCTAGCCTCCCGTACTTTCGCTGTGGCTAATTCCCAGCCAGTCTTCAGGCGTTGTTTCAAGTCTGTGACGTACTGGAAGGCTGATGTGACAGTGTCGTCTGCCTTGGCATCTGTCCATGTTCTTAGTAATGCTTCTAATGGACCTTTAATAGGTCTTCCGAAGAGTAATGTGGCCGGAGGAACTCCAGTTGACGCATGCGGTACTTCCCTATAAGCAAATAATGCGGCAGGAAGATACTGATCCCAAGTTTCTGGCTTCTCCTGTGCCAACTTCCGAAGAATAGAGGTGAGCGTCCCGTTAAACCGCTCTACTTGCCCGTTACTTTGGGGGTGATAGGGCGAAGTATGGATATGCCTAGTCTTGAATATTCTAAGCACCTCCTCTGTCAACTTGCCTCTAAATTGTGACCCGTTGTCTGTGAGAATTTCATGCGGGAAGCCCAATCTAGTAAAGATATTCAGTAAAGCGTCAGCTACATGCACTGAGTCGCATGCTGGCATGGCTATGGCTTCGCCCCACATGGAACAGGTGTCCACTAAGGTAAGGATATGGGAGTTCCTCTTCTTAGTTCTCAGCAGAGGTCCAATTATATCCACGGCCACTCTTTCAAATGGGGTGCCCAAGATTGGCATCTCCCCAAGGGTCGCGGGTGCCGTCCAGTGTTTTGGTGCAACTTTCTGGCACTGAGGACAAGACTTGACGAAACGTTCAATGTCGCCGGTGATCCCTGGCCAATAATAGTGGCAGGCGATCCTTTGAGTCGTGGCGCTCATTCCCATGTGTCCACTAAATGGGATAGAGTGGCCCATCTCAAGCACCTGGTTCCTATAGGTTGCAGGAACTACTAATTGGTTGTGTTCCT
The DNA here is from genome assembly GCA_024509875.1 of Oreohelix idahoensis. Classification (NCBI taxonomy): domain Eukaryota; kingdom Metazoa; phylum Mollusca; class Gastropoda; order Stylommatophora; family Oreohelicidae; genus Oreohelix; species Oreohelix idahoensis. Next base: position 59,880 of record JAMPIV010017544.1, read on the forward strand.
GTCCTTCATTTCCAGCTCGGCGATACATCAATCCATTTTTCATAAAGAAGTCTCCCTTGGTAGGTGGGTTGTGTGTCCTAGGTAATTTTTTAAAACAGGGCGCCAGTGAGGAATCTTCCATTTGGGCCCTCTTCAATTCCTCGGGGAGGATATTGGTAGGAGGTTCCTGCTCTGCGTCTTTTCTTGACTGTCCTCTAGTCTGTACGGCCGCCATGACTAGTGGTTGAGTAGGTTCTCCAAGGAACACATATCTACATCCCAAGATTAAAGAGTAGATTGGTTCTTCCATTATAGCTGCACGAATCTCTCCTGTCACATAACGAGATTCCACTCTGATAAGTGCAATTGGCAGTGTCATGGGTGCAACATCCTTCGTCGGACCTTGGATGTCGACACTCTCTTCTGTTATCTGGTCAGGGGTGACAAGAGATGCCCTGACCACCGCATCGAAAGCAAGTCCTGTGTCATAAAGGCACTCCACAGATTGTCCGTTTACGAGGACTGATTCGATGACGGGAGGATGAGAAACGTTTCCGGTCCTCTGCTCCTTCCGGGGTGACGATTTTGTCTGCAGACAGGCAGCATGTTGGGGAGGAGGTCTGCGCTTGCACTCATTAGTGTTGTGATTGTTCAAGCGACAGTACTTGCACCATTTATCTCCCTGTCTCTGGTGTGGCGCAGCATTTTTCTTGTTTTGCTCTTTGTAGTTATCTTGTTTTGCGTGCTGTTTATGCGAGATGTGTGGTCCTTTGCTTTGTTGGTCTGGTTGGGAGCGAGCAGGTTGCTTTGGCGCCTGATCCGAAAACTTCTTTCTGGCTCCTTGAGACTCCATGAGAGCATTTTGGAATCGCTCTGCCAGTGTAAGAATATTTTCTAACCGGTCAGCGCCGTTTTCAGTGAGAAATCTACGCATTTCCACCGACATAGACTCTTTTAGTTGCTCTATCACAATCAGCTCTTTCAACCCGTCATAGTTCTCGGTAAAGTTTCCCAGTGTACACCACTTCACTAGGTAGTCTTCAATACGGGCTGCGAACTGTGAGAAAGTCTCTCCGGCCTCCTTCCTAGAACCTCGAAATTTTTTCCGGTAAGCCTCTGAATGAAGCTCGTACCTCACCAAGAGAGCTTTTTTCAATGCCTGATAGTCATCTTGCTCTCCGGCCGGAAGTTTATTAAAAACTTCGTAGGCGGCTCCTCTTAGGCCCTGGGAAAGTTTCAAGTTCCACTTCCGTTCTTCAAGTCCAAACCCTGTTGCAAAGCGTTCGAAGCGGTCTAAAAAGGCGTCCATGGTATCGTTCCTTTCTGAAAAAGGTTCCAGCGGAAAGTTCATGGCATTGGGTGGCGCAGGTTGCGAAGTAGGCACACCATCTGAGCGGGGTGAGTACCCTCCATCACAGTTGGAAGCCGCTGCACTTTTTGCCAGCTCTATCTGATTGGTCTGTCCCTGGATTTCCAGTTGCTTCATGTTAAGTGCATGCTCTGCTGCGGCTTTCTCTTTACGCTCCGCTGCTTCTGCTGCTTCTTTCCGCTCCGCTGCTTCTGCTGCGGCTTTCCGCTCCGCTGCTTCTGCTGCTTCTTCCGCTCCGCTGCTTCTGCTGCGGCTTTCCGCTCCGCTGCTTCTGCTGCTTCTTTCCGCTCCGCTGCTTCTGCTGCGGCTTTCCGCTCCACTACTTCTGCTGCGGCTTTCTCCTTCCCCATTGCAAGTTTCTGCACTTCCATCTCTCTTGCATGGAGTTTATCAGTCTCCTCACTCACAAATTTCATCAGATCTTTTCCACTTAACCCGTATTCACGCCCTGCCTCCATTAAACTAGTCCTAATTTTTGCGGCATCTGCCATGATATGCAGTATGGGTTCGCGAAGGGAAAAATTGGCAGTGACCTCCAAACAAATTGTTTGACTCGCACAAGTAATTATCTCTTTAAAACCAGCTAGGTTTAAATTAGTAATCAAGTTCAAATAGTTCTTAAAAAATCACTCACTCAGCGTATTCTGAAAAATTATATAACAGATTATCTCGAAGTTTTCTATGAAAAATTTGCTAAATATTTATGATAAAAATTTTCCCAGCAGTTACAGAAAAAGATAAAAAAAAAGAATCAGTTCCCTACAGTATCTTCTGTTCTCAAAAAGTGTTTACTCTGTCCGTTTGATACTCAATTTAAAAAGTATCACTCGTGCTTTAGAGATATAAATTATCCCCCCTATGAAATAGACAAATTATAGTAAGAGTCAGTCTAGAAGGTAATCCCTCAAAATGCCAACAAATTTTGCAATTATCGCAACTGTATAGCAGGGATGAAAATGTGATTTATCACACTTCTAAGTCCGGGTTCACTAATCCCAAGACGAGCCCACAATTGTCGTGTGGTGAGTCACTGGGGCAACTACGACAGTAGTTTTTGCCAGGAATAGTCTATGAGATATTAGATATAAGGTCTCTAGAAATTGGCTCGTTAAGAAAGAATAAAGACCTATTCGAGATAGGGACAAGAAGACAGGAATGCGAATGCTTTCCACTAGACAGTGTTTTCTAATTAATTATGGAAAGAGTTCTGTTTCCCCACGACCTTAGCTTCTGCCCTTAGATCCCGTAAAGAAAAAGCCCCAACCTCATCTGAGTAGAGAAAGGTTCCTATAGGTGAATATGTAACACCGACAGCACGAGTGATACATTAACAAACCAGATAATGATCAAACGATCGTTGGGTTTATTAATGAAATATCCACACATATAGGGTTAGTAATGGTTAGAACGTGATGATGGTGAAAGACGATTCACACAAAACACACAGATGAGATAATAAAATTGCAGTTAATTAAGTAATAGTTAATTAAGAATGAACTGGTGTAAAGTGAAATGATGATGTGATATGATACGTGTTACCAAAATGGTGAGTAATCTACACAGTCCATTGATATGATGATTCACGTGTAGACATACAATGTCCAACGTTGTTATACGTTATGTCGAGTGGGGTATCTCTAAGCCGAGGACGTTCTGATGAATACTGTTGTCGTACGGAGAACGCTGACGAGATATCTATGTATATTCCTTCACTGTTTGAGTATATCTCTGTAGTGTTGATCAACAGTTAATAGTTGTCATATTAAAAAAGGTCTGTTGTCTAATCTCCCGAGGGTACTGGCCAGACTGGATATCTTCACGAAATGTTAGTGATATGTAGACTCATAATCTTGCGTATGTAGTCGTGATTCATATACTTCAGAGTCTGCTTCATAGAATGCGCTTAAGAGGGTGTTGCACTTGGTATAAATATGCGATTCCTCTTTTGAGCTCTTTTGCTTGACTTCAGATAATAATGATCTTTCGAGTGATTTGAATTTATGATGACTCTGTATTGAACTTGTGATAACGATGTATTGAACTTGTGATAACTCTGTATTGAACTTGTGAGCAAGCAGTATATGGTGACGAAAAATGCTGCGTCCACCTTCTGACTTGTGGGTGAGACAATATTCCTTTTTAATTGAGGAATGAAAGATGTCCTATGGCGAATTCTGCTAGCCAAATGTCCGTTTTTGATAACTTATTTCTGGTTAGACGTCAGACACGTTGCGTGTAGACTCAGACTTCTGATGAACTGAAGACACACAAAAGTCTTCGTAAGTTTTTCACATTTAACATCACTGGTTGACTTTCATTTAAACTACTGCTCATTATTCATCTCTCTCTCTGAGTTCAATTCTAATGATGTTAAATATCTTGTGCATGAGAGTGTGTGCGCATGGGAGACTGTGATGATGATAAAGGTGAAATATGAACTATTAATTACCTCCTATCATCCTATCATCTTCTAGGAAAATCTTCTGATTTTATTAATCAGTTATGCAAAGAATTATTTGAAACTTTATCTTTCGCACATTTTAGCTGTGAGGTTAAAATAAACAAAAATTAAGAAAATGTATTAATAATCTGTATAAGATCTACTAACCTTCTTTTCCCTTCGCAAAATCCTTTAAGAACACAATTCATTACAGAACTGAATTATATCCACTCTGAATAAACACGTGTATTAGGCTAGGCGTTTTTGGGTTTAATCTCTTCCTCACAAGGTAAAAAAATTGGACTCCTTCCTCTTGCAAGCTACGCAGTAGATTATATTTCTGCCAGTCGAATATGTGTTTCTGGATCCGACATCTAGCTCCGCCCATACCAACCAATCCTTAATAGCCCCTCTGGTCACTCATTCACAGGATCGCTATAGTCCCCTATCAGTCCAAACGTGGGTGTGGTTTGACCTCTGATTGTTTATTGTTCACCTGGCCAAGGTGGGCGTCCAATGTGGTAAACCAACGCTTGTCTGAACCGCGGCCGACCAAAGATAACACCATTACAGCATGAGACGTTTTCCCCTGGCCAATCTGGGCGTCCAATGTGGTGTCACAGAAATTACAGCATGCCCAGATGTTTGATTAGGATGACCAGATGTGTTTTCACCAGATTTATCACGATGCAATGTGGGCTTCAAACGATAATGTCAGGCATGGGGACTCAATCAAAGGACTTTATTTCCCCCGATGAAAGAACAAATGTGGTTCTCTAGATACCGGTCGCGAGTAATCACAACGATGAAATAGCAAATGTGGGTCGCAAATATGGGATGAAAGAGCAAATGTCGGAGAAAATACAATACGAAAGATGTAGGAAAAGATAGAGCAATAAGGCCTTTGCGCTCGTTTATCACAATAGCCCCTCCTCAAGTGTGATGTCAATCGTACTCAGGAGAGCTTAGCCTTCTTGCTCGGGATTCTTTAATCCTTTTCCTCATCTTCGTTTTTCTCTTCGGTTTCCACCCTTTCATCTACTTGTCTGTGCTCTCTGTCCTGCCTCGTAGGATGACGGCTTTAAAAATCCGCTCCTACGTTATGTTTTCCTTGGATATAGTCCACTTGGAACGTGTAAGGTTGTAGAACAAGCGAAAACCTCATCAGTCTAGCATTCAAATTCTTTGAATTGGCGAGGAAGGTCAGAGGTTGGTGATCACTCTGGATTGTAAATTTCCTTCCGTACAGGTATGCTTGAAATTTTTGTATTCCCCAGACGAGGGACAAACATTCCTTTTCGATTGTGGAATAGTTTTGTTCTGCTCGGTTTAACTTCCGACTCGCATATGCGACCGGAAATAGATTTGGTGGGCTTCTGTCATCGGGCTGTAGTAATGTAGCCCCGATTCCAATGTTACTGGCATCTGTGCGCAAAATGAATTTTCTAGTTAAATCCGGAAGCCGTAAAATAGGTTTTGTGGTGAGTTTCTCTTTTAAGAGTGCATATGCACGTTCACATTCTGCTGACCATGTCACTTTATCTGGGTTTCCTTTCTTGGTTAGCGATGTAAGCGGCGCACAGAGGCTATTAAAATCCTTTATATATCTCTGGTAGAATCCACAGAGATACAAATGACCAGACATCCGTTTTTGTGGACGGTCTTGGTGCATTTCTCAGCTTCGCAACGTTTTGAGTCTCGGGGAACATGGTCCCATGGGATATAGTATGTCCTGGGAACTCTAGCTGTTTACACCCAATTTGACATTTGGTTGGGCGGGCGGTTAGTCCCGCTTCTCTGAGTCTGTTAAACAGCAAGGATAGCGCTGATATATGTTCTTCAAACGATTCAGTAGCTACTAGGATATCATCCATAAAATTGCTGATGGCGGGATGATTCAAAGGATCCAATAACTTTCGCATCATCCTTGTGAAGACACTGGGAGCATTGTTTAGCCCAAATGGCATCACATTAAACTCGAAGTGTCCATCTGGAGTACTGAAGGCTAACAGGTTCCTCACCTCAGCTTTTACCGGTATTTGATAGTACCCTTTACTGAGGTCGATCTTTGAAAAATAGCGAGCCCTGCTCAGCTTAGTAAATAGCTGGTTCTGGTCCGGCAACGGTTCTGGCTGGAACTGTGTTAACGCATTCAGCTGTCGGTAGTCGATGCACAGGCGGTGTTCTCCACTGGGTTTGCGTAACAGCACCACTCCCACACTGTAAGGGGACTCCGACTTCAAAATTATGCCTTCCTTAAGTAAGTAATCAATTTCTTGCTTTAATGCCGTCGCCTTGGCATACGGAATCGGATAGGTTCTCATTCGGACGGGCGTAGGATCCGTGACTTCCATGTCAAACTCCATCAGGTTTGTCCGGCCCGGTTTGTCTGCCAGAGAGTCGGCGTGGTTTTCCATCAATCTCCTTACTTTTTCTTGCTGGGCTTCCGTTAAGGTGGAGCTTATTTTCACATCTAAATGTGATTCCTCCTGTCCCACCGGGTACTCTACGGATGATAATGGCTCTTCTTCCATTTGCATAGCAATGGCCATAGTCATGAGGTGCGCTGGTTCGGCAGGGGCTCGCTCGTAAAACTTCTTAAGCAGATTTAAGTGATACATTTTCTGCTTTCCGTTCACGGCGATTTTATAGTTGGTGCGAGAAATCTTCTCCACAACTTTGTAGGGTCCCTTCCAGCAAATCTGCAACTTATTACTGCTACTCGGCAGAAGAAGTAGCACTTTCTCTCCTACTGCTAGTTCTCGGTCCTTCGCATTCCGATTGTAATATTTGGCATGTTTCCGCCTAGCCTCCCGTACTTTCGCTGTGGCTAATTCCCAGCCAGTCTTCAGGCGTTGTTTCAAGTCTGTGACGTACTGGAAAGCTGATGTAACAGTGTCGTCTGCCTGGGCATCTGTCCATGTTCTTAGTAATGCTTATAATGGACCTTTAATAGGTCTTCCGAAGAGTAATGTGGCCGGAGGAACTCCAGTTGACGCATGCGGTACTTCCCTATAAGCAAATAGTGCGGCAGGAAGATACTGATCCCAAGTTTCTGGCTTCTCCTGTGCCAACTTCCGAAGAATAGAGGTGAGCGTCCCGTTAAACCGCTCTACTTGCCCGTTACTTTTGGGGTGATAGGGCGAAGTATGGATATGCCTAGTCTTGAATATTCTAAGCACCTCCTCTGTCAACTTGCCTCTAAATTGTGACCCGTTTTCTGTGAAAATTTCATGCGGGAAGCCCAATATAGTAAAGATATTCAGTAAAGCGTCAGCTACATGCACTGATTCGCATGCTAACATGGCTATGGCTTCGCCCCACATGGAACATGTGTCCACTAAGGTAAGTGTGATGAATTTACCGTGATACAACGTTAAAATATCTCCAATTATAAAGATAACGTTGTAGGGATAAAAATAAGGCGTAAGATACTAGGAGACATGCTCGCCCATGCCCGCATTTCCTACCGCCATTCAAACTAACTAGTTAGACGTGCAGACGAAACGGTACCCTTGTAGACGGGAGGGAAACGGAGATATAAAAAAGGAAAAATATGACTGAACACGTGTTTGAATCTAGAAAGGGCAAAAAGACGCAAGTTGTAGTTTAAGAATAAAAAAAATCACGCCACTAGTTAACACAATGTAAGGAAATGGACAGAAAAGACCTTGGCTCTTATTTGAAACAGTCATATCTTGGACGTTTTACGGTACTTGGTTGTTTTATTTGAATTCAGCGGCAAACGCCGTGTAGAAGGTTCGACAACAAATTTCAAAAAAACTAACCTTGCGAAAAAATATGTTTTTCTTAATAATAAAGTTATGAATATAAAACCTAGCTAGTATGATAGCCCATCTTAAGCAGAGAAATAATATGCTTTCATTTATACAGACGGATAGATAACAAGGAAGATATTGACAAAAGACCGTATTGTTAACATCAGACTAGCGACAGTATTGTTGTGCACACTTTCACTAAAGTTTCAAATTTTCGTCCTTGAGACACGGAAATGCAAAAATCTAGCTGTAATGAACGAGAGGGGGAAGGTTGGAGAATTGTGGCTAAAAATAACTTAGGAGGCAGATTTGTGTAGGGTGTTGCGGGTAGTTGGTCCAAGAAACAAGTGTGTTTTTGTGAAAAACCAAGTAGAGACAGACGGACGAACAAACAGTAATACATACTTGACTGAGATCTGACTGAAATTTGACTTTTGGTTTGAGATTTGAAAAAGTTAGAGGGGGAGTCTGTGATTGGACAAATGTATTCATAGTAGCGGGATAGAGACGCGCATTTTTGCCATTTTATATAAGTCTGTCCAGGGACACAGTCAGTTATTACCAGTGGTGTTTTTTCCAGAAGATATTACATACTATTTAGTGGGACGCCATAATATAGCCAGCAGCTCAGCTGAGTTTTGCTAGTAGTAACTGTGTTCTAAATTCTGAATTCTGAATTGTGAGTTTCTGTTGTGGCACTAAAGGTAGTGCCACATACTTAAGCAAGAATACACAAGCAGATGTGTGTGCCGCCTAACGTTTGTGTCGGTGCAGCCTAGCATTGTATTACAGCTACAGAGAGGAGTGGGCCACAGAAATCCAGTATCGGATCTTCACAGACAAGATGAGTGAATACGTGGCCTGCTGAAGATTCACCAGTATTTAAAACCACCACAAATATTTCCCCTATCCGATATATACTGAATTCTTGGGAAATATAACATTTTGCTACAGTCTATAAGTAAATGGACAAAGCTTGTTATAATCACAGAGTGGGAATGATGACACCACCCCAACAGCACATCCAGTAATAGTTCTCCCAGAGACAGTAGAGATATTATTAATATTAACCAGTCTTATAAAATACCTATGTACACAAATTCCATTTTATTATGCCATATATTTATGCATTCTATTTATAACTCCATAACGTTTCATATGTTCTGACCAAAATAAAACATTGGTTCAGAACTAATAAATTTAGAAAAAATTGTTAAACTCAAAACTAAAACAGTCTGAGTTAGTTATAGATTTTATTAATATTATTAGACTTATTAATTACCTGTGTGTGTTTGTATATTCTATTACAACACATTACATTTCAGTACCCTAGACTTTTAACGTAGCTACATTCATGATAATAAAAGAGATCTGTTTGAGGTCGTAAGTGGTAGTAAGAAGGGCCTTCTGTAATTCACATAACTTTTATCTCAGGAGCCTTCACAGCTGACCTCATACAGCACCCTAGGTAACATAACAACCATACAATACCATCATAACCACTACAAATATTGGGGTCTTGTCCAGGGATATTTAGTTTATCAAAGATATTAGGATCTCCTGGTGTGAGAATTAAACTAGTGGGGACAGATTGTATAAATTTAAAAAGTGTCCCTTAAAATAAAAAGGGGAAAATAAAAGTTGGTGAATCTTCACAGCCAGTGGTAATTAGTTGATTAATTAATTAGAATTACCTTGGCCATTATATATAATTAGAATTACCTTAGTCATTAATTTATTAGAATTACCTTGGCCAAAGGAGCCGCGGTAGCATAGTGGTTAGTGCACTGGCTTCCTAGCGCAGTGGTCTATGGTTCGATCCCCAGATGAGGCGGAAATTTTTAGGCCACAAACGGCTCCTGGGTCGACCCAGCCCCAAATGGGTACCAGAGCTACTCTGGGAAGGTTAAGGCGGCCGGCGTGATGCCGACCACATCACCCCTCGTGTGCCGACGGTCAAGATAATATGGGCCTAACACCATATTCCCAATATGCTTCAATGGGCGTGTAACGGGTTCCTTTACCTTTTTCCTTTACCTTGGCCATTATATATAGTTAGAATTACCTTAGTCATTATATAATTAGAATTACCTTGGTCATTGTTACTTTGTATGTTAAAGTATGGGAGACCTAGCAAAATTTAGATCGGCTGCTGTGCTAACGGCGAAGGAGATGAATATGGAGGGTCAGGTTTTAATTCAGCATGTAACTTCTGAATGTGACAAGTATATTGAAAGGGAAGATAGGAGGTTAGCTGAAGAGAAGAGGTTACAAATTGAGGCTGACAAAGAACTTAAGAGGCTGCAGATTGAGGCTGACAGGGAGGCTAAGGCATTGGAGGCAGCAGAAAAAAGATTGACTGCCGAAAGGGAGGCAGAAGAAAAAAGATTGACTGCCGAAAGGGAGGCAGAAGAAAAAAAGGCCGAAAGGGAAGCAGAAGATAGAAGGTTGCAAAGGGAGCACGAATTACGACTAAGGGAGCTGGAATTACAAGGCCATGCTCCTGAAAATGGTGCCAGCCCTTTTGCCTCAGATGCTACGCATAGTCAGGGAGCCTCAACCTCGGCTATGGGGTTTCATTTAGACCATTTTATTGAGAAAGACGATGACATCGAGGGGTACCTCAGTAGATTTGAATTATTAGCTACTACATATGGGTTAGAGAGAGAGAGAGAGGTGGATTCTTAAGTTATCCCAGGGACTGAGAGGTACTTCTTATGAAGTCTTTGCTAAAATGAATAGAGAAGACCAAGACAATTATGACATGCTAAAGCAGGCTTTGTTATTGAGATATGAAAAACATGGTGAATTTTACCGTAAGAAATTTAGAAATGCCAAGCTGCTGTCTGGGGAGACATACCACCAATTCTCTGCCAGACTGGAAACCTATTTGGAGAAATGGACTGCTCTGGGGAAGACCCAAGATCTTAAAGAGATGATCATGATAGAGCAATTAAGAGAGTCCATGGCTCCAGACTTGAGAAAGTTTCTCATGAAACAAGGTGCAGAGAGGTTGGGAGAGGTTTTAAATGTCACTGAGAGGTATCAGGCAGCCCAGGCAGAGGTAAGTGGCACTAAAAAGAAGCACATAGAAAATTATAAAGCTCCACAGCAATTCAGTAGATTTGATAACAGAGAACCAGGTAATAAAGGCAGGACAAACTTTGATAGGCCACGTAATGACTATCGTGACAGAAACTCACAGTTCAATGACCAAAAATATAATGAAAGAAAACCGTTTAACCAAGGAAAGAGATGGTGTAAATGGTGTAAGAAGGACAACCATAACACCGAATTTTGTAAAAGGACACCTTCAAACATTGCTGCAATGAAGTCGGGGACTCAAAGATTAAAGGTTAATCCTAATGGACAGCAGGGACCTTATCATCCCCCAGTTTGTGAGGATGTTATTTGTAATGGGGTCACCATAAGGTGCCTATATGATACAGGTTTGGATTATGATTCAGTCGTGAAGTCTAGCCTAGTGGACCCAAGTCAGTATACCACAGAAACAGTGGAAATACAAGGGGCGACTAAGGACATACCACTCATGACACTTCCCATCGCAAGGATAACGATGAAAACTCGCTATGTGGAAGGAGAAATCAAAGCAGCAGTGATAGATGAACCAATCTACCCTCTGATATTGGGGTGTAGGTACGTCTTCTTGGGGAATCTCGAGAGACCTGTGATCATGGCGACAGTGCAGACCAGGTCACAGAAAAAGGAGGAAGAAGGTGAACCTACAAATGCTCATCAAGAGGAGATGAGGAAGGCGCAGACTGAGGATAGGACACTCAAGCCATGTTTTAAAAAATTGCCCAAATGCCACACACCTCCAAGCAAGGGAGAGTACTTTATGAAGAACAAACTATTATACAGGAAGTCCGGAACTGGAACAAATGGTCACAACCAGCTGGTTCTTCCCACTTCATATAGGGATAAAGTGATGGAACTCGAGCATGCGATTCCCTTCAGTGGTCACATGGGGATCAGCGCCACAGGACAGCGTATAGCTTGTCATTACTTCTGGTCAGGAATAACGGAGGATATAAAAAGATATGTCAAATCCTGTCCAGAATGTCAAAGGGTAGCTCCAAAGCATTGGACTGCTCCTGCAACTCTAGGGGAAATGCCCATAGTGGGAACACCTTTTGAGAGGGTTGCAGTGGATATTGTGGGACCTCTCACTCGGACCAAGAGGAGGAACAGTTACATCCTTACTCTGGTGGACACTTGTTCTATGTGGGGAGAGGCGGTAGCCCTGCCATCAATTGATTCAAAACATGTAGCAGAGGCACTACTTACAATATTCACAAGATTAGGATTCCCGCATCAAATCTTGACTGATAATGGCTCACAGTTCAAGGGGAAACTAACGGAAGAAGTTTTTAAGCTATTTCAAGCCAGACACTTTCATTGTAGTCCGTACCATCCACAAGGGAACGGCCAGGTAGAGAGGTTCAATGGGACTCTCATTTCTATCCTGAGGAAGCTGGCACACGAAAAACCGGATAAGTGGGATCAATTTCTGCCCGCCGCGTTGTTTGCGTATCGGGACGTACCACATAGTTCAACCGGGATGGCTCCCGCAACTCTGCTATTTGGGAGGCCAATAAAAGGTCCACTAGAAGCTTTATTAAGGACCTGGACAGATGAGAAGGCAGAAGAGACTGTTACCTCATCGTATCAATATGTGAACGAACTGACCACTCGTCTGAAAGCTGGATGGAAACTGGCAAATGATAATTTGATACAAGCCATGAAGAAACATGCAGCGTATTTTAATAGGAAGGCAAAGGACAGAGAATTAGCTGTGGGAGAGAAGGTGCTTCTTCTACTACCCGGCAGCCAGAATAAATTACAAATTGGATGGCAAGGTCCATATACGGTTCTAGAGAAGGTGTCTAGAACAAATTATAAAATTGATAAAAAGGGGAAGGAGAAAGTTTATCATGTAAACCTTTTAAAGAAGTATCTGGACAGACCACTCCAGGAAAGCACCCCCTTACTAACCTTGGCTATCGCAACTCAAATGCAAAAGGAACCACTCACCTCACATGAATACCCATTACATCCCTGTGAGACAGCTGCACAAGTAAAAGTCAGTAAGCACCTGACTAAAAATCAGAGGGAGAGAGTTCAACAGGTTCTGGAGGAACATACAGATGTATTAACAGATAAACCAGGACATACAAATTTGCTACAGTATGACATGAAACTGGTAGACTCAAACCCAATCTGTATGAGAGCCTATTCTATTCCGTTCGCGAAGGAGAAGGCATTGAAAGAAGAAATAGATTATTTATTGAAGGAGGGGATTATTTCACACAGTGAATCTTCTTTTAGCACCAGTGTAGTTTTGTTGAGGAAACCGTCTGGGGAACATAGACTGTGCATAGATTACAGGAAACTGAATGCTGTTACAGAAGGACAAGTGGATCCCTTACCAGACACAAAACAGTTATTTGCCCTATTAAACAAGGCAAAATACTTTTCGAAGGTGGATCTTAGTAAAGGCTATTACCAGATTCCAGTGAAGCCTGAAGTTAGACCTTATTTAGCTTTTAGCACCTCGGAAGGACATTATGAATTCAACATGCTACCATTCGGATTGAAAAATGCTCCGAGTGTATTTTCAAGGATGATGCGCAAATTGTTGGATCCCCTGAATAACCCATGTATCACGAATTTCATGGATGATATTCTCGTCGCCACAGAGACATTTGAAGAACACATTAACTCTCTGAAAATGTTATTTGATAGGCTTAGAGAAGCGAACTTAACTGCTAGACCAACAAAATGTTGTATTGGATGCAAAGAGTTGGAATTCTTGGGACACACTGTATATCAGGGTAACATGACCCCTGACCCCAAGAACTTGGAAAAACTACAGAGAGCACCTAGACCACAAACAAAAAAGGACGTGCGATCATTCGTGTCGTTATGTGGATTTTACCAAAAATATATCAAAAATTTTAACTCTATATGTGCTCCTCTGACTGATCTGACTCGCAAGGGACATCCAGATAGAATTGTTTGGACTGCGCAATGTGAATTGGCTTTCCAAGAGTTAAAGGATAGACTCACTAGCAAGCCTATTCTCAAATTGCCTGATTTGACACAGGACATTGTGGTGAGAACAGATGAAAGTAATGTAGGCCTCGGGGCGGCTCTGTTGCAAAGGTCATCTTCACCCGATGGGGAACTGAACCCAGTCGCTTATGCAAGCCGCAAATTGAATAAAGCGGAGCAAGGATATTCCACAAGCGAAAAAGAATGTTTAGCGTTAATCTGGGCGATAAAAAAGTTCCAAATCTATCTGTATGGTAGGACTTTTGTGGTCCAGACGGATCATCAGCCCCTAGTTCTCTTATCTCAGGCTAAGCATGAAAATGCAAGATTGTTGAGATGGTCGTTATTGTTACAACCTTATAATTTTATTATCGAATACATCCCAGGGTCATTGAATGTCGGTGCAGATTTCCTCAGTCGGCACCCCTGTGATCAAAATTAGAGTAGTTGGCAGGCGTGGGATTAATTTTATCTATGTGTATCACTGGTTTTGGAACTTGCCGTAGTGCATGTTCTCAAGTGGGGAGAACTGTGATGAATTTACCGTGATACAACGTTAAAATATCTCCAATTATAAAGATAACATTGTAGGGATAAAAATAAGGCGTAAGATACTAGGAGACATGCTCGCCCATGCCCGCATTTCCTACCGCCATTCAAACTAACTAGTTAGACGTGCAGACGAAACGGTACCCTTGTAGACGGGAGGGAAACGGAGATATAAAAAAGGAAAAATATGACTGAACACGTGTTTGAATCTAGAAAGGGCAAAAAGACGCAAGTTGTAGTTTAAGAATAAAAAAATCACGCCACTAGTTAACACAATGTAAGGAAATGGACAGAAAAGACCTTGGCTCTTATTTGAAACAGTCATATCTTGGACGTTTTACGGTACTTGGTTGTTTTATTTGAATTCAGCGGCAAACGCCGTGGAGAAGGTTCGACAACAAATTTCAAAAAAACTAACCTTGAGAAAAAAATATGTTTTTCTTAATAATAAAGTTATGAATATAAAACCTAGCTAGTATGATAGCCCATCTTAAGCAGAGAAATAATATGCTTTCATTTATACAGACGGATAGATAACAAGGAAGATATTGACAAAAGACCGTATTGTTCACATCAGACTAGCGACAGCATTGTTGTGCTAAAGTTTCAAATTTTCGTCCTTGAGACACGGAAATGCAAAAATCTAGCTGTAATGAACGAGAGGGGGAAGGTTGGAGAATTGTGGCTAAAAATAACTTAGGAGGCAGATTTGTGTAGGGTGTTGCGGGTAGTTGGTCCAAGAAACAAGTGTGTTTTTGTGAAAAACCAAGTAGAGACAGACAGACCAACAGACAGTAATACATACTTGACTGAGATCTGACTGAAATTTGACTTTTGGTTTGAGATTTGAAAAAGTTAGAGGGGGAGTCTGTGATTGGACAAATGTATTCATAGTAGCGGGATAGAGACGCGCATTTTTGCCATTTATATAAGTCTGTCCAGGGACACAGTCAGTTATTACCAGTGGTGTTTTTCCCAGAAGATATTACATACTATTTAGTGGGACGCCATAATATAGCCAGCAGCTCAGCTGAGTTTTGCTAGTAGTAACTGTGTTCTAAATTCTGAATTCTGAATTGTGAGTTTCTGTTGTGGCTATAAAAGTAGTGCCACATACTTAAGCAAGAATACACAAGCAGATGTGTGTGCCGCCTAACGTTTGTGTCGGTGCAGCCTAGCATTGTATTACAGCTACAGAGAGGAGTGGGCCACAGAAATCTAGTATCGGATCTTCACAGACAAGATGAGTGAATACGTGGCCTGCTGAAGATTCACCAGTATTTAAAACCACCACAAATATTTCCCCTATCCGATATATACTGAATTCTTGGGAAATATAACATTTTACTACAGTCTATAGGTAAATGGACAAAGCTTGTTATAATCACAAAGTGGGAGTGATGACTGTAAAGTCTTTTTTGTTTTCTTCTTTCCACTCTGTAAAGTTGCTTTCACACACACACTGGATGCTCTGTAAGGAAGAGTGGTGTGTTGTTGAGATCAGGCATGCTCCAGTCTACCCAGCTGTAAATGGGTAACTCACCCTAGTCCTGAGTTAGGGAAGGCAAAGGCTCCAGGGGAAGCAGGCCCTAAACTTGGTCACTTCAACCGACGCAGGATGGTGTATGTATGAAGTAGAAATGTAGAGTGTGATTGACGCGAATGGTGTGCTGTTCGTGTGCTGACCAATATAACCACTCATACACTTGTGTCTACAAGGCACCAATGCAGACTGCTGGAATCTTTGTTTACTCAATTTATTCAGACGTACACACTGGGACATACGAGTACATCATGGTATGTTGACATATCAATTTGTAGGTATACATAGCAGATCTGAAGTCATGACACATTCAGAAATAATGGGCAGTACATCAAAAGTTCAATGTCATGATACATTATGGCCACATTCCCCTATCTGACTAAACGCGTCAGTGAAGGCGAATCGATAAATAACTAAAGTTACTTGACGTCCATAGTTTGTAGTATATATTATGAAACCACGAAGGGGGTTTCTAGCAAGATTGAGATCTCCCTGTCACTGTCCGATAATAAGATAAATAATCTGTTCTCTTGGCAGTGATCAAAACATATGATGACCGAAATCCAACATGGCTACCTCCCTGAGTTGTCGTTCACTCATTCATAGGAAGGAGAATATAAGCCAGAGTTAATTTATAATGGGTATATAAAGGATTTCATAAATGTTTCCATACAGCTCTACGGTGATCAGGTTAATTCACGTAGCCATAACCGCTGCAGGAAAATCTGTCATCTTCGTCGATACAAAACACGACACTAGCATAGCGAAGCACAAAAGTCAAGCTAGGCCTAACCGACGAGAGATCATCAAAAATAGGAGCTGGGTTTACCTGGAGTCCGAATCATCTATATACTGACATAAGGAGAGTCTCTAACACAAACTATCGTAGAGACACCATCTCCTTCAGAAGAAAAACCACTTCGTGAGACATTTTTTTCTGACGAAAGGACCAGCTCTAGAAAAACGTACCCCGCCATTTGTAAGCGGTACATCGGAACTCATCACGACTTGTCAAGACAACTCATACTTCCGCTAGACCGGAATACAAGAATCTAGTCCCTCCTACCCATCCAAAATATACAATATAGGACTGATTCTACTTGTACTAATAATATGTAATACATATGAATTCAGGCCATAAACACAATAAGCAAATTAATATATTTTCTGGCCCTAAAAAATAAGTACAAACGCAAGCGCAATATCCTTGCGCTGGATCAATATCCAGAACGATTACTCCTATAATCAAAAGTGTGAATCAAACATGGATTATCTCGCTTTTACCATAGACAGCATTTTCATACACAAATGAATGAATGTCTATATTTTTTCCATATTAAATAGCCATATCGATTTTTGTAATATGTGCGTCAAAATATGCACGCAACAGATTACCACACCCCTCGGGAAAAAAAAATGGTACATTTTTTTTTTGAAATACATCTAGGAGCAACATACAATAGGCTCACAACGCACCAATAACAATGCGCAGATGATAAGCATAAGTTTTATGACCTTAGAGAAAGTACTTCTCTAAGTATAAATATTTCCAGAGAGGTGTCACCAACGCATACTACAATATTAGCAATGACACAATTTCCACATTAGTTTATACATAAATTTCATCTAAGATATCTTAACATCATGATCATCAAAGACGAAAAACATTGAAAGATCAGCGGTGAATAAATATCAATGAACCGCTAAGTAGTGTTACAATCAATATATGATATATTACATATGTGTACACATTTCAACATAGAAACAACTGTATCAAAGTTGTATAACAGTTATGAATCATGTGGGCATCTAGACAAAATATCTGCCATCACATTTTCTGACCCACGGATAGCTCGCACCGAAAAATGAAATGGCTGTAGAGCAATCGCGTATCGCGTTGATCTCGCGCTCTTCAGATTTTTACTCTGAATAGCCGTAAGAGCTTTCTGGTCAGTTTCCACAATGAAATGCGCGCCCAGAAGAAATCTTTGCAGTTTAAGGATTGACCAAACCATAGCCAATAATTCACGGTCTAGGACCGAGTAATTCTTCTCTGCGGCATTTAATTTCCGAGAAATATACATCACAGGATGCAGAGTTCCAGAGTACTCTTGCATTAGTGCAGCTCCAATCCCGGTGGATGAAGCGTCACTACGAAGAATAAATGTCTTATCCTTAGAAGGCAATACTAGGATAGGTGAAGTAGAAAACATAGTTTTAACCTTATCCAAAGAGGATTGACATTCTTGAGTCCAATGGACTACATTAGGAGACCCTTTCTTTAGCAAGGAAGAAAGAGGTGACATAATGGAGGACAGATTCGGGATGAATCGTCCATAAAATTGTATTAGACCTAAGAGACTTCGTACTTGCTTTTTAGTCTTAGGAATAGAAATGTTAAGTATCTTACTTGTATTATGGTCTTCTGTTTTTAGGAACCCATGACCAACACGGTGTCCTAAGAAAGATATTTCGCTAAAACCAATACATGCTTTCGATGGTTTCGCTGTCAGGTTATGCTCGCGTAAGATAGACAATAGTTCATTTATACCATTATAGTGATCGTTCCAAGTATCACTGAAAAGACAGATGTCATCAAGATACGCAATGACATCTGAGCGATGAGATAGGATTCGACGCATCATGCGTACAAATGTAGCAGGGGCGTTCATAAGACCGAAAGGCATGAAATTCCATTGGAATAGACCCCTAGGCGTCGAAAAAGCAGTAAACGGTTTGGCGTGTTCGGATAGTGGAACTTGCCAATATCCCTTAGACAAATCGAGTTTAGTAAAGAAGTGAGAATTCGATAGTCTCGTAAGTAGCTCTTCTAGTAAAGGCATAGGTTCAGCATCGAATTTAGTCACTTGATTCAATTTGCGATAATCCACGCAAAGACGTATGTTATTGTCTTTTTTCCGTACTATAACCATCGGCGAAGAATATGCTGATGTGGATGGTTCAATAATTTTTAACTCTATCATCTCATCTAACTCTTTCTCTACCTGTGCTTGAAAATGTATCGGGATAGGATACGGTCTGACTCTTATAGGACTATGGTCAGTAAGAATAATGTCATGTTGAATGACATCCGTTTGACCAGGAATGTCAGTAAGGACATCCTGAAATTGTTCTAACATAGTAGAAACTTGTTTCTGCTCTCCTGGAGATAATTCTGGAGAAATTGCAACATCTTTCCATGATTCATTAGAGTGAAGAGGAATCATTGGAAAAGGTAAATTTACATCCGAGAAACTCGTTTCCTCATCCTGTATTACTGACAGAGATGAGTACTGTCCATGTTGGACTGGAAAATCGTCCGTTGCCTGGAAAACAGGTTGTAAATAATCAGGACGTTCATGGAATTCCGTGAGCATGTTGATGTGGAAGGTTTTACGCTTCCCGTCAATATCGACGATATAGTCAACATCGGAAACTTTTGATATTATATCGTACGGACCTTTCCAAGAAATGAGAAGTCTATTTTCCCTACAAGGTAGCAAGACAAATGCTTTGTCACCTGGACAAAGTTGTCGCAAACATCTCTTTTTATTGGCAAATTCCCTTGCCTTCTGTTTCGCAAATTCAGAAGAAGCCGTTGCCAATTTGCATGCTTCAATAATCTTGTGTCTAAGTGCGATGACATATTCATAAGAGGATTTTGTGTCATCGACAATATTATCAGCAGTTATAAGATCATGAAGTAAGGACATAGGACCTCGCGGTTTCGCGCCAAAGACAAGTTCAAAGGGAGAAAATCCTGTATGTTCGTTGGCGACCTCTCTATATGCAAAGAGAGCCGCGGGTAAAACCCTATCCCAATCCTGAGGATGATCTTCTGTTATCTTACCTAGTAGGTTTTTCAGAGTTCTATTCAAACGTTCCACCATCCCATTGGACATAGGATGATAAATACTACTCAGCGATCTCTCTATCTTCAGAGTCGACATTACTTGAGACATGGTATCCGATATGAGTTGGGTACCATGGTCGGATAATATTTCTGCTGGAAACCCCAGACGAGAAAATATTAACCAAAGAGCATCTGCGACATCAGCAGTAGTTATGCTCTTTAGAGGAACAGCCTCCGGCCAACGTGTGCACATATCAACACACGTCAAAATAAATTGGTGTCCTCTAGCAGACTTTATCTTAAATGGACCAATGATGTCTATCGCCATTTTTTGAAATGGCCGAATGGGAATGTCTGCAGCCTGAATAGGTGCATCATGGCGTGGACCTCTGGATTTAATCTCTTGACATACTTTACAAGATCGACAATAGATTCGTATGTCCTTATTCACAGCAGGCCAAAAGAAAGATTGAAGAACTCTAGCTTTAGTACGGGAAAAACCCATATGTCCAGCACACTGCGAATCATGAGCGTGCTGTAAGATTTTAACTCTCATATTTTTAGGCACAAGGATTTGAGAATGAATGGACTTAGCGGAGTCTTGTACCATACGTACAAGTACGCCATTCTTCATCGTAATCCAAGATTTACGATTTGTATCCTTATTCGGATCACCTTTTGTTGCCAGAGTAAAGAATTTCTTTAGAGTAGGATCATCTTCCTGCTGTTTGATAAAGGAATCGTGGGAAATCTCCAAGGGATCATCTTGGATCTGCGCATCATTATCTTCAGAATGTGAAGATTGTGGCATATTAAGAGCTTGAGCCCTAGTGATTACTGCATTAGCAGATTGCATATTAACATTTTCCCAATTAGAAATTTGCTGTGGAGTGCATTCTTTCACTCCATGAATGCGACCGATGATAAGATCAGCGATCGGATTCGGCAAGAGACATGCTTGCACCTCTCCTGTAAAGAAAGGCGTAGCAATATTGATAATAGCAGTGGAGTACTTCTCCAATGTGCCACCAAATGTTACACATTTGACTATATTGCCTGTAGCTCGAGAAGGATTTACGAGTGATTGCCTCACTCCAATGGTAGTGCACCCCGAGTCGAAAAGAATTGATACCGGAGTACCATCTATTAGGCCCCTATTAAAGACAAGAGCACCCCTTCCATTATGCGCAATTGACGCATGGAGAGCGGGAAGTGGGTGACCGCAGCTTAAAGTAGACACTGTGGTTGGATCGAATAATGTTTTGCATTGCGAACACTCAGATGCTCTAGCAAAATCGAAAGCGGAATTTGCTACACTATTGGAGTCTTTTTTATCATTATTCTGATTATCGGTGTCGTGAAACTCCTGTTGTGCAGAGTTAGCCTGGTAATAAGATTTACCATGTCTTTTGTGTTGTGATCTACCTCGGTTATAATTGTCTCTATAATTATTATTGCCTCTGTTATAACCCCTATTTGAGTTTGAATCATAATATTCATGATCATAATCATCATGCTCATTATATTGAGTATCCCTGTAATATTGTTTCTTTTGTCTCCATGAAGCACTTGGGTAGTTCCTATAGCTACTCCCTTTCCGAGAATTTCTAACATTATGGGTACCCCTCGCGTGTCGAGGACTATCAGCCCGATTCCAGTTCTTCGAAGAAGAACTCTGATTTGAGTGGTTATCTTGGTTTTGATACTTATTCCAATTAACCTTTTTATCAAATTTATTTTTAGCTCCTTGGAATTTGTGTGAGTAATTCTGATTATATTCTGTTGCCGAAGCAATTGGCATACTCTCTTTAATGTTAGAGTTACTAAGAATCATGTCAGGGTGTGCCGTGGCATACTGGTCACAATATTCTTCCATTTGCTTTATTGTACCAGGTTTACGCTCATGTAAGAACTCTAGGAATGATTTATTTACAGAAGACATGACCTTGTCTCTTAGCAATAAATCCGTAAGACCATCAAATGTTTTCTCTGTTTTGGATAATTCAATCCATCGTGAAAGTGTAATTCGTGCTTTTGAGATGAAATCTGAGAATTCTACACCTACCTCAGGTCTCATTGTTTTAAACAAAAGACGGTAACCTTCCTCAGACAGCTGATATCTCTTTATCAAAGCTGCCCTAACAGCATCATAATTATCTTTGTCGGCCTCTTCAACAAAATATAACTTACTCAGAGACTCCCCTTTTAGATTTTCAGACAACTGATTCACATACTGTGATTTGTCAACATTATGAGATCGACAAGCCCGTTCAAATCTAGAAAGCCAAAATGTTATGTCATCACTGGTAGGGTTAAACGCTGGTACCTTGACCTTTTACACAAAGGGTTTACCATTACCACCAGATGCCTGATTAACATTACTCATACATGTCAATTTTAATTTCTCTAATTCAAACTCATGTTCTCTTATTGCTTTTCTCTCTTCAGCTTCTCTATCTAATTTTCTTTGTTCTGCAGCAGCAGCAACTTCTAATTTTTTCTGTTCTGCAGCAGCAGCAACTTCTAGTTTTTTCTGTTCTGCAGCAGCTTCTAATTTTTTCTGTTCTGCAGCAACTTCTAATTTTTTCTGTTCTGCAGCAACTTCTAATTTTTTCTGTTCTGCAGCAACTTCTAATTTTTTCTGCTCTGCATCAGCTTCTAATTTCTTCTGTTCTGCCTCAAATCTCCTTTCCTCCACTTGCATCTGCAATTTCTTAAGTTCAGCAGCAGTATCAGCTTCTTTTTCTAATCTTTTTTCTTCAGCTAAGGCTTTCCTTTCTTCTGCAGCAGCTTTTTTTTCTTCTATTTGAAGTTTTCTCTCCTCAGCCGCAGCTTTTTTTTCCTCAGCAGCAGCTTTTCTTTCTTCAACAGCAGCAGCAATTTTTTTCTCTTCTGCAGCTAATGCTTTGTCATATTGAGCAACAGCCCATTGTTCTAAGTCTTTTCCAGTCTTATCAAGAGATTTTCCTTGTGTAATGAAATAATCTAATGTAGACATATTGTCTTCTTAAATCAGAAACCTGAAAAAGTAAATAAATTACCCTCTTTCAAGTTAATGGGAGACAAGTCTATACCATAGACTTAGTCTTAGTCCAAACTTGTATGGTTTATAATAACCAATGATAACTTGAGTACCTGTGGACAACAATAATTGTATCTCAAATACTGTGGGGGACAAGCCTTACAAAGGTCTTGTATACCTCAATGTAATCAAAGATCACTTGAGTACCTGTGGAAAAAATATTTCCCTTTACCAATCACTTTGGGAGACAAGCCTTACAAAGGTCTTGTATACCTCAATGTAATCAAAGATCACTTGAGTACCTGTGGAAAAAATATTTCCCTTTACCAATCACTTTGGGAGACAAGCCTTACAAAGGTCTTGTACATTTTGTTTTATAACAATAACAATCATAAAGTACTGATCTGTACTATACTATCAGTGTATACCACTATACGTCATATGTCAACTAAAGACATTACAAAGGACAAACAAGAAAAGACAATATGAACACATTTGCAGAGATCAAATTAAATTAAATAGGAGAAATGAAAAAAATGATCACAGAAACCGTGATGATAACTGCAATAATATAACAAGACAAATAACGCCACAGTGTATAAACATAAGGGTGTAAAAAACTGAAATGAAAGGAAAGATGAGACCTACAATTATACAAACAAATCAAACAAAAAAAAGAACACAAAAAATGTTACAAATACAAATATGAAACAGTCGTCACAACTAACCAAATATTTGCAAACTATGTTGCATGCAAATTTCAATTAAGAAATTGCTCCCTATCGAACGCCAGAACAAGACCAATATCACTCGGTATTTCCTGTTCTAGTCACCAACCATCCAGGCCCGCAACATATAAACACCTACACATATAAACAAATAACATGTAAGCATAAATAGCATATAGCATACAATATAATTTATGTCATGAATGGAATGTGTTGCAGGTATAGTGTTGTAAAGCAGGCACAGTTTATTTTAATTCTAATAACTTGCCACTTTATTGAGTAATAGATTTAATTCTAAACTATTACACTGTCAATTTTTCTCTTTTGAGCATATGAAGATCCAACGATGAAGTATGCACTTTATTTCAACAACACTGTGATTCTTCTGTACGTTGAGAAATGTCAACAATACTGCTCCAGATATTTTCTACACTTGATACCACTGTCCTGTGTAATACTGTCTGTACAGCGAAAAACTGTCAACAAGCGCTGACCTAGATACAGCATCCTATCGGTAATACAGGTCAAGCTGACATCGACTGTATAGCTGTCCTACTGGTGTTGATGTGTTCAAACAAATGTTCTTTCAGCTGTAAACTGTGATTCTCAACACAAAACTGCGTAAGCTGGACCCAGGAATCTGGCTCGCCACTGTAAAGTTTTTTTTG
This sequence comes from Oreohelix idahoensis, assembly GCA_024509875.1. Lineage (NCBI taxonomy): Eukaryota > Metazoa > Mollusca > Gastropoda > Stylommatophora > Oreohelicidae > Oreohelix > Oreohelix idahoensis. The sequence goes on from JAMPIV010017544.1 coordinate 83,885, forward strand.
TTTTCTTTCCACTCTGTAAAGTTGCTTTCACACACACACTGGATGCTCTGTAAGGAAGAGTGGTGTGTTGTTGAGATCAGGCATGCTCCAGTCTACCCAGCTGTAAATGGGTAACTCACCCTAGTCCTGAGTTAGGGAAGGCAAAGGCTCCAGGGGAAGCAGGCCTAAACTTGGTCACTTCAACCGACGCAGGATGGTGTATGTATGAAGTAGAAATGTAGAGTGTGATTACCGCGAATGGTGTACTGTTCGTGTGCTGACCAATATAACCACTCATACACTTGTGTCTACAAGGCACCAATGCAGACTGCTGGAATCTTTGTTTACTCAATTTATTCAGACGTACACACTGGGACATACGAGTACATCATGGTATGTTGACATATCAATTTGTAGGTATACATAGCAGATCTGAAGTCATGACACATTCAGAAATAATGGGCAGTACATCAAAAGTTCAATGTCATGATACATTATGGCCACATCCCCTATCTGACTAAACGCGTCAGTGAAGGCGAATCGATAAATAACTAAAGTTACTTGACGTCCATAGTTTGTAGTATATATTATGAAACCACGAAGGGGGTTTCTAGCAAGATTGAGATCTCCCTGTCACTGTCCGATAATAAGATAAATAATCTGTTCTCTTGGCAGTGATCAAAACATATGATGACCGAAATCCAACATGGCTACCTCCCTGAGTTGTCGTTCACTCATTCATAGGAAGGAGAATATAAGCCAGAGTTAATTTATAATGGGTATATAAAGGATTTCATAAATGTTTCCATACAGCTCTACGGTGATCAGGTTAATTCACGTAGCCATAACCGCTGCAGGAAAAGCTGTCATCTTCGTCGATACAAAACACGACACTAGCATAGCGAAGCACAAAAGTCAAGCTAGGCCTAACCGACGAGAGATCATCAAAAATAGGAGCTGGGTTTACCTGGAGTCCGAATCATCTATATACTGACATAAGGAGAGTCTCTAACACAAACTATCGTAGAGACACCATCTCCTTCAGAAGAAAAACCACTTCGTGAGACATTTTTTTCTGACGAAAGGACCAGCTCTAGAAAAACGTACCCCGCCATTTGTAAGCGGTACATCGGAACTCATCACGACTTGTCAAGACAACTCATACTTCCGCTAGACCGGAATACAAGAATCTAGTCCCTCCTACCAATCCAAAATATACAATATAGGACTGATTCTACTTGTACTAATAATATGTAATACATATGAATTCAGGCCATAAACACAATAAGCAAATTAATATATTTTCTGGCCCTAAAAAATAAGTACAAACGCAAGCGCAATATCCTTGCGCTGGATCAATATCCAGAACGATTACTCCTATAATCAAAAGTGTGAATCAAACATGGATTATCTCGCTTTTACCATAGACAGCATTTTCATACACAAATGAATGAATGTCTATATTTTTTCCATATTAAATAGCCATATCATTTTTTGTAAAATGTGCGTCAAAATATGCACGCAACAATGACACCACCCCAACAGCACATCCAGTAATAGTTCTCCCAGAGACAGTAGAGATATTATTAATATTAACCAGTCTTATAAAATACCTATGTACACAAATTCCATTTTATTATGCCATATATTTATGCATTCTATTTATAACTCCATAACGTTTCATATGTTCTGACCAAAATAAAACATTGGTTCAGAACTAATAAATTTAGAAAAAATTGTTAAACTCAAAACTAAAACAGTCTGAGTTAGTTCAGTGTGTTATAGATTTTATTAATATTATTAGACTTATTAATTACCTGTGTGTGTTTGTATATTCTATTACAACACATTACATTTCAGTACCCTAGACTTTTAACGTAGCTACATTCATGATAGTAAAAGAGATCTGTTTGAGGTCGTAAGTGGTAGTAAGAAGGGCCTTCTGTAATTCACATAACTTTTATCTCAGGAGCCTTCACAGCTGACCTCATACAGCACCCTAGGTAACATAACAACCATACAATACCATCAAAACCACTACAGTAAGGATATCGGAGTTCCTCTTCTTAGTTCTCAGCAGAGGTCCAATTATATCCACTTCCACTCTTTCAAATGGGGTGCCCAAGATTGGCATCTCCCCAAGGGTCGCGGGTGCCGTCCAGTGTTTTGGTGCAACTTTCTGGCACTGAGGACAAGACTTGACGAAACGTTCAATGTCGCCGGTGATCCCTAGCCAATAATAGTGGCAGGCTATCCTTTGAGTCGTGGCGCTCATTCCCATGTGTCCACTAAATGGGATAGAGTGGCCCATCTCAAGCACCTGGTTCCTAAAGGTTCCAGGAACTACTAATTGGTTGTGTTCCTGTCCTTCGTTTCCAGCTCGGCGATACATCAATCCATTTTTCATAAAGAAGTCTCCCTTGGTAGGTGGGTTGTGTGTCCTAGGTAATTTTTTAAAACAGGGCGCCAGTGAGGAATCTTCCATTTGGGCCCTCTTCAATTCCTCGGGGAGGATATTGGTAGGAGATTCGTGCTCTGCGTCTTCTCTTGACTGTCCTCTAGTCTGTACGGCCGCCAGGACTAGTGGTTGAGTAGGTTCTCCAAGGAACACATATCTACATCCCAAGATTAAAGAGTAGATTGGTTCTTCCATTATAGCTGCACGAATCTCTCCTGTCACATAACGAGATTCAACTCTGATAAGTGCAATTGGCAGTGTCATGGGTACAACATCCTTCGTCGGACCTTGGATGTCGACACTCTCGTCTGTTATCTGGTCAGGGGTGACAAGAGATGCCCTGACCACCGCATTGAAAGCAAGTCCTGTGTCATAAAGGCACTCCACAGATTGTCCGTTTACGAGGACTGATTCGATGACGGGAGGATGAGAAACGTTTCCGGTCTTCTGCTCCTTCCGGAGTGACGATTTTGTCTGCAGACAGGCAGCATGTTGGGGAGGAGGTCTGCGCTTGCACTCATTAGTGTTGTGATTGTTAAAGCGACAGTACTTGCACCATTTATCTCCCTGTCTCTGGTGTGGCGCAGCATTTTTCTTGTTTTGCTCTTTGTAGTTATCTTGTTTTGCGTGTTGTTTATGTGAGATGTGTGGTCCTTTGCTTTGTTGGTCTGGTTGGGAGCGAGCAGGTTGCTTTGGCGCCTGATCCGAAAACTTCTTTCTGGCTCATTGAGACTCCATGAGAGCATTTTGGAATCGCTCTGCCAGTGTAAGAATATTTTCTAACCGGTCAGCGCCGTTTTCAGTGAGAAATCTACGCATTTCCACCGACATAGACTCTTTTAGTTGCTCTATCACAATCAGCTCTTTCAACCAGTCATAGTTCTCGGTAAAGTTTCCCAGTGTACACCATTTCACTAGGTAGTCTTCAATACGGGCTTCGAACTGTGAGAAAGTCTCTCCGGCCTCCTTCCTAGAACCTCGAAATTTTTTCCGGTAAGCCTCTAAATGAAGCTCGTACCTCACCAAGAGAGCTTTTTTCAATGCCTGATAGTCATCTTGCTCTCCGGCCGGAAGTTTATTAAAAACTTCGTAGGTGGCTCCTCTTAGGCCCTGGGAAAGTTTCAAGTTCCACTTCCGTTCTTAAAGTCCAAACCCTGTTGCAAAGCGTTCGAAGCGGTCTAAAAAGGCGTCCATGGTATCGTTCCTTTCTGGAAAAGGTTCCAGCGGAAAGTTCATGGCATTGGGTGGAGCAGGTTGCGAAGTAGGCACACCATCTGAGCGGGGTGAGTACCCTCCATCACAGTTGGAAGCCGCTGCACTTTTTGCCAGCTCTATCTGATTGGTCTGTCCATGGATTTCCAGTTGCTTCATGTTAAGTGCATGATCTGCTGCGGCTTTCTCTTTACGCTCCGCTGCTTCTACTGCTTCTTTCCGCTCCGCTGCTTCTGCTGCGGCTTTCCGCTCCGCTGCTTCTGCTGCTTCTTTCCGCTCCGCTGCTTCTGCTGCAGCTTTCTCCTTCCCCATTGCAAGTTTCTGCACTTCCATCTCTCTTGCATGGAGTTTATCAGTCTCCTCACTCACAAATTTCATCAGATCTTTTCCACTTAACCTGTATTCACGCCCTGCCTCCATTAAACTAGTCCTAATTTTTGCGGCATCTGCCATGATATGCAGTATGGGTTCGCAAAGGGAAAAATTGGCAGTGACCTCCAAACAAATTGTTTGACTCGCACAAGTAATTATCTCTTTAAAACCAGCTAGGTTTAAATTATTAATCAAGTTCAAATAGTTCTTAAAAAATCACTCAGCGTATTCTGAAAAATTATACAACAGATTATCTCGAAGTTTTCTATGAAAAATTTGCTAAATATTTATGATAAAAATTTTCCCAGCAGTTACAGAAAAAGATAAAAAAAAAAGAATCAGTTCCCTACAGTATCTTCTGTTCTCAAAAAGTGTTTACTCTGTCCGTTTGATACTCAATTTAAAAAGTATCACTCGTGCTTTAGAGATATAAATTATCCCCAATATGAAATAGACAAATTATAGTAAGAGTCAGTCTAGAAGGTAATCCCTCAAAATGCCAACAAATTTTGCAATTATCGCAACTGTATAGCAGAGATGAAAATGTGATTTATCACTGTGGTGAAAATTACAGTGATACAACGTTAAAATATCTCCAATTATAAAGAGAACGGGTAAGATAACATGTAGGCATAAAATTATACGTAAGATACGAGGATACATTCTCCCCTACGCCAGCGCTTTCTACCGCCATTGAAACTAACTAGTTAGACATGCAGACGAAACGGTTACCCTTTTAGACGGGAGGGAAACGGAGATAAAAGAAAAAAATATGACTAAACACGTGTTTGAACCTAAAAGGCAAAAAGACGCAATTTGTAGTTTAAAAGAAAAAAAAAATTCACGCCACTAGTTGACACAATGTAAGGAATTGGTAGAAAAACAACCTTAGCTCTTGTTAGAACCAGTCGTATCTTGGACGTTTTGCGGTTCTTGGTTGTTTTATTTGAATACAGCGGCAAACGCGTGGACGAAGGTTCAAAAAAACAAATTTCAAAAACTAACCTTGAGAAAAGTAGGTTTTTCTTTAATAATAAAGTTATGGAAATAAAACCTAGCTAGTTTGATAGCCCATCTTGAGCAGAGAAATAATATACTTTTAATTACACAGACGGACAGATAACACGGAAGATATTGACGAAAGACCGTATTGTTCCAATCAGACTAGCGAACAGTTTTTTGTACATACTTTCACTAAAGTTACTTTTTGACGCGTCCTTGAGCAAAACACATAAACCCAGACTGCAATGAACTAGAGGGGAAAGTCGGAGGATAGAAGCTAAAAATAACTTAGGGAGGCAGGTTTGTGCAGTTTTTGCATGTAGTTAGTCCAAAAAACAAGTGTATTTTTGTGAAAAGCCAAGTAGAGACAGACGGACCAACAGAAAATAATACACACTTGACTGAGAGTTGACTGAAATTTGACTTTTGGTTTGAATATTTGAAAAAAAGTTAGAGGGGAAGTTCGTTGATTGGACAGAAGTATTTATATTATTGAATGGGAGACGCACACTTGTGCCATTTTAAATAAGACTGTCCATTAACACAGTTCTTGACTGCTAGAGGTGATTTCCCGGAATAAATAAATAAAAATCAGTGGGACGCCATAATCTAGCCAGCAGCTCAGCTGAGTTTTGCTAGTCCTAAGTAACTGTGTTCTCAATTCTGAATTGTGGTAAGGAAAAAAAGCATTATCTTGTTTATTTTAATATTTTGAGTGATTGATACTGCCATATCATGAAAAATGATTACGACAAGTAAGTGCCTGCTCTAGGTCCCCAGCAGCATTCCAGGGCCTAGAGACAAACTAATAATATATGAAAACCTATCTAAGACTATGGAAGGCGGATCTATTATTGACATCAGTGGGAACATATTACCCACCTTATTGAAAAGAAGAGGAAACTATTGAACATATTTCGGATGCAATGCAGTCTTGGGAAACTGGTACTAATTGATAACAACTGGGTAAGATGTGCTAAGTTGGTCAGAGAGATCTGACCCAGTCTATGTACTGTTGTTTTGTGGTGTTGTGTGTAAGAGTGGCGCAGTAAATAGAGTACTGACACATGGCACAAATTTTGTTTCAGAGTTTCTGATCTGGCACTACGATTGTGTCAGATGCTCTTGTAGAAGTACAAGAGCGGGTGTCTGTGCAGCCTAACATTTTACTCCAGTTACTGAGAGGAAGGGGCCACAAGAATTCTGTACTACATCATTACAGGCCAGTAAAGTGCAAACCTGGCCTGCTGGAGATTCATAAACTATTTCCACCATCCATAAGAAAACAAATATTTATAAAAACATTAACATCAGTCTATCTGTCAAGGAAACTGAACTGTGCAACCATAGATTGGGCATGATGACGCCACCCCAACTAAACATCAAGTGCTAGTTTTCCCAAGACAGTGTAGATACCATTAATATTAATCATTGTAATAATATCCCTATGTACAAAAGTTATATTTGATTATGCAATATATATATGCATTTCATTGATAAATACCTATCATTTCATATGTTCTGACCAAAAGAAACAATTGGTTCAGGACAAATAAATTTAAAAAATTTTCAAACTTAAACTATAACAGCCAGTGTTAGTTCAGTGTATCATAGAGATTATTATTATCATTATTAGACTTAGAATTTACATGTGTGTGTATGTGTATTTTATTACCTACACATTACATTTCAGTACCCTAGACTTTTAACGTAGCTAACACTCATTATAGGAGAATAGGTCTGTTTGAGGTCGTAAGTGGTAGCAGAAGGGCCTTCTGTAACTCACATAAGCTTTTATCTCAGGAGCCTTCACAGCTGACCTCATACAGTACACTAGGTAACATAACAACCATACAATAACATCAAAAACCACTACAAATATTGGGGTCTTGTCCGGGGATTAAGTTTACCAAAGATATTAGGGTCTCCTGGTTTGGGAATTAAACTAGTGGGGACAGAGTTGTATAAAGTTAAAAGTGTCCCTTAAAATAAATATTGGAAAATAAAAGTTGATGAATCTTCACAGCCAGTGGTAATTAAATAATTAATTAATATATTACCTTAGTCATTGTTAAATTTTGTGTTAGAGTATGGCAGATCTAGCAAAATTTAGATCGGCTGCTGTGCTGACGGCGAAGGAGATGAATATGGAGGGTCAAGTTTTAATTCAGTATGTAACTTCAGAATGTGACAAGTATATTGAAAGGGAAAATAGGAGGTTAGCTGAAGAGAAGAGGTTACAAATTGAGGCTGATAAAGAACTTAAGAGGCTCCAATTAGAGGCAGAAGAAAAACGACAGCAAAGGGAGGCAGAAGAAAAGAGATTGACTGCCGAAAGGGAAGCAGAAGATAGAAGATTGCAAAGGGAGCACGAATTACGACTAAGGGAGCTGGAATTACAAGGCCATGCTCCTGAAAATGGTGCCAGCCCTTTTGCCTCAGATGCTACGCCTAGTCAGGGAGCCTCAACCTCAGCTATGGGCTTTCATTTAGACCATTTTATTGAGAAAGACGATGACATCGAGGGGTACCTCAGTAGATTCGAACTATTAGCTACTACGTATGGGTTAGAGAGAGAGAAGTGGAGTCTTAAGTTATCCCAGGGACTGAGAGGTACTTCTTATGAAGTTTTTGCTAAGATGCATAGAGACGACCAAGACAATTATGACATGCTAAAGCAGGCTTTGTTATTGAGATATGAAAAGAATGGTGAATTTTATCGTAAGAAGTTTAGAAATGCCAAACTGTTGTCTGGGGAGACATACCACCAATTCTCTGCCAGACTGGAAACCTATTTGGAGAAATGGACTGCTCTGGGGAAGACCCAAGATCTCAAAGAGATGATCATGATAGAGCAATTAAGAGAGTCCATGGCTCCAGACCTGAGAAAATTTCTCATGGAACAAGGTGCAGAGAGATTGGGGGAGGTTTTAAATGTCGCTGAGAGGTATCAGGCAGCCCAGGCAGAGGTAAGTGGCACTAAAAAGAAGCACATAGAAAATTTTAAAGCTCCACAGCAATTTAGTAAATTTGATACCAGAGAACAAGGTAATAAAGGCAGGACAAACTTTGATAAGCCAAGAAATGATTATCGTGATACAAACTCACAGTTCAATGACCAAAAATATAACGAAAGAAAACCGTTTAACCAAGGAAAGAGATGGTGCAAATGGTGTAAGAAAGACAACCATAACACCGAATTTTGTAAAAGGAAACCTTCAAACATTGCTGCAATGAAATCGGGGAAACAAAGATTAAAGGTTAATCCTAATGGACAGCAGGAACCTTATCACCCCCCAGTTTGTGAGGATGTTATTTGTAATGGGGTCACCATAAGGTGCCTATATGATACAGGTTTTGATTATGATTCAGTTGTGAAGTCTAGCCTAGTGGACCCAAGTCAGTATACCACAGAAACAGTGGAAATACAAGGGGCGACTAAGGACATACCACTCATGACACTTCCCATCGCAAGGATAACGGTGAAAACTCGCTATGTGGAAGGAGAAATCAGAGCAGCAGTGATAGATGAACCAATCTACCCTCTGATATTGGGGTGTAGATACGTCTTCTTGGGGAATCCCGAGAGACCTGTGATCATGGCGACAGTGCAGACCAGGTCACAGAAAAGGAGGAAGAAGGTGAACCTATAAATGCTCATCCAGAAGAGATGAGGAAGGCGCAGGCTGAGGATAGGACACTCAAGCCATGTTTTAAAAAATTGCCCAAATGCCACACACCTCCAAGCAAGGGAGAGTACTTTATGAAGGACAAATTGCTATACAGGAAGACAGGAACTAGATCCACTGGTCACGGACAGTTGGTTCTTCCCAAGGTATATAGGGCAAATTTAATAAGGAGCTTACATGTTGGAAAAGATGGTGACCATGAGAAAGTAGGTACCATCTGCCAAAAGGTTGCTCGAAAATACTATTGGCCCGACGTAAATGTCGATATTGAGAACTTTGTAGAAGCATGTGGCATATTTCATGAGGGAACACCCACAAAGGGAAAAAATGTGCAGGACCTAGAAACGCCACGGGGCAAACTTAGGCCTGGAAGGAAAAATACTTATCATAAAGTAGACAAAGTGGAATGGGAGCCCCTTTTCACACCCAGTCTTCACTTGAATGGATTAACATGGCCACTATGCGACGAGTACAAAGAGTAATTTTACGCCAGAATAAGCTGACAATCCCTCGGTCAGCATTATATAAACTGGAGGAACCTAAAAGAGAGCGAAGATCTCTCATAAGTGATCTAAAGTGGGGAGAAAACCCCAAGAAAAAAATTGGTAGTGGTCGATTTGTGAGTGATGATTCTAGGAAGAAAAGTCCTCAATATAAGGCTTCTAATAGAAAGGACCCGACGGGTGCCTTGAAAAATAAGTATGAAACTTTAAAAGTCCATATGTAACTTATTAAGGACCTGGACAGATGAGAAAGCAGAAGAGACTGTTACCTCATCATATCAATATGTGAACAAGCTGACCACTCGTCTGAAAGCTGGATGGAAACTGGCAAATGATAATTTGAGACAAGCCAGGAAGAAACATGCAGCGTATTTTAATAGGAAAGCAAAGGACAGAGAATTAGCTGTGGGAGAGAAGGTGCTTCTTCTACTACCCGGCAGCCAGAATAAGTTGCAAATTGGATGGCAAGGTCCATATACGGTTCTAGAGAAGGTGTCTAGAACAAACTATAAAATTGACAAAAAGGGGAAGGAGAAGGTATATCATGTAAACCTTTTAAAGAAGTATCTGGACAGACCACTCCAGGAAAGCACCCCCTTACTGACCTTGGCTATCGCAACTAAAATGAAAAAGAACCACTCACCTCACATGAATACCCATTACATCCCTGTGAGACAGCTGCACAAGTAAAAGTCAGTAAGCACCTGACTAAAAATCAGAGGGAGAGAGTTCAACAGGTTCTGGAGGAACATACAGATGTATTAACAGATAAACCAGGACATACAAATTTGCTACAGTATGACATGAAGCTGGTAGACTCAAACCCAATCTGTATGAGAGCCTATTCTGTTCCGTTCGCGAAGGAGAAGGCATTGAAAGAGGAAATAGATTATTTGTTGAAAGAAGGGATTATTTCACACAGTGAATCTTCTTTTAGCTCCAGTGTAGTTTTGTTGAGGAAACCGTCTGGGGAACATAGACTGTGCATAGATTACAGGAAACTGAATGCTGTCACAGAAGGACAAGTGGATCCATTACCAGACACAAAACAGTTATTTGCCAGATTGAACAAGGCAAAATACTTTTCGAAGGTGGATCTTAGCAAAGGCTATTACCAGATTCCAGTGAAGCCTGAAGTTAGACCTTATTTAGCTTTTAGCACCTCGGAAGGACATTATGAATTCAACATGCTACCATTCGGACTGAAAAATGCTCCGAGTGTATTTTCAAGGATGATGCGCAAATTGTTGGATCCCCTGAATAACCCATGTATCACGAATTTCATGGATGATATTCTCGTCGCCACAGAGACATTTGAAGAACACATTAACTCTCTGAAAATGTTATTTGATAGGCTTAGGGAAGCGAACTTAACTGCTAGACCAACAAAATGTTGTATTGGATGCAAAGAGTTGGAATTCTTGGGACATACTGTATATCAGGGTAACATGACCCCTGACCCAAGAACTTGGAAAAACTGCAGAGAGCACCTAGACCACAAACAAAAAAAGACGTGCGATCATTCGTGTCGTTATGTGGGTTTTACCAAAAATATATCAAAAATTTTAACTCTATATGTGCTCCTCTGACTGATCTGACTCGCAAAGGAAATCCAGATAAAATTGTTTGGTCTGCGCAATGTGAATTGGCATTTCAAGAGTTAAAGGAAAAACTCACTAGCAAGCCTATTCTCAAATTGCCTGATTTGACTCAGGACTTTGTGGTGAGAACAGATGCAAGTAATGTAGGCCTGGGGGCGGCTTTGTTGCAAAGGTCCTCTTCACCCAATGGGGAACTGAACCCAGTCGCTTATGCAAGCCGCAAGTTGAACAAAGCGGAGCAAGGATATTCCACAAGCGAAAAAGAATGTTTAGCGTTAATCTGGGCAATAAAAAAGTTCCAAATCTATCTGTATGGTAGGACTTTTGTGGTCCAGACGGATCACCAGCCCCTAGTGTTCTTATCTCAGGCCAAGCATGAAAATGCAAGATTGTTAAGATGGTCTTTATTGTTGCAACCTTATCAGTTTATTATTGAATATATCCCGGGGTCACAGAATGTCGGTGCAGATTTCCTCAGTAGGCACCCCTGTGATCAAAATTAGAGTAGTTGGCAGGCGTGAGGAGTAATTTTATCTATGTGTATCACTGGTTTTGGAACTTGCATTTGTGCATGTTCTCAGGTGGGGAGATGTGAGGTGAAAATTACAGTGATACAACGTTAAAATATCTCCAGTTATAAAGATAACGGGTAAGATAACATGTAGGCATAAAATTATACGTAAGATACGAGGATACATTCTCGCCTACGCCAGCGCTTTCTACCGCCATTGAAACTAACTAGTTAGACATGCAGACGAAACGGTTACCCTTTTAGACGGGAGGGAAACGGAGATAAAAGAAAAAATATGACTGAACACGCGTTTGAACCTAAAAGGCAAAAAGACGCAATTTGTAGTTTAAAAGAAAAAAAAAATTCACGCCACTAGTTGACACAATGTAAGGAATTGGTAGAAAAACAACCTTAGCTCTTGTTAGAACCAGTCGTATCTTGGACGTTTTGCGGTACTTGGTTGTTTTATTTGAATACAGCGGCAAACGCGTGGACGAAGGTTCAAAAAAACTAATTTCAAAAACTAACCTTGAGAAAAGTAGGGTTTTCTTTAATAATAAAGTTATGGAAATAAAACCTAGCTAGTTTGATAGCCCATCTTGAGCAGAGAAATAATATACTTTTAATTACACAGACGGACAGATAACACGGAAGATATTGACAAAAGACCGTATTGTTCCAATCAGACTAGCGAACAGTTTTTTGTACATACTTTCACTAAAGTTACTTTTTGACGCGTCCTTGAGCAAAACACATAAACCCAGACTGCAATGAACTAGAGGGGAAAGTCGGAGGATAGAAGCTAAAAATAACTTAGGGAGGCAGGTTTGTGCAGTTTTTGCATGTAGTTAGTCCAAAAAAACAAGTGTATTTTTGTGAAAAGCCAAGTAGAGACAGACGGACCAACAGAAAATAATACACACTTGACTGAGAGTTGACTGAAATTTGACTTTTGGTTTGAATATTTGAAAAAAAAGAGGGGAAGTTCGTTGATTGGACAGACGTATTTATATTATTGAATGGGAGACGCACACTTGTGCCATTTTAAATAAGACTGTCCATTAACACAGTTCTTGACTGCTAGAGGTGATTTCCCGGAATAAATAAATAAAAATCAGTGGGACGCCATAATCTAGCCAGCAGCTCAGCTGAGTTTTGCTAGTCCTAAGTAACTGTGTTCTCAATTCTGAATTGTGGTAAGGAAAAAAAGCATTATCTTGTTTATTTTAATATTTTGAGTGATTGATACTGCCATATCATGAAAAATGATTACGACAAGTAAGTGCCTGCTCTAGGTCCCCAGCAGCAGTCCAGGGCCTAGAGACAAACTAATAATATATGAAAACCTATCTAAGACTATGGAAGGCGGATCTATTATTGACATCAGTGGGAACATATTACCCACCTTATTGAAAAGAAGAGGAAACTATTGAACATATTTCGGATGCAATGCAGTCTTGGGAAACTGGTACTAATTGATAACAACTGGGTAAGATGTGCTAAGTTGGTCAGAGAGATCTGACCCAGTCTATGTACTGTTGTTTTGTGGTGTTGTGTGTAAGAGTGGCGCAGTAAATAGAGTACTGACACATGGCACAAATTTTGTTTCAGAGTTTCTGATCTGGCACTACGATTGTGTCAGATGCTCTTGTAGAAGTACAAGAGCGGGTGTCTGTGCAGCCTAACATTTTACTCCAGTTACTGAGAGGAAGGAGCCACAAGAATTATGTACTACATCATTACAGGCCAGTAAAGTGCAAACCTGGCCTGCTGGAGATTCATAAACTATTTCCACCATCCATAAGAAAACAAATATTTATAAAAACATTAACATCAGTCTATCTGTCAAGGAAACTGAACTGTGCAACCATAGATTGGGCATGATGACGCCACCCCAACTAAACATCAAGTGCTAGTTTTCCCAAGACAGTGTAGATACCATTAATATTAATCATTGTAATAATATCCCTATGTACAAAAGTTATATTTGATTATGCACTATATATATGCATTTCATTGATAAATACCTATCATTTCATATGTTCTGACCAAAAGAAACAATTGGTTCAGGACAAATAAATTAAAAAAATTTTCAAACTTAAACTAAAACAGCCAGTGTTAGTTCAGTGTATCATAGAGATTATTATTATCATTATTAGACTTAGAATTTACATGTGTGTGTATGTGTATTTTTTTACCTACACATTACATTTCAGTACCCTAGACTTTTAACGTAGCTAACACTCATTATAGGAGAATAGGTCTGTTTGAGGTCGTAAGTGGTAGCAGAAGGGCCTTCTGTAACTCACATAAGCTTTTATCTCAGGAGCCTTCACAGCTGACCTCATACAGTACACTAGGTAACATAACAACCATACAATAACATCAAAAACCACTACAATCACACTTCTAAGTCCGGGTTCACTAATCCCAAGACGAGCCCACACTTGTCGTGTGGTGAGTCACTGGGGCAACTACGACAGTAGTTTTTGCCAGGAATAGTCTATGAGATATTAGATATAAGGTCTCTAGAAATTGGCTCGTTAAGAAAGAATAAAGACCTATTCGAGATAGGGACAAGAAGACAGGAATGCGAATGCTTTCCACTAGACAGTGTTTTCTAATTAATTATGGAAAGAGTTCTGTTTCCCCACGACCTTAGCTTCTGCCCTTAGATCCCGTAAAGAAAAAGCCCCCAACCTCATCTGAGCAGAGAAATGTTCCTATAGGTGAATATGTAACACCGACAGCACGAGTGATACATTAACAAACCAGATAATGATCAAACGATCGTTGGGTTTATTAATGAAATATCCACACATATAGGGTTAGTAATGGTTAGAACGTGATGATGGTGAAAGACGATTCACACACAACACACAGATGAGATAATAAAGTTGCAGTTAATTAAGTAATCGTTAATTAAGAATGAACTGGTGTAAAGTGAAATGATGATGTGATATGATACGTATTACCAAAATGGTGAGTAATCTACACAGTCCATTGATATGATGATTCACGTGTAGACATACAATGTCCAAATTTGTTATACGTTATGTCGAGTGGGGTATCTCTAAGCCGAGGACATTCTGATGAATACTGTTGTCGTACGGAGAACGCTGACGAGATATCTATGTATATTCCTTCACTGTTTGAGTATATCTCTGTAGTGTTGATCAACAGTTAATAGTTGTCATATGAACAAAAGGTCTGTTGTCTAATCTCCCGAGGGTACTGGCCAGACTGGATATCTTCACGAAATGTTAGTGATATGTAGACTGGGTAAGATGTGCTAAGTACCCTAGACTTTAAATTAAGACTTGCGTATGTAGTCGTGATTCATATACTTTAGAGTCTGCTTCATAGAATGCGCTTAAGAGGGTGTTGCACTTGGTATAAATATGCGATTCCTCTTTTGAGCTCTTTTGCTTGACTTCAGATAATAATGATCTTTCTAGTGATTTGAATTTATGATGACTCTGTATTGAACTTGTGATAACGATGTATTGAACTTGTGATAACTCTGTATTGAACTTGTGAGCAAGCAGTATATGGTGACGAAAAATGCTGCGTCCACCTTCTGACTTGTGGGTGAGACAATATTCCTTTTTAATTGAGGAATGAAAGATGTCCTATGGCGAATTCTGCTAGCCAGATGTCCGTTTTTGATAACTTATTTCTTGTTAGACGTCAGACACGTTGCGTGTAGACTCAGACTTCTGATGAACTGAAGACACACAAAAGTCTTCGTAAGTTTTTCACATTTAACATCACTGGTTGACTTTCATTTAAACTACTGCTCATTATTCATCTCTCTCTCACTGAGTTCAATTCTAATGATGTTAAATATCTTGTGCATGAGAGTGTGTGCGCATGGGAGACTGTGATGATGATAAAGGTGAAATATGAACAATTAATTACCTCCTATCATCCTATCATCTTCTAGGAAAATCTTCTGATTTTATTAATCAGTTATGCAAAGAATTATTTGAAACTTTATCTTTCGCACATTTAAGCTGTGAGGTTAAAATAAACAAAAATTAAGAAAATGTATTAATAATCTGTATAAGATCTACTAACCTTCTTTTCCCTTCGCAAAATCTTTTAAGAACACAATTCATTACAGAACTGAATTATATCCACTCTTAATAAACACGTGTATTAGGCTAGGCGTTTTTGGGTTTAATCTCTTCCTCACAAGGTAAAAAAACTGGACTCCTTCCTCTTGCAAGCTACGCAGTAGATTATATTTCTGCCAGTCCAATATGTGTTTCTGGATCCGACATCTAGCTCCGCCCATACCAACCAATCCTTAATAGCCCCTCTTGTCACTCATTCACATGATCGCTCTTGTCCCCTATCAGTCCAAACGTGGGTGTGGTTTGACCTCTGATTGTTTATTGTTCACCTGGCCAAGGTGGGCGTCCAATGTGGTAAACCAACGCTTGTCTGAACCGCGGCCGACCAAAGATAACACCATTACAGCATGAGACGTTTTCCCCTGGCCAATCTGGGCGTCCAATGTGGTGTCACAGAAATTACAGCATGCCCAGATGTTTGATTAGGATGACCAGATGTGTTTTCACCAGATTTATCACGATGCAATGTGGGCTCCAAACGATAATGTCAGGCATGGGGACTCAATCAAAGGACTTTATTTCCCCCGATGAAAGAACAAATGTGGTTCTCTAGATACCGGTCGCGAGTAATCACAACGATGAAATAGCAAATGTGGGTCGCAAATATGGGATGAAAGAGCAAATGTCGGAGAAAATACAATACGAAAGATGTAGGAAAAGATAGAGCAATAAGGCCTTTGCGCTCGTTTATCACATCACCCCAAATTTTGTTGCTTTCACATGCGCGCAACATGAGCTGTGGTCAAACATTGTGTCATAAACACTATTGACCACTGCGTTGTAACGACTACAAAAACGAACGCAATTCAGGTGAACACGTGCATTTGACACTGTAAAGAACATTTGAGGCTGGTTTTTATATACCATAGCACCAAATTTTACTTACAAACTCATAAAAACGCGCCCTCGGATAGCTATGCGTTTCTTTTTTTGAACAGTATATATACATATGTATATGATCATTATTGAGGTGTAGTTGCAGCTGTATTTTCATTTCATTGTAACATTCACTCTTGATCTCAGATATATGCAAGATTCGCAACTACTTCTAATTCAGTCGTATAACTACTGACAGTCTGCAACAATACGAGTGTAACTATCATTCTGTATAGTGGGATTTTTTTCTTTGTTTTGAAAATTCTATTTTATATTTGAATAACTAAACAAACCGTGTCTGCTTTACTTTGTAACTTGTCAGATGTATGGTTGTTGTCTTCAATGTTGTAATAAGTTTGATTAGATAAATTCTTTGATCTTTTACCTGGGGCTCGAGCCGAAAATATTTGTAAATGAAATAAGAATTAAATCAATCAGGGAAGGGATAGAAGTGTGACTAGAACACCAATCCTTTGTCTCTATTTCACTCAATCAAGATACAGATTACCTTTCTACTAAATAATCCTCTTAAGTTAAGCAAGAGTGAACTACCCTGATCGTGAGAAGTGTTCAATGATGTGTCAGGAATTCTTAATAGAATAGCTCTTGATTCTCTCACGGAATCAGTCGCTTTCACTCTTTCACCATCTCACTTAAATCATATCGTCACAGTAGCAATCTGGATGTTGGCCGAATGTTGCCTTATAATTTAGCGCATTGTGAGTTTACCGCACTGTGAATTTCAACTCATCAAGAAGACAGCAAGACAAGCCAGAATAAGGAATAAGATCAGGATATCACTTTAAAGGATCGGACAACGTGTTTGAGCATCTTGTGAACTTATATCCCAGGAAAACTCTACTTTCGTTAATACAGACAGCCCGGAATCCTAGGACCCTGAACACTAGGTCATAGTGGTAGCCTTATGTAAAGTAACACTCCAGACCACGTGTAAGAGGCACCTTAATCCAGTTACCTTAACTTTTCCTCTGAGCCAAGAGTCTGTATCTTGCCCAAAGAGATTTTGGGGTAAGTTGTACATTTTATAATTCTATATTTTGCATTATTAACATGTAAACATTGCTAGTGGATGCCCAAGTATGACGGAAAAATTGTGTCCTTTTACTCTCTTTCTTTTCCTCCTACTTTGTCCATTTATTTCTTCATTTGTTGCACATAAACCTGCCTCATCGCCGCGCCTTGGATTTTTTGACCTTTGTTCATACTGCGATAGTGTTATTTCACGGCGAATTGACACTCCTTAAGGATTAATTATAATCGTTGTTGAACCAGATTGACTTCCTACTGTAAACAGGAAAATGATTGTTGAATTTACGTCATTCTTTTCCTCCAAGACCAGCATGTCCGTCTAGGCGATAGAAACGTGTTCAGACACTTGGGCGGATAATACAAAAGGAAAACCAGATGTTGCCTGGTAAAATGTCAGGGTGCAGCGATATGTCACAGCTTGTCCTTCAGGGAACCAGGAAAGTGCGGGTGATAATTGCTTAAATCACTTCCGCCCAGACATTGTCTGTGTAATTATTAGAGAAACCAGCCTGGGTAGACAAATTAGCGAGGACACTATCTGCAGGCGAGGTTACAAATCGTAATTTAAAGGTTACCAAAGAGAACAGAAGACGTAGGTCCATATATGAGAGATGAGGTCATGTGTTTAAATTTTAAAATACGCGGGGGAAAGTAAATAACTGACACCCCGACCGACTACATTCTGTTCATGGATTGGATCATATGAGAGTCCGAAATAAACATTTATTATGATTGGAAGTTTTGTCGGAAACGCCAGGTGGAAGCGTGGGCAGGAAAACTGCAATATAATCTAGCAAATTCGGAGGCTAAAACACATTGAATTATTCTAGAATCGTTAAGGTAGGCAGCTCGGACTGAAGCCAGGAAATAATAGAGTTAGGATAATGACCTTATAGGACCGGACAAAACACATATCGGAACTCCTTCTGAACACACAAGCTTTATCACGTTGATAAGACTCTTTAAAAAAACAGAACTGAATATAACAATCCAGAATCTTAAACAGAAGAATGCCCCTGGGCCAGACGGAATCACAAATGAAATGATCTAGCGCCTAGGACCTCACGGAAAGGCCAGAATATTAGACTTCTTCAATGAGTCGTGGACACAAGGGATCTTCCCAGAAGAATGGAAAGAGGCAGAAATAATACCAGTTGCAAAGAAAAGGAAATCAAAAACTAACAAATCAAGCAGCCTGTTAAGCTGCCTGTGAAAAGTAATGGAAAGGATGGTCAACAACAGGCTTCGAAATTACCTTGAAGAAAACAAGCTACTAGATGACTGCCAATCAGGCTTCAGAAATCACAGTAGAACTGACGATTAAATAGCCCAAGAAATTGAAGATGCTTTCCAGAAAAAGTCCAAACTGTTTACTACTTTTTTTGATCTCACAAAGGCATTTGATAAAGCCTACTGCTAAAACTATATAGTTCCGAAAGGAATCGGAAGCAGAATGCTGCAGTGGATTCCTACGTGAAAGACATGCAAGAGTTAAACTCAAGCGAAAGAAAAGCAGAATGGTTGTCATACCAGAAGGGGTCCCACAGGGAAGAGTACTATCCCCAACACTCTTTATCATCTTCATAGACGACCTGCCAAACCTATTCACACCATACATCCACAGGGCACTACATGCTGACGATCTTGCTATATGGACTCAGTCTGAATACACAGGAGTTACAAAAGTGAGAATGCAGGAGGCAATAAATAAAGTTCAAGAGTGGGCCAAAACCTGGGGCGTCCAAAATAAACAAGAATAAGACTGTCACTACACTCTTCTCCCTCTTCACCAAACCTGAAAACTACACTCTCACATTGGACGACACTCCGCTGCCAAAAGAGGACAAACTTGTATACCTGGGATTAAAATTTGACAAAAAACTCACATGGGGATCACATATCTAAAAACAGAAAGAAAAGACTAACGCAAACTGCAGTTAATGAAAAAAATAAAACTATCGGGGACCAGCTGGTGAGCAGATATACGAATCACGAAGTAAGAATACGTAGAATATGGAATATGGAATGGGCACATACGCAAACACTGTAAATTCAAATCTCCAGAAGCTGAAAAAATACAGAATGCATGGCTCAGAATCAATGCGGGAGGACTAAGGAGTACACCAATAACAGCAATTGACTGCAAAATCAAAGAGAACGCAGAGATGAGAAAATCACCATCATGACAGAAACATTAAGACGCTTAAAACAGCACCCCATGCAAGAAAAAATAAAAGAACTAACCAAAATCCGATTGAAAAGATCAAGCTTAAACCACATATCAAGACAGCTGATGGTTGCCAATGGAGAAGTAACCTCAGAAAACCCAGAAGAATAGGAGCAGCTCGTAGCATACGACAACATCACAAACACCAAGCCCACATACACTGCACACCTTACAATCCCAGGCATTGAGAACAGAACTGTGGAGACTCCCGCTATTCTGAAAACGAAAACACTGGATCACCACAACAACCAATACTCCAGTCCACAGTGGATTCATGTCTTCACTGATGGATCTTCAGAAGAAGCAGTAAGGAAAGGAAGAGCAGAGATCCAAATACTAATGCCAAACGCTCCAAAAGTAGAACAGTCAATTGCTACTGGAGAACTCTCAACAAACTACAGAGCAGAGCTACAGGAAATCCTAGAGGCTACAAAGATACTGGAGGAACAAAGGATCAAAAATAGCCGTCTTATGCGACTGCATGTTACTTCTCTAGACTATTCAAAATGAACCTGAAGATCTCTTAACAAGAACAGCCATAGAACATCTGAACCAGCAGTGCGTCAACAACAAAGTTTCACTGCAGTGGATTCCTGCACAGTGTGGTATTGCAGGAAATGAGACAGCCGATAGACTGGCAAAAGCAGCCACCCAGAAGGAACAGTTTCACCACAGAGTCTCACTGAAGGAAGCAAAAACACTCATCAAAAGAAAGTATAAAAATGCATGGAGCCAGAAAACAGGCAGCACTTACCCAGAAGACCCCATCCTAAAGCTAGACAGAACACAGCAAACCACCATTTTTAGGCTCCGCACAGGACACTGCAGACTACAAGCCCACCTCCACAAAATGAAAGCTGTCCCAACTGACCAGTGCACATGCCATAATGGCCCCCAGACTCCGGAACAATTTCTGCAAACGTACCTTCTCTTTGTTGGCTTGAGAGCTCAAACCTGGCCCCAGGAGACGAAAATGGAAGAGAAACTGTGGAGCACCCGCAGGACTTCCTGCTGACCACTGGATTCATGGAGACAACTCATCTTGTTTAGATTGCTTAGCAAAGGAAACTGATTGCAGATAAAGATTGGAAGTTTTGTCGGAAACGCCAAGTGGAAGCGTGTGCAGGAAAATTGTAATATAACCTAGCAAATTCGGAGGCTAAACCACACTGCATTCCAGAATCATCAAAGTAGACAGTTCGGACTGAACCCATGAAAGAATGTTAAGATTCTGACCTTATAGGACCGGACAAAACACGTATCGGAACTCTTTCTGAACACACAAGCTTTGTCAAGTTGCTGAGACTATTCAACTGAGCAAGAATTCTATCTTCCCTATTGGGGTGAGTTGTAAAATATTTTGTATACTTTGAATTTGACATGGTTGAACTTGCTGATGGTTATACAGGCCCATACGAGGCTGGCAACCTCATCATGTGAAAACATGTATTCATGAACCACCACAGCAAAGCGCTGGCGATTGCTTCATGCTAGTTCTAACAGGGAACCAAAAGCAGAAGTAACCCAGACTCCAAGTGGAGCAGGGAGTGGATGATGATGACATCATATGTATTGATATTATCATTTATAATAAATTGTAAGGTAAAAAGTAATGGATCCCGGTAGACGCCCGTTCAAGCATATTGGGAATCTGGTGTTAGGCCCATATTTTCTTGACCATCTGCACACTAGGTGTGATGTGGTCAGCATCACGCCGGCTGCCTTAACCTTCCCAGAGTTCCTCTGGTACCCAATTCAGGAGGCTGGGTTCACCCCGGAGCCGTTTGCGGTCTAAAAAAATCCCACCTCAACTGGGGATCGAGCCATGGACCACCGAACTAGGAAGCCAGTGCACTAACCACTGCGCTACCGCGGCTCCTAATAAATTGTATGTATACTTAAATATGTTCACCCAGGCCCAAGCCATTGCCGCTGTCCAATCGCAATTTTCCAACTAAATTAACTAAAAGAATGGTGATTTTTCATAATATCCCCTGTGTTATTTGATGAAAGCTAAGGGAGATTAGAAAATTCAGAGAAAGGAATCAGTTGACGGACAGCCGGACAGGCTGGAATATCAGGAAAGAAAAGACTTAGCAGAGGTTTTTTTCTTTTATTTCCTTTAAAGTTTGTGTTACGATTCGAAGAGACCATTTGAGATACTACTCTACGAAACCAATTGTACTACTAGTCTGTGGTTCAAATCTTGTGATCGACACTTGAAACCTACGTTCAACGCGTAGTGAAGATACCTGCCTTGAGCAGGAGAGGTTATCTCTTGAACTAATCTGGAGACGTGCCCTTGCCACAGAGACGAATTGACGGAAACAGCAGCATCAACACTACAGCGTTTTTTCAGCTAAGTGACACTTCTAGCAGGCCAAATACAGAAGTACTTTGTTTTTTTCTTTTCAACATTAAGCTTTCTAAAGCCGACATCTTTTCTAGGAAGACACCTACATTTTATTAATCACCAGCTCTTATTTATTTACATTACAAATAATTGATCATTAAATTTGTTATATGTTGTTTTACAAATTCATAGTTGATTTAGTTATTACAGAGATAGTGCACACGTATGAATCAATATCTTTAATATACCTATAAAGAGCCAATAAGAAGAATTTTACTGTTAATTCAGCATTGTTCTTGACTTCTGAAATATCTTGTGAACATTACCTCAAGGTAGAAGCATCATCATCCTTCTATCTGCATCTTTGCCAAGAGTAATCTTGTGCGAAGGTAGATACCTTTGAAGACCCATATTAGATATTCTAGGTTTTGGCCATTGTTGGACGATCACTGCAGAGCAAGGGTAGGCAACCCGTTGTGATGAATTTACCATGATACAACGTTAAAATATCTCAAATTATAAAGATAACATTGTAGGGATAAAAATAATGCGTAAGATACTAGGAGACATGATCGCCTATGCCCGCATATCCCACCGCCATTTAAACTAACTAGCTAAACATGCAGACAAAACGGAGATATAAAAAAGGAAAAATATGACTGAACACGTGTTTAAACCTAAAGGGCAAAAAGACGCAATTGGGAATAAAAGAGAAAAAAATTCACGTCACTAGTTGACACAATGTAACGAAATGGACAAAAAAAGACCTTAGCTCTTATTCGAGACAGTCATTTCTTCGACGTTTTACGAGGCTTGGGTGTTTATTTGAATTCAGCGGCAAACGCCGTGTAGAAGGTTCGAGAACCAATTTCAAAAAACTAACCTTGAGAAAAAATATGTTTTTTCTTAATAATAGAGTTATGAATATAAAACCTAGCTAGTATGATAGCCCATCTTAGGCAGGGAAATAATATACTTTCATTTATACAGACGGACAGATAACATGGAAGATATTGACAAAAGACTGTATTGTTCACATCAGACCAGCGACAGTACTGTTGTGCAAACTTTCACAAAGTTTCACATTTTCGTCCTTGAGGCACAGAAATGAAAAATCTAGCTGTAATGTACGAGAGGGGAAAGGTGGAGAATTGTGGCTAAAAATAACTTCGGAGGCAGAATTGTGTAGGGTATTGCATGGAGTTGGTCCAAGAACCAAGCGTGTTTTTTATGAAAAAAAACAAGTAGAGACAGACGGACCAACAGACAATAATACATACTTGACTGAGAGCTGACTGAAATTTGACTTTTGGTTGTAGATTTGAAAAGTTAGGTGGGGGGGAGTCTGTGACTGGATGAATGAAATCATATGAGCGTGACAGAGATGCGCATTTTTGCCATTTGATACAATTCTGTCCAGGGACACAGTTGGTTATTGCCTGTGGTGTTTTTCCCAGAATATATTACAAAATTTAGTGGGACGCCATCATATAGCCAGCAGCTCAGCTGAGTTTTGCTAGCAATTAACTGTGTTCTCAATTCTGAATTCTGGTAAGAATGAAAGCATTTATTTTGTATATTTTAATATTTCGAGTGATTGATACTGCCATATCATATAAAATGATTACGACAAGTAAGTGCTCGCTCTAGGTCCCCAGCCCAAGTTCAGGGTCTAGAGACAAACAAAATATATGGACGCCTAACTAAGACTATGGAAGGCGGATCTATTGTTGAGATCAGTGGGAACATATCACCTATCTTATTGAAGGAAAGAGAAAACTATTGAACATATCTCAGATGCAATGCAGTCTTGGGGAACTAGTACTATATGAAAACAACTAGGTAAGATGTGCTGTGTTGGTCAGAGAGATCTGACCCATTCTGTGTAGTGTCGTTGTGTTGTGCTGTGTGTAAGAGTGGTGCAGTAAATAGATTACTGACACAGCGCACAAATTTTGTTTCAGAATTGTGAGTTTCGGTTGTGGCACTAGGATAGTGCCACATACGTAATCAAGATCACTCAAGCAGATGTGTGTGCCGCCTACAGTGGTGTTGGTGCAGTATATCATTGTATTCCAGCTACCGAGAGGAGGGGCCACCGGATTCCAGCTTCATATATCCACAAACAAGATGAGTGAATTATTGGCCTGCTGAGGATTCACCAGAACTCTCAAATACTTATAAATAATTCCCCGTCACTAATATACTGAATTTTGGGAAATAAACATTTTCGAAAGTCTATAGGACAATGGACAAAGCTAGTTCTAGTCACAGAGTGGGTGTGATGACACCACCCCAACTGCATATCCAGTAATAGTTTCCCAGAGACACTTTAATATATATAATATTAACCAGCTGTTGGGTCTCTGTTATACTGTTAGGGCTGTATATTGATTGTTGTTGAAGTGTTTGGTGTCAATCGTGCTGATTTCGCGAATATAATAAATCTGGATGCAGTAAGATGCAAACTCAACGTAGGCACATCAACAAGTGCCAATACGGTGATAGTCAAACTCGTTAGTTGAAGGTTCATACATGGTTTATTAACATCACATCATACGGGACGATACATTCAACGTGGACGGTTAATAGGTGATTCAACATGATGATAGTGGACGCATGTCCTCAATAAAAATTCAAATAAATAGTCTCAGAAGAATCCTCAAGTAAATTCTGACCAGGTCTCTGAGTGAATACATCAATAGTCATAAAGGTCATGAAGTAGATTAAGTACAATGTTATATTGATCACGGTTGACCTTTCCTCAAGGACAAGAGATTCTCATTATACTTGGTAGTATCTAAGATCCCGATCTTTAGTATTTTCATATATAAAGAAGTCCTCATCAACTAATCATAGTAGAACGTAGGTGCAGGTTCCTACTAAATACCTTCTAGGCATGTAAAGTTACTTAGGCATTGATACTTGAATAACCTCTTGTATTAGCCGTGACTGACCCCAACGGCTTCCTAATAATATATATATATATCGTAGATCCACGGTAGTTACCGACGATCTCTTTGATAGGCATTTACAGGCATATAAAAATACATCTTCAGCTGTGAATCCATTTCGGTACAGGCTAGTTACCTGACATCGACTAGATACTCACGACTTTGGAGAACAGTCATTATTATCATAATAAATACATACGTGGTTCTTCCAACGAATGAACACTCACGTGGACGACTACCGGCTACGACTGCTAATCCGCAGGACCGGGTATAAAACATCAATACTTTACTCAAAACACGGGTTTCGAACTCCCAAAGCTTCCTTTGTAGGACTTGGGATTCTTGCTTCTCAAACCCACTCATGACGTCAACTGACTGTCTAGATACACGTGCGGACTGGATAACCCCTATACGCCTTAGTGCACAACCGTGCGCTAATGAAATCAAACTCACCAATAAGACTTACTCTCATGTAAGTCGGTGCGCAAAGTTTATTACAGAGGTAGGACAACATATTAATAATATGAGACTACCTTCATCTGTAAAGGAGTGTAGAGGTCTACGAAAAGGGCTCTACAGATTCCTTACCAATCCCCCCCAAAAAAATTAATTATATTAATTTTTTTCTTTAATACTCGACACTAGAGGTGATTCAAGTTTACATATTACTATTTTACAAATATATCATGATAAAAATAATAAAATATGAAATTCCAATTAACTAAAATCAACAAAAGGTATGCATAAAAGCATACATCCACAATTGACCACCTTTGGTACAATGTGGTAAATGAAATAAAATATCATATTAGAAATATTGAATTATCACAAATGTAAACGCAAATGAAAAGAAATGATGAGAAACCAATGAATAAACAGAAAAGTGATGGATATGTCTTTAAAATGACAAGTGAAAAAATGAATAAAAATGAACGAATACAATTTAAACACGTATAAGATCAACGCACTTAACCGTATCTCTAAGTCATTTTGTGGTACTAATTAAAGTACTAATGTTAAATTAATGTGCTTAAATACAAATATTAATAAATCTACTTAAATATTGTATAGTTAATTGCATTAATCATTATGTTAACTAACTAAGTATCTAAGTTTATTAATCTAATTAATTCGTTTATTTCACTCTAATAGTGTTATTAATTCTTTAAATAACGAAAGTTCCATTTTCCTGTTAGTGAACAGTTTATAATATAACAAGTTCAGTTCCAAGAAGAAAATCAAAGTGTTAGAAATGTTATTTCTGTGAGAAAATATAATCCTTTTCCAACGTTATTATCTCTTCAATGTCATAATTAAGTGAATTTTATTTTCACAAAGATAGTCATATACCTTAAAGTTCCATGTTATTTTGATACATAAGCATTGTAAATTTCACTTGACTGAATGTTAATGACTCTTATAATCGAGGTATCATACGTAAAAGTTACAATCGACGAACTGTCAGTGTCGAAGTTCAGTTGTCTTTATTGCGTAACTGCTAACTCGATTCATTCGGACATCTCGACAAGATGTCAGCGAGAACATTCTGTGTGCCAGGTATGGATCGAATCGTGAAACTAAATGGTTGTAGAGCGATCGCATACCTAGTAGATTTGGCAGATTTTACGTCCTTTGTGTTGAGAGCAGTAAGCGCTTTTTGGTCTGATTCCACAATAAAATGTGATCCAAGCAGATATCTCTGAAGTTTATTTATTGACCAAACAAGCCCGAGAAGTTCCTTATCTAAAACTGAATAATTCTGTTCAGTTGGAGTTAACTTCCGTGACACATAGAGAACTGGATGCAAGGTGCCATTATATTCTTGTAGTAAGACACTTCCCACGCCGTAATTAGAAGCATCGCTGCGTAAGACAAATGGCAAATTCTCATTAGGTAACCTTAAAACAGGATGATCCGAAAAAAATTTCTTTATGATATCCAACGCGATTTGATGTTCGTTAGACCACCGAATCACGTTAGCTGCACCTTTCCTAAGTAATGAAGAGAAAGGAGTAGTAATGGACGAAAGATGTGGTATGAATTTCCCATAGTATTGTACTAGTCCTAGTAGAGATCGCACTTGTTTCTTTGTTTTAGGTGTGGAGATGTTAAGGATTTTAGAGACATTACTGTCCTCTGTGTATAACATACCGCGACCAATACGGTGTCCCAAAAAAGAAATCTCGTGGAAACCCACAAATGCCTTTGATGGCTTAGCAGTTAAGTTATGATTTTGTAACGTGGACAGTAATGAGTTTAATCCTTCTAAATGTTCTTCCCATGAGTCACTGAAAAGACAAATGTCGTCTATGAACGCAATGACGTTGGGATGATGAGATAGGATTCGACGCATCATGCGTACGAACGTGGCAGGAGCGTTAACTAACCCGAAAGGCATAAAATTCCATTGGAATAGGCCCCGGGGCGTCGAGAAAGCAGTGAGTGGTTTTGCCCTTTCTGTCAATGGTACTTGCCAATAGCCTTTTGACAGATCAAACTTAGAGAAGAAAGTAGAATGAGATAATTTTACTAATAAATCTTCTAAAAGTGGCAAAGGTTCAGCGTCAAATTGTGTGACTTTATTTAATTTTCTGTAGTCTACACATAGACGAATGTTATTATCTTTCTTTCTAATTATCACCATAGATGAAGCATATGGTGACAACGATTGTTCAATTATTTTTAATCGAAGCATCTCATCTAATTCCTTTTCGACCTTATCTCTAAAGTGTAAAGGTATGGGATATGGACGAATACGGATAGGTGTTTCATCAGTTAGGAGAATATCATGCTGAATAGCTGATGTATGACCTGGAATGTCAGTGAGAACCTTATCATACGTTTGAAGTAGTGATGAAACTTGCTGTCGTTGATCAGTCGAAAGAGAAGAAGAAATAGTGACATCATTCCAGTTTTCCGTGGAATGAAGAGGTACAACTGGTATGGGCAATTGTACATCTTGAAAAGAAGATTCTTCTTCTTGTATAACTGACAAATTAGTATAGTTGTGAATATGAGGAGTAGGATCGTCAGTCGCTTGAAATACTGATTGTAAATAATCAGGACGTGAATAATACTCTTTCAACATGTTAATGTGAAAGGTTTTGTGTTTTCCGTTAATATCTACGATGTAGTCGACATCGGATATTCTTGAGATGATCCTAAATGGACCTCTCCATGTGATAAGTAGACGATTATTATGTGAAGGCAGTAAAACAAAAGCCTCGTCACCAGGAATAAGCTGGCGAAGACGTCTATACCGATTTGCAAATAGACGAGCTTTTTCTTTAGACTCTTCGGATGATGCAGTAGCTAACCTACAGGCATCTATTATTCTCTTTCTTAAAGAGATGACATATTCATATGAGGATTGAGTTTCCTCAGGTATATTATCTTCAACCAATAAATCATGGATTAAAGACATAGGTCCGCGTGGTTGTATGCCAAAAACTAACTGGAAGGGAGAAAACCCTGTGGCTTGGTTTTGCACCTCGCGATACGCGAAGAGAGCAGCGGGTAGGACCCTGTCCCACTCCTGAGGGTGATCTTGAGTCATCTTACCCAACAACTGCTTAAGTGTCCTATTCTGTCTCTCAATTAACCCATTTGACATCGCATGGTATATAGAACTGAGAGATCTATCTATACCCAATGTCTTCATAACCTGTGACATGGATTCGGAAATAAACTGGACACCATGATCCGATAGGATCTTACGCGGAAAACCAATGCGTGAAAAGATCAGCATTAAAGCTTCTGCAACACTGGCAGATGAGGTGTTCTTAAGAGGTATGGCCTCAGGCCAACGCGTACACATATCGATACAGGTGAGAATATGTGTATGTCCTCTTGCAGATGGCAATATAGGACCAATGATGTCGATTGCCATTTTATCAAATGGTCTAATAGGTATGTCCGCAGCTTGGATAGGAGAATCATGATACGGACTCCTTACTTTAACTTCCTGACATGTCACGCAGGAACGACAATAGAGATTAACATCCCTATGAACGCCAGGCCAATAGAATGCGGATAGCACTCTAGATTTGGTTCGCGAAAACCCCATGTGACCTGCGCATTGTGAATCATGAGCATGTCGTAATATTCTGGGTCTCATAGCAGACGGGACCAGAATTTGTGAACGCACCAATGAATCTGTTTCTCTTATTAATCTAACTAAAATACCTTTTTTAAGAGCAAATTGGTGTCTAGACTTTGCAATTGTGTTGTTATTATTTCTCTTAGTCGCCAATTGAAAAAATCTCTGCAAAGAATTGTCATTCTTTTGTAAATTAGCAAACAGCTCCCTTGAAATAGGAGAATCATCATCATTACTATTATGAACCGTAGGTTCAGAAGTTGATTCACGCGACAATTCAGTAGCTTGCGCTCTGGTAACCACTGCATTTGCAGCATGAATGTGTCGCTTTTCCCATTCATTAATTTGCTCTGGTGTACACTCTTTTATACCGTGTATACAACCAAGGATAACATCGCTAACTGGATTCTGCAGAAGACAGGCATGAATCTTCCCTGAAAAGAAAGGTGTATGTAAGTTAATGATTGCTGTAGGGAAGGTTTCCACAGTTCCCCCAAATGTGACGCACTTGACCACGTTGCCTGTGGCCAAGGAGGGGTCGATCAGAGAGTTCCGCACTCCGACAGTACTGCAGCCTGAATCAAACAAAATAGAGCAAGGAATCGAGTTAACGTATCCTCTGTTTAATTTTAAACACCCTTTTCCATGGTGAACTGATGCAGAAGTAGCAGTACAAACTGCGGGTAGACTTGGTAAAATGTGCCCGCATCGCAGCGTCGTGATCGCCTTGCGCTGGAATAGCGTTGAGCATTCTTGACATGTCTTTACCTGTTCTAGATCGATACAAGACATAGCGTTATGTTGATTAACATTATTATCATTACCTTTGTTAGTTTGTGATTCAATTGAAGCAACATTTGAATGTTGTCGTGGTCTGCTCGACGATCTATCTCTTCGTCGCGATCGATTGTGATTATTGTCATTAAAATTGCTATAATTACTGTTTCTGCTATCATTAAAATTTGGATGAGTCCGCCAATGAAAGTTTTCACTGTTGTGATGTTGGCGAAATGACTTATTCATAAATCTATTTATATTTTCAGGATGATATGATTGAGATCTCCAATGTTGTTTATTATTATTACCTTGATTATATTTAGGATTGTTGTTACTAAAATCTCGAGATCTGTGAGCTTGACCCCATGATACATTAAATGGAGCAGAATGTGAGTATTGTTTCCCCTTTTGGAAATGACCAAAGTTGAAATTATTATTACTTCCCCTTTGAAAATTGCTATCGCTACTCATCGAACGATTTCTAGGGAAATTGTATTGTTGCATGGCGAAAGCAACGGGTAAATCGTCCTTAAGCTGCGCATTGCTGACATCCATGTTAGGATGAGCGGTGCAGAAATTTTTACAATGTTCTGACATATCTTTTATATTACCAGGTTTACGTTCATGTAGGAACGCAAGAAATGCAGGACTTACTGCTGATAAAACTTTATCGCGAAGTAATAAGTCAAAAATACCATCATACGATTTCTCTACCTTGGATAGTTCTATCCATCGTTCTAAGGTAAGACGTATTTGAGAAAGAAAATCATCAAAATTCTTGCTAGATTGCGGGAGCATAGACTTGAACCTAAGTCTGTATTGATCTTCTGACATTTGAAATTTGTTTAGAAGAGCGGCCCTGAGAGCATCATAATCATTTTTATCTATAGAGCTAGTAGTGTGATAAACAGCCATTGCCTCTCCTGTTAGTAATCTGGATAAGTGGGTGCAATATAATGATTTATCCAAGTTGTACGATCGACATGTAGCCTCAAATCTATCCCCAAAAAAATGACATCGTCGGATGGTGGAGTAAACTTAGGTAATTTGAGATGAATCTATCTAAAATTCTCATGTTTAGATGAAGACTGGCCTTCCTGAGTCTTTTGTGTATTACATTCACTTGACAATCTTATTCTATCAAATTCCAATTCGGCAAGTTTCAAATCATGCTGCCGTTTCTTATCATTCTCTTCTGTCTCAAGCTGAAGTCTTTTTGCATTTTGTTCAGCTATTAATCTTCTTTCTTCCATTTCCTTTTGTTTAACTTCCATCTCCTTTTGTTTAACTTCCATCTCCTTTTGTTTAACTTCCATCTCAACTTTAAGTAGTCTTTCTTTTTCTGCTGCATCTCTTTTAAATTTTTCTTCAGCCTCGAATTTTTTCTGTTCGGACTCACACTGAAATCGTTTATCCTTTAATTCAGCGGCTAATCTCATTTTTTTCTCCTCTTCCGCAGCCTCAAATTTCCTCCTCTTTTCATTTTCCTCAGCCTCAATCCGTTTTTGATCTGCCTCAAATTTCAAATTTTCCAATCTCAATTTCTCAGCTTCTAATCTTTGAGATTCCAACCTTTGAGATTCTTTATATTCTGTCATAGCAAATGATCTAATCTCTTCAGGAGGTATATTAAGCGCCTTAGCTTGCTTAATAAAATAGTCTAAGGTAGACATTATTCAATATTATTCCGTAATAATACTACTTAAAAGTGTTACTATAACGAGTGGTCTTCGTTCCTGTCCTAGAACGGTAAATTCAAGTCATATAATAGTCAATTATATTAATAATTAATAAAGTAATTTATACCATGAAATGTTATGAAAGCATTAACGTGACAGACAATAGCACAATACTGACACGACACGATAATCAAGACAAATGAAAACAGTCGTAGAAATCAACTAAAATAAAAATGTGGAACTAAAATAGGATGTCGTAAAAAATTACGATGACATCTACGATCAGATAATACACAAGACAGTTGACAACACAGTGTATAGACATCAATGGTGTAAGAAAGGTTAGAAAGACGCATAATACAAACAAAATACATTATAAAACTAAAGTACGAGTAAAATAACTACCAAAAACAACGATTAAAACTTGTCGCTACAACTAAACAGTCAGGTGTTACAGACTACCAGACACAGTGGACCAAAGATCCTTCTATGCTCACGCATAGGAACATTCCACTGAGGGAAGTCTGCAAAATAATATCCTACAGAACACTCAAGACGGACCTGTGGTGAAACTGGTATTTTTCCGTCCTAAGTCGCCATTCCCAACCTCCCACAAAAAACATTGAACATAGAACATGCAACATGAATAAAGAAACAGTGGACATATTACGAGATAAGATGCAGCTAAACGTAAAACGGTGTAATAACAACACGACGTTTTTACTTATCTCAACCGGCTAAAAAACAATATCCCTCGCATCCGGGACTGCATGTATGAGACATCTATTTGACGAAATATAAAGCCAGAGTCCAATGTCGAAACTTGACAGTTAAAGTCCCTGGGTTGTCCTTGACCTGGAATGACCGTTAGAATTGCTGCAAGGTCCAGGATGTTGTCGCCTTGAAAGATAACATATTTCTGTTCAACCGAGTTTGAATGTAGACTGGAGTTCGATTCCGCTATTGAAAACTGGATATTTTCAGAGCACACTTGGCCACCATACTGTTGGGTCTCTGTTATACTGTTAGGGCTGTATATTGATTGTTGTTGAAGTGTTTGGTGTCAATCGTGCTGATTTCGCGAATATAATAAATCTGGATGCAGTAAGATGCAAACTCAACGTAGGCACATCAACAAGTGCCAATACGGTGATAGTCAAACTCGTTAGTTGAAAGTTCATACATGGTTTATTAACATCACATCATACGGGACGATACATTCAACGTGGACGGTTAATAGGTGATTCAACATGATGATAGTGGACGCATGTCCTCAATAAAAATTCAAATAAATAGTCTCAGAAGAATCCTCAAGTAAATTCTGACCAGGTCTCTGAGTGAATACATCAATAGTCATAAAGGTCATGAAGTAGATTAAGTACAATGTTATATTGATCACGGTTGACCTTTCCTCAAGGACAAGAGATTCTCATTATACTTGGTAGTATCTAAGATCCCGATCTTTAGTATTTTCATATATAAAGAAGTCCTCATCAACTAATCATAGTAGAACGTAGGTGCAGGTTCCTACTAAATACCTTCTAGGCATGTAAAGTTACTTAGGCATTGATACTTGAATAACCTCTTGTATTAGCCGTGACTGACCCCAACGGCTTCCTAATAATATATATATATCGTAGATCCACGGTAGTTACCGATGATCTCTTTGATAGGCATTTACAGGCATATAAAAATACATCTTCAGCTGTGAATCCATTTCGGTACAGGCTAGTTACCTGACATCGACTAGATACTCACGACTTTGGAGAACAGTCATTATTATCATAATAAATACATACGTAGTTCTTCCAACGAATGAACACTCACGTGGACGACTACCGGCTACGACTGCTAATCCGCAGGACCGGGTATAAAACATCAATACTTTACTCAAAACACGGGTTTCGAACTCCCAAAGCTTCCTTTGTAGGACTTGGGATTCTTGCTTCTCAAACCCACTCATGACGTCAACTGACTGTCTAGATACACGTGCGGACTGGATAACCCCTATACGCCTTAGTGCACAACCGTGCGCTAATGAAATCAAACTCACCAATAAGACTTACTCTCATGTAAGTCGGTGCGCAAAGTTTATTACAGAGGTAGGACAACATATTAATAATATGAGACTACCTTCATCTGTAAAGGAGTGTAGAGGTCTACGAAAAGGGCTCTACACCAGCCTTATAAAATACTTATGTACACACATTCCATTTTATTATGCCATATATTTATGCATTCCATTTATAACTCCATAACATTTCATATGTTCTGACCAAAATAAAACATTGGTTCAGAACAAATAAATTTAAAGAAAATTTTAATATTTAAACTAAAACAGCCGGAGTTAGTTCAGTGTGTTATAGAATTTTATTAATATTATTAGACTTATTAATTATCTGTGTGTGTTTGTATATTCTACTACAACACATTACATTTCAGTACCCTAGACTTTTAACGTAGCTACATTCATAATAGTAAAAGAGATCTGTTTGAGGTCGTAGTGGTAGTAAGAAGGGCCTTCTGTAATTCACATAAACTTTTATCTCAGGAGCCTTCACAACTGACCTCATACAGTACCCTAGGTAACATAACAACCATACAATACCAAATAAACCACTACACCCGTGACACCAAGTCATATGAGGCTGGCAACCTCAGCATATAGACTGATAGTTTCATGAACCACCACTGCACGAGCTGGTGACTGCTTTTGCGGGTTTCTCATAGAGAACCAAAAGCTGAGGTAGTCCCAAGTTCCATATGGAGCAGGGAGTGGATGATGACTGATGTACATACTTATTATATTAACCTTTTCTTATTTACTTACTTAGTCGTTCCTCTTCAACCGTGAAGTGTAGAGGTTTATAAGAGACAGCGCCATACTATTCTATCGGCTGTCTTCCTCCTGGCTTGGTTCCATTCTAGTCCTCGGTCCTTCAAAGATTGTCTAATGTTGTCCTCCCAGCGGACTTTGGGTCGTCCTGGAGGTCTGGATCCCTGGCTCTTAGTTTCCCATGCTTGCCGTGGTAGCCAATCTTCTCCCATTCTGCAGACATGGCCAAACCATCTCAGTTGGGACTGTTCTACTTGGGCCTGCAGGGGTTGGGTTTTTAGGCCTAGACGTATCGTCTGGTTGCGGACCATATCTCTTCTTGTTACCTCAACCACCTTCCTCAGATACCTCATTTCTGAGGTTTGGATCTGGCTTTTGTGGGTTGTAGTCATATTAACATTTTCAACCAGTACAAATGTAAACATAATCAGTATAAATGCAATGAATGTTTTCCGCTCATTTTGATTAACATCGATGATCAGAGAGGGTAAAGTTCTGAGGCAGATTGTATGGTGGAATGAAAAGTGGTGACACCTGATTTTGTGTCAGGAAACCCAATACTCAGGAGAGTATTTGTAAGATAAAAAGTTTACACGGCCTGGATCCTATCAGCCGTAGTACCGTACTTGATTTCTTTAAATTCCTATGAGGCTCCCTTCGATTGAAGCACCCTTCTTCAATTCACATCTGTGCCACGAGTAATCTTGAGCGAAAGATAGACACCTTTGAAGACCTTCAGTAGATACTCTGAACTTTGGCCACTGTTGGACCATCATCACCGTAGAGCAAGGGGAGTAAATCCTGTGACAATATCTCCCACTTTATTCTCGCTCCCTTAATGTCAGCTATGTTTCCATGAAGGGGTGCCGTATGTCTATGGTTACTCGCATATAGGCTTTTGACTGGGCCATCGCATATCTGGATCTAATCGACAGTAATCCAAGCATGTACCGCTTTGTCATGATGGGGGTATCTCGCGTACAGCCCAAGGCTACACGCATTCCTTCATTTTGAATGCGTTCCAATCGTTCACATTGTGATATTGACAACGTGAGTATTCCCAGACCATATTCGATGAGTGACATGACTACCTGATCAAACAGGAGAAACACTAGTCTCTAGTCCAGGTGCGTCACGGCCATTGTTTTTAGTGCTGCCAGACCTATGTTGCACTTCTGTATGATTAGATTAACATGGTACTTGTATGATAACCCGCGATCGAATGTTATTACGAGGGATTTCAGCTTATCACGCCTTTCAATTTCTTTCCAACTGAATGTAAGGAAGATCTGCTTTCAATATGGGGTTGTCCAGCACACAAGCTTTGTTGGGATTGATCTTGGAGCTGGTGTCTTCGCATCATTTAACCACCTCATGTATTGTTCTTTGTATGCTATTGACCCTTTCCTGTGGGTCAGAACCAGCCCTGTATATGAGTCCTGCAAAATTCAATGTTAGTCCTTGCCCAGTTGGCGGAATGGTGACTACTTTTGTTGTGTATATATTAAACAGCATCAGTGATAGTGGTAGTCCCGGGCAAATGAGCATTGGTTCTGATATCCATGTTTGCAAGCGAAATGCAACTGATCTCTCAATGAAGGCAGCTATCCGTCGTGTTAGACAAGAGTTAACACCGCAAGCCATTCAACGGTAAATTAACGTTTCAAAGTTCACAATTTTATAAGCATCCTCTAGGTCAATTGCTACAGCAACCGTTTCTCGTTTACCCTGGAATCCCTCGTACACATCATACACAAATGTTCCGGCGTTTCTCCATGTTACTTTCATGGACATATAGCTACCCATGGTATCAGGAAGGATGTGTGAATTTTCGTGGTGGCTCATTATTTGTCTCGCAACTATCTTTTCAAGTAATGTACCATATACATTCTGCATTGTGAGGACTCGATAGCTGCTGAGCAGTGTGGAATTTTGTCGAGAGGGGGGTGGTTAAGAGGTTGTCTGAGGTCAGACACGTCTGAGTGAGATACATGATAGTAAATCGAGACAGTCACGAATGTGAATTGAGAGTGAAATATGACCGTCACGAGAGAGGATGATATTCCTATGTATTTAATCTCTTCATTCCCGCCACACTCGCAACACTTGTTAAAGTGTCGTACATGCACTCTTCCTCCCTGAAATATAATAAATATTGCGGTAAGGACATGACAGGTTAACATTCAAGTGACAGGTGAAATATGAAGTAAATTCTGACCGCTTAGAACATATATATATATATATATATATATATATATATATATATATATATATATATAATATATATATATATATATATATATATATATATATATATATATATTTATTTATTTTATTTATTTATTTATTTATTTATTTATTTATTTATTTATTTATTTATGAAATCCATAAATTAAAAACACTCGCTGGATAAGATTTTTCTAGCGTATCATAAGAACAATTAACAAAGGTGAATAATTGTAATCTAATGAACAACGACAGTAATTCTAACAAGCCGACAGCAATCCCCAGTCCTCGGTAGAAGGACGATTGCCTCTCGTTAACTGACTCCAGAGGGGTATACACCTCTTTATTTGGAAAATCACCAGATGAATATTCCTTGGTCCATCTAACTACGACCAGTCTGGCTTGAGATAAATAATTCCTCGAAAGGAAGTTCCCTTCCATTACTGCTGTCATTTAATTATGCTGTGTATATCTTAACACAATAAAAAAATCCAAGGGGCCTCTAAATGCAGAGATAAGGTGGTTCTATGCTCTCACTCTCGTGGTATCTGTAACCAAATCGTTATACGACCAGTGGCATCTGGCTCAAGTAATCTGGCAAAACGTGGTTACAGCATGAGTTATGAATGTCAGAAATGTAGCCAAATGGTAAATCCAGAAGACCAGTCTAAACTGACTGAAAAAAAGTGGAATAGGTCAAGTGTGTGACGTGCAACCCGTGTGCGGTTGAGATTTAATGTGTGATCTCTAACAGGTACTGCAAGGGATAATGAATTCTGAAATCATAGGATCACGAACAAGAATATGTATCCAGCAAAACAAAACCCAAACTGAGGATCCAGGAATGGGATCTAACAACAAACTGGTATCCACCCAAAAAACTTGTATCCAACATTAACTGTTGGGGCTTTCAGTTTGTTCCGTGTTCTCTAGGATATTCTCAATAAGTCAAGAATGATCCTTATAACAATGCATCTGGTATTAGGCTACTGAACCTATTCCATTTTGCAGGTTAGAGCTTTCTCTGGAGACAGCGAGCACCGAGTGATTTGTGAGTCTAGTATATATAGCCAGAATCTCTTACAAAATCACGTCACTAATTGCGTACACTTGCACATAGATCGGCAAACTTCCCCGTGACAAAGGCGTGAGGGGACCAGAGAGTTTTCTCCCCTGCGACTTGAAATGAAAGTGATTACGTATAACAAGGAAGAAGCGGTGACGCCTCCGGTGTCATTCAACTCAAAGGGTTTACAGGACGAGAAGCTTTCGGTCACTCGTTCGTGCCCGCTTTCCTCTGACTCAGAAGACACGTATATTTTAGTCGCCATCAGAATGAAAGAGAGTTCAAAAGACGTCTCAAGACGCATGCATAGGATGCAGCCTGTCTAAATTAAGAATGACATGACTACACCGTGAATTATACTCGTTGGTGCTTATAATGAAGAAAATTGGAGGAGATAAAATCACTGGTAAGAGAGAGGCAGTACTAACAGCTAGAAAGTGACAGATAATCTCATATAATTTCACGACAGATCTGTACCAGGTTTAGGAAGAGGCCGTAGTTAACTATATAGCCAGTCTTCCGGCACCTCAGCGTTCTGTATGCCGATGTTTAAATCCTTCACCACATTCATAATTCCTGTGTCGTCCAGTTGTAAATATGGCCATGGGCGGTGTTTCTACTGGTTTCCAACGTGCGCACAACGTCCTCTTCAGAAATGAGGTCGAAATATAACTCACGACTTATGTCATTCTCCAAAACATGGTCCTTAATTTTTAGACGGTCAGCTTTGTCGCATTTATCTATTTGGACCAAATATCGATCGTAAATGCTTGTCCCTTCTCGTCATCCGTCTTTAGGCTTATTCTTGTCGAGCTTTTAATGTTAGAATTGGTTAGCTTGTATTTTTCATATTCATTCTACTGTGTAAAGACCAGAATTTATGTAGAGTTTTTTCCGTGCTAACCTGTGTCACGAAGGCCTCTCATACTGTATCCTTGGATATACATTTTTTATTTTTATTTATTTATTTTTTTTTAAAATATTACTGTTCCCTCACTCGGTTTTCCAGTCCCTGTTTTCATTATTTTTTATTGATGCTTTTAATGTACTATTCACTTCCGGCTTCCGGTTCAATAGCTGACATTTTTGCGCCAACATGTGACACACATTAGGGAGTATTTTTCTCTTTTTGTCTGGTTGTAAAAAATAAAATTATAGACATAAATATCCAAGGGCAAAACATTAATACAGTGCAAACCACTCGATATCTAGGAATGATATTGGACCAACAGCTGAACTGGAATAAACATATAGATAAACTAGTGGAGTCTTGCAGATCATTGACTAACTTATTAAGATATTTGAAAGGTAATGGATGGGGTGCAAGCACTAAGACAATGCTCACTTTTTATACATCTTTTATTAGAGGAAAAATAGATTATGGAAGTATAATATATGACTCTGCTGCACACAGTAACAAGATTAAATTAGACAGAATTCAGCATCAGGCTTTATGTACAATAGCAGGTGCAATCAGATTAACATCAATGGGAGCTATAGAGGTGGCTTTAGGAATTCTACCCTTAGAATTACGGAGAAAGGAGTTAAGACTAAATTACATGAACAGAGTTATGTTAGATAAGTCTCACCCAGCACATACAGCTTTTACCAGATGACAACTAACAACTCAAGCCAATCCAATGAATACCACTAAATACCCTACAGGATGGAAGTGTATGGAGGAAATTGTCCATCTGGGTACATTAATTACATCAATTAATAACAGTTGTGAATACAAGCCAGTTATTCCGCCCTGTGAGATCAAGAAACCAGACACGGACTACCACCTAGCAGAAATACTTAAGAAAACAAATAATATAGAAAATATTAAAAACACAGCCAATAAATATATACAACAAATATCAAAAGACAGCATTACTGTGTACACAGATGGATCCAAGGGAGAGGATGGCAAATTGGTGATAGGAATATATATTCCAATATGGAAAATGGCAAAAGAATATAGCATCACGGAAAATAAATCCATTTTCACTGCAGAGATGGTGGCAATACTAAAAGCACTAGAAATATTCTTTAATAACCCTCTCAAATAACTAACGGTTTTAACTGACTCTCTTTCAACAATTAAAGCACTTAGAAACTTACGAGAATGTAGTAGACCTGATATGGCAGAGGTAATATTTCTAGCTACTACAAACTTATATTCCAGAGGA
Source organism: Oreohelix idahoensis (assembly GCA_024509875.1). Taxonomy (NCBI): domain Eukaryota; kingdom Metazoa; phylum Mollusca; class Gastropoda; order Stylommatophora; family Oreohelicidae; genus Oreohelix; species Oreohelix idahoensis. The sequence goes on from JAMPIV010017544.1 coordinate 123,668, forward strand.
TGTTCAGTCTTAATTGCTTGGATACCTTCACATGTTGGCATTGAAGGAAATGAAAAGGCAGATAAAGAAGCCAAGAAAGGTAGATCTGATAAAAATCTAATAAACGTAGGGATGAGTAAATCAGAGATTAAGAGCTTAATTAAAGATTTAATAACAGATGAATGGAAAGCAGAGTGAGATAAAAATCTGAAAGGAAGACATGCATATAAGATGTTCAAGGCTCCAACAAGAAAATGTCAGATACCGGTATCTAGGGAATTGAAAATTCCCAGTAATAAGAAACTTCTCAGACTACAGCTGGGAAAAGGCTATTTCAGAATAGAAGAACCTCACTGTGCAGGATATCTTCAAGACAATAATATAGAACATTTCTTGTTAAAATGTAAGAGGTATGAACAAATGAGAATACCAATATTAAATTATTTGCAAGCATCCAACTTACCTATAAATATAGAAGAGGTGTTAAGAATAGACAGACCTAGGGAACTGCATAATATAGTCAAACAATATTTAACACGAACACATGTTAATATATAGTGGCTGGGAATGTGAAGGTCTGATGCTTGCTTACAATGCATGTGACTTTTAACAGATGAAAGTCAATTAAATATCTGTTAAATTCAGTAATATAACTGGAACCACCAGGCCTTTACACCCCTCCACTTTCATATTGTCGTAGATTTTTGATAGGAGAATTAAGACTTGGGTTGGTCCCTTCTGAATAGGTTGGAATGAGTGATAGTCACAGAGTGAGCTAGAAATACAAAAATAGATTTCCACGAGTGAGGTGGTAGAATAGTGATAAAGGCTGTCTCTGAGAGCGGGAAATCTTCTCTCTCTCTCTCTCTCACCTTTCTTCTACGACAGATCTAAAGTAGTCAGACAGTCTAACACATATACATTATATATATATATATATATATATATATATATATATATATATATATATATATCCACTCACGTGCACGCACATTCAAGTGACGACAGGTAGACGCACAGACGTGGGAACTATAACAAATGATTATATAGATATTTAGAACGAGCTGACCAACATGCTGATTAATTTATTGTTAAGTTTATTTATCATTTGTAAACTTACGTCACAACATATAAAATTACATCAAAAAGGCATATACACAAAGTCATAAGCAAATCAAGGAATGCTACAAGATCTGGTAGACCCACAGTAATGATCTTCCCTCTTCCCACAGTCCCGTTAGGAGAAAGATGATAACACAAAGAGAGTCCCAGATACATATGATTGAGTCTAAGAGTTTTCCCTGTTTACGGTATGAACATACCTGATACTATAAACTAGTTTAAGGAAAAATATTGTTAGCAACACAACCTTGCATGAAGAAAGTTATGACAGCAAATAGGTGTCAAAATACAGCGGTGAAATAACACTCAGACTTGCGTTCCCTCTTATTCATTCAACCGTGGCCACGTGTACACATTTATACTTACAGCTTTGATCGCTGCCTCTGGGAACATAATAAATTCTAGGACCTTCACACAGACCCATAAATGCAGCCTCGACCAAGAAATCCCCAGTTCCAACAAGACGTACTGAATTCTCGGTCTCAGGGAACGATTCTTTGGGTGTTCTTATTTTTCGGATGTCTGTTAAGTCACATAAAATTTGTCCAGGCACGAAAATTAGCAGAGCACAATGTCACTAGCTTTGGTTTCTAGAATTAAGGAATGTCAGATCGGTGTCTACTTTCAGGAAGGTACTATCTTTGGTCACCACAATACTAGTCAAAAACTCTGTCGGAATGTTACTGATATTTTGCTTGCCACAACGGGCTGAACTGTACTGAAGTGTTATTCTGGAAGAATTAATTCTGGCGCGATAGGCCTCTTACTTCATTTAACTGTTAAAGCTTATATAATGAAAGTGATTAGTTTCTTCACAAATAATGTTCACGTACTAGAACGCTGGCAAAGTTGGGTACCACAGTTTCACTATATAAAAATGGAAAGAACACATATCAAATAATTTACATACATGTACTCAATATAACTTACATTTTTAAACAGCAAGCGTACCGCTTGACTTATCATTTAAATTCCCGTGACGTAAGTTATATTTAAAAATCAGCAATCCTCGTGAATTAGGAACTGTTGCTGTCATTTTTGATGGAGTTTCAAACATCGATCTATTGGTTGTAGGTTTTTTCACCCTGGTCAAAGTTTAGTAACTATGTCTTGACTTTGCTGTGTCAGGTTGATTAGGGGCTGTCTTCCCTTGTTTGTTCGTTCATTGTGTTTGACCTTTTGGGTCAAAGGTAATACAGTTCTGGGCTATATGCGATGCGCAGTGGAGAGCGCGAAATGAGACTTCCGTCTTGTTGAGTTGTGAAGTCCTGGCTTCTGAGGACGTGTAGGTCCATTGTGTTTTCGGGAAAAATCTTCGAAGTGACTGCGTTGGCAGGTCTCCCCAGTGAATCTCTGTGCGTCGGAATGGCGACAGAGTTCCTTATTGTGTTCTGAGGATTCGGTTCCAGGTAATACCGACCTTTTTCATTATTACGCTTTCGGTGGCAGAACATGTTGAAGGATTACCTAGTCTGTGAACTACAGCTCACCGGTCCTACGTTACAGAACTTGTACATTATGCTCAAGATAGCTATGTAAGACTATTTGTCTTTAAACGAACAGAAGTCCAGTGACGAAGTTATATTGTGGAAACCGCAGATCGGCGGTATATTTATATCTACATAAGCATTACTGCAGGGTTGATGTTAACCTGCTTAGAAGAAGTACACAGATGACGCCATAACGAGGCCTGTGTTAAGGCTAATATACTACAGCCTGATAATGTGCAATTGGCGGGGAAGCCAAGTTGTACCTGTATGTCAAAGTGATTAAGGTATCTGACGCGCTTAGTCAGAGATACCAAAGCGGCATTGTGAACTGTCATTGAATAACCGTACTATTGACCATGAACGAATATTGGAATGTTTACCAGCCCTTTTTTAGAATGCCTGATGTATACCTAACGATTTCCGGTCAGCATGACCTTGTTTACACTGACTGTTCCTGTTGATGCTACTGTGTGTGTTACCGTCAATAAATGTTTTGAAATGTGCCTGCAGTGTCCAAGCATCTTTGACTACTGCATGTGAGTGTATGGGTTGCATGACACAACATATACGAGCCTAAACACATTCGCGCCCTCATTTGCACCCACACTCAGCTCATCATTACAAGTACTACACATTTAACAACATGTATGCTGTCTTATGCAAATGATCACCTCTACAAGAGAGAAAAAGACAGTTACATTTCTGGTGGCCAGCTGATGGGGCTACACAGCACTCCAGCCTTAAACAGACACCCCACCAGGCTACTTACATTTCTGGTAGGCCAGCTGATGGGGCTATTTTCATGAGAAGGACAGGTGCACATTACATTTTTGATCTGTTGCTCTGCTGCTACATTTATGATGTCTCCAGTGTGGTCCAGAAATTTACATTTCTACACTTCCTAAGTTTTAGCTACACAGGACAGAATAGACAGTGATAGCATTTATGTTATAATGCTACATAAACTACAACAGGACAAGTACTGAAGTTAGCATCGAGGCGTTTGCTACATGGACCACAGTTGCATACAAGTCGAGTCCCTTTTTGTGAACGGTACCGCTGGTCGTTCACACGTCTCAGTCAACAACAGACTTTCCTAGTTTCCATTCAAGTTACATTGTTCGAGGTCAAGTGTTTGTAAACAGTACGTGAAATTGTAAACATTCGATGTGCAAGACTCAAGTTACGAGAAGGTCATAATAACTTTATGTTCGTGAAGACCACTTCATACTACAGTGGATCTGTCAATCAGTGCGCGCTTGACATTTTGTTACTGTGTTCGCAAGGAGCAAGATAGTTACTGTAACATCTTGTGTGACTGTGGCCTCGCTTTTCTTCGGGTGTGAACCGCTGACTAGAGGATGTTGATTGTGTCGTAGTGACAACGGTCCAACACGGGCGATGCTATTTGGACTTGAAAATAATAACGCGAATGTTTCTTTCCTGGAACGTGAAGGAAGGACTTCAATAACAATCAGGCACGTCAACGAGTGCCAATACGGGTATGAACGAACTCGTTATGTCGACTGGCAACAACATATTTATTTTGGACGAATCACATAGACAATAAATTATACGAGACAGTATGTTCATAGTGGTTTCACAGTTCATAAAAATGCATGGATCAATGATAGGAAATATAGTGCTTGTAGGCTCATGGTTTCTTCAAACAATCTAACGGTTTTGACCTTTCGTTAGTGATAAGGCTTCTAAGGTCATCCATATTAAAAAATCTGCATATGTCTATTTCGGACCTGTAACGTTGTCCTGGTACATGTTAATTCTGGTGTCTGTAAACAGTCATGATCCTGGCCTCCACTATATATGATAATACAGTATAAAGTTAATTAAAATACTTGGTTCATCTCTCGTGAACGCCGTGTCACGTATGACGGCGCTTCCATACTTTAAATCAATGAGCCACACTGACGGAGCATAAAATCCTTCAAAGCCTTAGGATACTCTCAGCTCAGTATCAAGTTGATTCATTATAACCCCTCCTGAACGAGAAGGGATTAGCTAGATACCAACGTCTAATACTGTCACTGGAAATCATATTAAAAATACATTCAATTAGAACAATCACTGGCACTGACTTACGCAGGGGTAAGCCGACAAGGGCTTCTATTCAGAAGTCCTGTCCCAGAAATATACTTGCCCCATTATGATGGGTACACAAACAAATCAACATACTCTCTGTCTGGAAATATGAGATGCGGCTTCCATTTCAACCTCTGACGTTATCTGCCTTGCTTGGACACAAGCGCGCACGAATTCCCCTACACCAAATTGTGCATATTCGTGCGTGACAGAAGACATTTATAAAAACTAAACATCAACATAAGTTGGTGCGTACTCACTCAACCGAAGTAGACCCTGATGACTACCCGTGAGTTTTAAGGATACAAAAAAGGAGGCATCAGTGACTAAGCTTTATTTTGCAACACATTGAATTGATTGTTATATATATATTTATGTTACTTGTACTATTGTTGTGTATTTTTCTTGTGTTCTTTTGCGGGTTTAAGGTTGGGCGGCGACTATTATAAGAGATACCACGGTCTGTAAGATATAGTGGTCTTATAATAGCGTTCTGTAGGCGCAATTTTCTTAATTGAAAATTTGCTAGTGACAATTTGTTGCTATTGGTGTTAGCTGTGCCGAAACTGTACTTATCATTGTTTTTGTAATATTTTTTCTGTTTTTCAGTTTTGATTTCATTTGTTTGTATCTGTAGGTCTCTCCTTTCTTTCGTTTATTTCTCTACACCTTTTTGTTTATAACAGTGTTGCCATTTGTCTTGTTTACTTTTCGCGGTCATCATTACACATTTGTGTAACATTTTCTTTACTTTTTGCTGTATTGTTTATTTGACTTCCGCGAACGTTTTCGGTCATTGTTTTGTATCTTTGTCTTTGTGTTTATGATTGTACTACATTATTGTCAAACACAGTCTACATACATATACTTGGTCATGCATTATTATTATTATTATTAATAAGGTACACTCTTCATATAGAGATTGTTAATAAAATATTATTATATCAGATATTTATACAAGTTCTTTGCTAAAAGACTTGTTATCCACAAAGATTGAGACAAGGTGAAATACATATTCAAGTTCTTTATAAAAAAGACTTGTGCCCATAGTGAGTGGGATATAAAGGAATTATTTTCCACAGGTACTCAAGTAATTTTTTGTTACAAGATAACCATACAAGGTCTTTGTCTAAGACTAAGAGAGTGAAATAAAGTAAAGTGAGTATACAAGTCTATAGTACAGACTTGTCTCCCATTGAAGTGGGATAAGGTAATTTATTTAATTTTTTCAGGTTTCTGATCTCATTAGACAGAATGTCTAATTTTGGATTTCTTCATCCAGCAAGGGGTAACCCTTGGTAAGTCTGGTAAAGAATTGGAAGAATATTCATCTGCTCAATTCGCCATTGCATTAAAGTCAGAAGAAAAAAAACAAAAAGAGGAAATTAAATTGAAAGCAGAAGCTGAACTGAAGAAACTAGAAGCTGAGAATAGAAGATTAGAACTTGAAGAAAAAAGGTATCAAAGAGAGGCTGAGGAGAGAAAAGCTCAAGCTGCTGCTGAGGAGAGAAAAGCTCAAGCTGCTGCTGAGGAGAGAAAAGCTCAAGCTGCTGCTGAGGAGAGAAAAGCTCAAGCTGCTGCTGAGGAGAGAAAAGCCCAAGCTGATGAAAGAAAATTCCAGATGGAAATGGAAAAGAAAAAACTCCAAGCTCAAGCTGCTGCTGAGGAGAGAAAACTTCAAGCTGCTGCTGAGGAGAGAAAACTTCAAGCTGCTGCTGAGGAGAGAAAACTTCAAGCTGAGGCTGAAGAGAGAAAAGCAAAAATGGAACATGAGGAAAGAAAACAGAAAATGGAACTTGAGGACAAAGACTCGCAACTTTGGAGTTGGAGAAATTAAAATTGGCGAGTACGGGTGCTCATCAAGCAACTTCGGATGCAACAAAGGAGAGATCTAGTAAGATCAAATTACCTCATTTCAATCCTTTGAAGGACGATATAACTGATTATCTTGACAGATTTGAATTTTTATGTGGTACGCATAAGATAAAAAAGGAAAACTATGTTGAACAACTGATGGAATTTTTTACAGGTGAAACTGTGACTACTCTTATGACAATAGAAGAGCATAATAGAACAAATTATGATGTTGTCAGAGCAGCATTGCTAAAAAAATATCAATTAAAAGAAGAAGACTATCGTCTTCGTTTTAGGACAATGTTGCCAGAAAATGGAGTAGATTTCTCTGATTTTGTTACAAAGATACGTCGTACTTTTACACGATGGGTTGAGTTGTCTCAGATTGAGAAAACATATGAAGGTCTAATGGACTTATTATTGCGAGATAAGGTTTTGTCATCTGTTAATGATTCTTTCCTTGCATTTCTTCATGAGCGTAAGCCTAAAAACTTAAAAGAGATGGATGAATACTGTTGCCAGTACGCCACCGCGCACCCCCATGCTACGGTTAGCAATTCTAAAGGGAAAGAAGGGTTGCCAGTTGCTTCGGCAGCACCATATGGCCCTAATTTCAATAAAAAATTTCAGGGTGCTCAACAAAACTGGAATAGGAGAAGTAATCAGAATTACACTCATAAGCAGAGTAATCCAACATATGATGGTTCTTCTGCTAAGAACTGGAGACAAGATGGGAGTTCTCGTAATTTTGGTGGTAATAATTATAGACACTTTCGCAAAGGTTATCACAATAAAAACTACCCAAGCTTGTCTGCTCGGGATAACCATTCGCGACGTCAAGAATATGATGATGGTGAATATACAAACCGGGATTCAAACCGGAATGATAATTATAATAGACAATATGATAACAATTACAGGGGAAATGATAATCGCGGTAGACCTAGATATAACAAAAGAAAAGCTTTTCAACAGGCAAACTCTGCACAACAAGAGTTTGATGGAGCCTGTAATCAAGTAAATGATAGTGGTAACTCTAAGGCTATCACTGGTTGTGCTTTCGATTTTGGGAGAGCAACTGAATGCCCCCAATGCTTAACATTGTTCGACTCCTCGACTGTATCTACCCTAAGTTGTGGTCACCCTCTTCCTGCTCTACCTGCTACAGTTGCGCATGATGGGAGAGGATCTCTCATCTTACATAACGGTTTAGTGAATGATAGGCGGGACTCAGTACTTTTGGATTCGGGATGTACTACCGTCGGGGTTAGGCAGTCTCTAATAGATCCTTGCCGTGCCACTGGAAAAATTGTCAAATGTGTTACATTTGATGGTACCATTGAAAAATATCCTGCTATCATTAGGATTGACACTCCCTTCTTTACAGGAGATGTCCACGCGTGTCTTCTTCCTAATCCTATTTCGGATCTTATAATCGGTCGTATTCATGGGGTTAAGGAATACACCGCGCAACAAATTTCTATTTGGAAGGAACAAAACATCCATGCACTTAATGCTCATAGTAACACTAAGCAATATGGGAACAAAAATTTTCGTGGAAAATATAGTTTCCCACGGAATAACAATACTGTCTCTAATGGGAGTTGGCGTCAGGCCAACAAAGGTAAATCAAGTTTGTATCACGGTGAGGACTTTGATAAGTATCATGTTAAGATTCCTCAGGGAAACCGTGCATCGAATTCCCAGATTCCTGAAAAGTGGGTAAAAGAAAACAAAACTGTTAGTACCCATCGTACTCAGCTCAGTCAGTACGATGTATCTGTTAAGCATATTGGTGCATGGAAATATGAAAGCAACTTTACTAAGAGAAATAACCGTGATTGTGGACAGTACCAAACGCGTCCATTACGTGATGGTTCTTCTTCAAAGAACTGGAGGCAATTTAATTGTCCTCAACATGTTGATCCCAGTAACTATAGGAACTTTAATAAAAGTTATCAACCTGATAATAGTTTTTCTTGGAAACAACAAAATCCAGGTTTGTCTTACTTCCCTCAAGAGAGAACAGACTTCTCATTTCATGGAAAGGTCCATACACTATAGTCTCGAAAATTTCCGATGTCGACTATATTGTCGATGTGGACGGAAAGCATAAAACCTTTCATATAAATATGCTTACAGAGTTTATTGAACGTCCAGACTATTTGCAGCCTATTTTCCAGGCGACGGACGACTCTCCAGTCCAACATGGTCACATCTCATCCCTGTCTGTTATACAGGATGAGGAAACTATTTTTTCTGACGTTAACTTACCTCTTCCTGCGATTCCACTTAATTCTACGGAATCATGGAAAAACGTTACCGTCTCTTTGAACTTGTCTTTTGAGGAGCAACGTCAAGTATCCTCTACGCTACAATCATATCAGGATGTCCTTACCGACATTCCTGGACACACAGATGTCATAGAACATGACATCATACTTACTGATCGTAATCCGATCAGAGTAAGACCATACCCAATACCTATTCATTTTCAAGCACAAGTCGAGAAAGAATTGGATGAGATGATTCAACTGCAAATAATTGAACCATCCACTTCAGCTTATTCTTCGTCGATAGTTATTGTTCGAAAGAAAGACAATAACATACGTCTTTGCGTTGACTATCGCAAATTAAATCAAGTTACGAAGTTCGATGCTGAACCTATGCCTTTATTAGATGATCTACTTATTAGACTTTCTAAAGCTAAATTCTTTACTAAACTAGACTTGTCGAAAGGTTATTGGCAAGTCCCACTGACGGAACACGCCAAACCTCTGACTGCTTTTTCGACACCTAGGGGTCTGTTTCAATGGAATTTTATGCCTTTCGGGCTTATGAACGCCCCAGCGACTTTCGTGCGCATGATGCGTCGAATTCTATCAGATCGTGCAGATGTCATCGCATATTTAGACGACATCTGTCTTTTCAGCGATACTTGGGAAGAACACTATTCGGGTTTAAACGAGTTACTATCTACTTTACGTGAGCATAGTTTGACTGCAAAACCCTCTAAAGCCTTTGTTGGGTTTAGTGAAATCTCTTTCCTAGGTCATCGGGTTGGTCATGGTCTGTTGAAGACAGAGGACCAAAACATTTCGAAGATATTGAATATCTCGGTTCCGAAGACAAAAAAGCAGGTGCGTAGTCTCTTGGGATTGATACAATTCTATGGAAGATTCATTGAGAATCTGTCCTCCATTATGGCACCACTTTCATCGTTATTGAAAAAAGGTTCTCCTAATATGGTGCGTTGGTCCCAAGAATGCCAATCGTCATTGGATCAGGTTAAGAATTTGTTCTCATCTCATCCTATCTTAAGACTACCAACGATTGATAAGACTTTTGTTCTTCGTAGTGATGCCTCTTCCACTGGGATTGGAGCGGCACTAATGCAGGAGTATTCAGGAACTCTGCATCCTGTAATGTATATCTCTAGGAAGCTGAATGCGGCAGAAAGGAATTACTCGGTTTTAGACCGTGAATTGTTGGCTATGGTTTGGTCCATTCTTAAGCTACAAAGGTTCCTTCTGGGCGCGCATTTCTTTATGGAAACCGACCAAAAAGCTCTTACGGCTATGCAAAGTAAGGATTTGAAGAGCTCGAGATCTACTCGTTATGCTATTGCTCTTCAACCTTTCCATTTCACGGTGCGAGCTATCCGTGGTTCGGATAATGTGATGGCGGACATATTGTCTAGATGCCCACATGATTCCAATTAAATCTTGTGTCCTAGTTTTCCTGATACACTTTCAGACTTAGGTCTGTCCTTAATATCCTAATATATTGTAATAATGTTTTACTATTTGGATGATGTATAAAGAAGTTAACAAATTTGATTTTGTCCATCCATTAGTGATATGTTGCTAATATAGCATTGTAATTGATGATATTTGTATATTGCTATAGTTATAGTATTTAATGATTTTTGATATCTATGATTGGTATTGCCAGCAACTTAGGTTTCTCTAATGGTACCCCATGAGTTTGTTTGGCTTAGAGGAAATATTTTCTCTTATGATGTGGGATGATTTTTACTCTCTCCAGACGCTTTATTTATGCGTCTATTGTACCTGATATTAGGTTCATTCTTTCATGAGCACATAAATGATGCTTGTGCTATCTTGCTCATGGATATATATATAAAAAAAGTGTCATTTTTTTTTAACAGGGGCGGTGTAGTAATATGTTGCTGTCATTTTTGATGGAGTTTCAAACATCGATCTATTGGTTGTAGGATTTTTCACCCTGGTCAAAGTTTAGTAACTATGTCTTGACTTTGCTGTGTCAGGTTGATTAGGGGCTGTCTTCCCTTGTTTGTTCGTTCATTGTGTTTGACCTTTTGGGTCAAAGGTAATACAGTTCTGGGCTATATGCGATGCGCAGTGGAGAGCGCGAAATGAGACTTCCGTCTTGTTGAGTTGTGAAGTCCTGGCTTCTGAGGACGTGTAGGTCCATTACGTTTTCGGGAAAAATCTTCGAAGTGACTGCGTTGGCAGGTCTCCCCAGTGAATCTCTGTGCGTCGGAATGGCGACAGAGTTCCTTATTGTGTTCTGAGGATTCGGTTCCAGGTAATACCGACCTTTTTCATTATTATGCTTTCGGTGGCAGAACATGTTGAAGGATTACCTAGTCTGTGAACTACAGCTCACCGGTCCTACGTTACAGAACTTGTACATTATGCTCAAGATAGCTATGTAAGACTATTTGTCTTTAAACGAACAGAAGTCCAGTGACGAAGTTATATTGTGGAAACCGCAGATTGGCGGTATATTTTATCTACATAAGCATTACTGCAGGGTTGATGTTAACCTGCTTAGAAGAAGTACACAGATGACGCCATAACGAGGCCTGTGTTAAGGCTAATATACTACAGCCTGATAATGTGCAATTGGCGGGGAAACCAAGTTGTACCTGTATGTCAAAGTGATTAAGGTATCTGACGCGCTTAGTCAGAGATACCAAAGCGGCATTGTGAACTGTCATTGAATAACCGTACTATTGACCATGAACGAATATTGGAATGTTTACCAGCCCTTTTTTGAATGCCTGATGTATACCTAACGATTTCCGGTCAGCATGACCTTGTTTACACTGACTGTTCCTGTTGATGCTACTGTGTGTGTTACCGTCAATAAATGTTTTGAAATGTGCCTGCAGTGTCCAAGCATCTTTGACTACTGCATGTGAGTGTATGGGTTGCATGACACAACATATACGAGCCTAAACACATTCGCGCCCTCATTTGCACCCACACTCAGCTCATCATTACAAGTACTACACATTTAACAACATGTATGCTGTCTTATGCAAATGATCACCTCTACAAGAGAGAAAAAGACAGTTACAGGAACACGTGCGTAATCCGTCACCATTCATGAGGCTTCTAGCATTTATACGTTAGTTTAGAAAATTTTGTTCTCGTCTGATTATTTAGCAGTACATTATAGCTACCTTGTTGTTTAAGCTAGAAATTATAATTTATTCTGCTCTCCACTGAAATACGTCACTAGAAAATAATACAGACTATATAAATTTGGCACTCTGCACAAAATCTAACTACTGAAATATGAAATAAGCGACTTAACATTTTAAACACTTCACAAAATACTAGAATATAATATATAATATTTTACCTCACACAGAACTACAGGTAGTCGCACAACTTAAGAATTATATGCTTATATTTATGGAAGTCTAGATGTTCGACAAATTGTCGAAACAAACTGAGAAACTCCGCTATACAGCTTTTTTCTCTTAGCACGAAACGTCCTGTCTACTGCGAATTTAGAGGACTGAATGAAAATAAAGTTTCAAACTCTGGTTATATCTTAAACCAGACAAAGAGGTAAACTTTTATTTCGCAAAACGAAATAATCCCCATTTCCGTCTATATCACTTACGTAACTAGACGCTGGCAACAACATGCCAATGCCAAACCCGTGTCTTCGCACCTTACGCCAACTATCTGACCGTGAGCGCGCGTGTCAGAGGCGAAATGCCAGACACTCTGTCTGCTTTGGGCAAGCATGGATGGCGCGATTCACACCTCCGTCCAGCTATCGGCCCGTGAGTGCTCATGGCAAGTGCGAGAAACGCGGTGACAGGTGAAAAATGCAGACGAATATCTCGCCTATAAGTCTGGCGAAAACGAATATTCACAGTGTGTTTCGTCTGGTGTAGGGAAAACTGTAGACTTATGTCTGCTCCTATGTCTGGCCAGACGAATATGTTCACAGCTTCGTCCAACTGACACCTAATGCCATAGAATGCATTCTCACGCCAAATCGTCTGGTGAGGGACTGAACGTTGCATCATAACTGCGTTCTCAGTGTAATCAGCCATGAAATGCGTTTCTAAATGAGAAACGAAATTGGCGAAAGTGAGAATGGCAAAATAGTAATGTATTATAATCGCAAGCGAACGAATGCGAAAAAACACAGGAAAAAGGTAAAGAGCGATAATAAAAATAGAGGATACGGGTGAAAGAAAAGAAGAGGAAAATATAGAAAATTCAATGAACATAACTCTCCGTGACAGAACGTCCCCCCTTTAAAATATGGAAGCACTCCATGTCTACGTTATGGAATTAAATTTCCTATATCCGAAGCTTCAGGGTGTCTGTCTTCTTCCATCTCATCTCCCCCCTCCATCTCTCTCTAATTCCTACTCAAGTCTACTCCCAAAGTTTCCTTTCTCTGGAATGTCTCCCATGCGCGCTTGAAAGAGCGTCGCCGCTTCTGACATTTTTCAAAGATTTCCTGTGATTGCTGTGAAGTTTCCCTGCCACTATCGTCATCTTCGTCAGTTTTGGCGATCGTCAGGAGATGGTCGGAGGTTGGCACTGGTTTTTCCAAGTATCTCTTTAACAGATTTAAATGGAAAACCTTTTCCTTTCCTTGAATAGAAATCTGGTAGTTAGCCTTAGAAATCTTTTTTATGACGGTAAACGGCCCTTTCCATCCGATCCTCAGTTGGTTGTTTCCGGTAGGGAGTAACACCAAAACTTTCTCTCCTGCTTCCAGTTCTCTCTCTTTCGCGACTTTACTGTATCGGTTAGCGTGCTTTGTGCGTGCTCGCTTAAAGTTTGTCGTTGCTAGGTCCCATCCTAGTTTCAACCTATCCTTTAAATCCGATACGTATTTACTGGCTGAGACAACTGTCTCATCAGCCTTCTGGTCTGTCAGCGACCAAAGTAAGGCTTCAAGCGGGCCCTTAATGGGTCTGCCGAATAAAAGCGTAGCTGGCGGAAATCCTGTGGAAGTATGAGGAGATTCTCTGTAGCCAAATAAAGCTGCAGGAATACAAAGATCCCAAACTTCAGGTTTCAATTGTGCCAGTTTACTTAGCATCATGTTGAGGTTTCCATTAACACGTTCCACGAGCCCATTTCCGGCCGGAGTATAAGGCTTTGTGTAGATGTGTTGGGTCCTCAAGATCTTAACGATCTCATCCATCAACAGGTTTCGGTATGGAGATCCGTTATCCGTCAACACTTGTTGAGGAAATCCCAACCGAGTGAAAATCTGCACGAGGGCTTCTGCGACATGCTTGGCATCTGCGCATGTTAGCGGTATAGCTTCTGCCCATAAAGTGCATGTATCGACTAAGGTCAGGATAAACCTGTTCCTTCTTTTAGTCCTTTCGAAAGGCCCTAAAATGTCGATCACAACCCGTTCGAATGGTGTACCCACTATTGGCATTTCACCCAAAGAGACTGGGGTGCCCGTTGCTTGGGTGGCACACGTTGGCACTGGGCACAGGATTTGACATACCTGATAATATCAGTATTTACTCCTGGCCACCAATAATGAGTGGTTATCCGTTGGTTTGTGGCGTTCTGTCCCATATGTCCGCTGAAGGGAAGAGAGTGCCCCATTTCTAGGATTTGGCTTCTGTACTGTTTCGGTACTAGGAGCTGGTTGTAACCTTGGTCAGGCTTGCCCGTTCTGCGATAAAGTACGCCATCCTTAGAAAAAATGTCCCCGTGCTGTTTGGGTTCCTTAGCCATGGGCAGTTTCCTAAAGCAGGGTGCCAAAGTAGGGTCCTTGTATTGCGCTTCTTTAAGTTCCTTAGGTAACAAATTAGGCGCAGGCTCCCGTTCCTTCTTGGTTTGCCCTCTTGTAGTTACCGCTGCCACAATCGGCTCTTCCGGTTTCCCAATACACACGTATCTCCCGCCAAGTATGACTGGGTAGATGGGGTCATCCATAACAGCCGCTTTGATCACACCTCTGACAAAGTCAGAGTGTATCTCCACCAATGCGATGGGAAGCGCTGTAGGTGCATCACTCTTACGAACTCCACAAAGTTGGACGGTCTCTCCTGTCTCTTGACCGGGTTTAACCAGGTTTCTGGCGACAATGCAATCATAAGAAAGCCCCGTGTCAAATAAACAAGAAGTTTGAGAACCGTTCATAATAACAGTACCTCGCGTTGAGGGTGTATCCCCAACAGGTTGGGAATCACTGTCAATAATTCCGCCTTGCGAGACTGTTAGCAAGCATCCGATGCGTTTTGGCTTGGTGTGCTGACTCTGATCATTAGTCCCGTGCTCAGGGGTTCTCACTTTGCCACCTTGTCCTTTCTGGCCACGCTGCCATGAAGGGCGGTCGGGTTGATCAGACTGTTTACTGTGGTTGGGGTACTTGTTTTTGTAGAACTTGGATTTTTCCGGAGGGGGGTTTTGAGGTCCAGTTTCTCGGTGGTTATTCGGGTTGGAAGCGTGAGAAGCATGAGAAGACTGGTCTAGATTATTTTTCCGAAAATGCTCTTCTGTCGGTTTACGTTTTGAGGCCGGTAGTTCAGCCAGCGCATTGTGATATCGCTCAAACTTTTCTAAGATGTCTTCAAGCTTTTCTGCACCCTGCTCGGCTAGGAATCTCCGGGTATCAGCAGACAAAGTGTTCTTTATTTGTTCGGTTAGAACAAATTCCTCCAGACCTTCATATGTAGAGGGGAGCTGTGAAAGCTCAAGGCACTTTGTTAGGTATCCCTTCAAACGAGACGAGAACTGTTGAAAAGTTTCAGAGCTCTCTTTCCTGCTGTTGCGAAACAGTTGCAAAAACTTTCGCGCATTCATTTCAAAGCGCTCAAGCAAAGCTTTCTTCAACGAGTCATAGTTGTCTTGTTGGCCACTTTCCAGTTTAGAATAAACATCGTAAGCAGAACCTTTAAGGGCCTGGGAAAGTTTCATACACAAACGCGACCTCTCTAAACCGTACAGTGTTGCAATTTTCTCAAATTTTTCTAGCCATGTGTCAATCTTCTCATTAGGACAAGGGAAAGACTCAAGAGTGAAAGACATAGCGTTGAGTTGAAGAGATTGAGTGTTAGAAGGATCAGTTAAGGAAGAATGAGGAGAAGACTCTCCATTGCTGGAGGTAGAGGCAGCGCCACGACTTTGGAATTCTAGAGTTTTGAGCGCCAACTCATGCTGTCTCTCCTTCTCTCTTTCCTCATATAGCCGGTCTTCCGCTTCTTTCCTCTCCGCTGCTTCTTCTTTCCTCCTTAATTCTTCTTCTTTCTTCTCCGCGTCATATCTCTCAAGTTCGTCCCGCTTTTGCTTCGTCTCCGTCCAAACCTTCTTGTCTCGCTTCGTCCCTGAGCATCTGCCTAAGCTTTGCCCTCTCCGCCATAGTAAATCAGTGGCTGAGAGTTAGTCAAGAAAGAAATAAGGAAAAGAATGCACTGGTTCCTACCACTTACGAGAAAATACCAAACAAAAGATGATATACTTATAACCTGGGATACCTCCTCCCAAAAATTATAGTGTCTAACTATCGCTGCTATTAATCGGCAATAAAGCACCTAATGCAGACGACTACGCCAAATAAATGGTAGTTAAGATTACTTACTGAAAAATAAGTTGCTACAGTGGAAAACAAAATAATTATTGCAAAAATTTAAAGAGAAAAAAAATCCCTTAATATTTAAATCCACTTTCAAGTTCACCCCTGAAGATAGTTAGGGTAAGGGAGGCAATAACAGGACGTATAGTCTGATCGCGCTCCTTAGCTTAGCTCAAACACCTACTTCTTCAGAACCCTGTGAATGTTATACACTCACAAAACTTTACCAGCGGTTAGTATTACAAAATCAGCAATTAACATATATTCCGACAAAATCAACCTGTAAACCAAATGTATAATGCTCAATAATGCTGTGGAAAAACAATTATTAGCCGTGTGGTCAGCACGCCCATAAACAGATCGTTACGTCTAGGGGATAAATTATTTTTAAAAAATACAAAACTCACAAGACATCACACTCTTACTCTATATCAGAATAAAGAAAAATTTCAGACGAGCTGATATTTGTCGTCTCGTCTTTGTAGTGGATTTTGATGGTATTGTATGGTTGATGTTACCTAGTGTGATGTATGAGGTCAGCTGTGAAGGCTCCTGAGATAAATGTAGATGTGAATTACAGAAGGCCCGTCTTACTACCACTAACGACCTCACACATATCTTTTTTTACTAATGAATGTGGCTACGTTAAAGGTCTAGGGTACTGATATGTAATGTGTTGTGGTAGATTACACACACACACACACACACACACAGATATTTAATAAGTCTAATAATATTAATAAACTTTATAACACACTGAACTAACTCAGGCTGTTTTAGTTTTAAAATGTTAAATCTTTTGATAAATTTATTTGTTCTGAACCAAATGTTTAGTTGGTCAGAACATAAGAAATATTATGGAGTTATAAATGGAATGCATAATCATATGACATAATAAAATGGAAAATGTGTACCTAATTATTTCAAATGACTGGTTAATAATAATAATAATTATATTAAGATAGTCCCAGGAGAACTTATTACTAGATATGCTGTTGGGGTGGTGTCATCACTCCCAGTCTATGACTACCAGACATTGTCCATTGATTTAGGGGATGAGTATATAGTTTAATTTCCCCAATGGTAAGTCTTTATTTATATGGTGAATTAGTTGGTGGGTTAGTTGGTAAAATCAGTTGGTGAAAGTCCAGCAGGCCAGATATCACTTATCTCGCCTGCGTCGATCTAGTACAGGAATCTGGTGGCCCCTCCTCTCCGAGCTGGGGGCAATATACGGCTGCTCTGACACAATGGTAGACTGCACTGGTCCACACTTGTGTATATCACTACAGCATTTGACACCGCTTTGGTGCCAAACAGAAACTCACAATTCTGAAACAAAAGTATTGGGTCATGTGTCAGAACTCTACCTCCTGAGCCACTTCTGCACACAACACTACACAACAACACCACACAGACTGGGTCAGATCTCTCTGACCACACAGCACATCTTACCTAGTTGGTTTCACATAGTACTAGTTCTCCAAGACCACCTTGCATCTGAGATATGTTCAATAGCTTCCTGCTATTGAATAAGATAGGTGATATGTTCCACTGATCTCAACACTAGATCCTTTTTTCATAGTTTTATTTGGGCGTTCCTATATATTTTCTTTGTATGTATGTCTCTAGACCCTGAACTTGGGCTGGGGACCTAGAGCGAACACTTACTTGTCGTAATCATTTTTATGATATGGCAGTATCAATCACTCGAATTATTAAAATATACAAAATAAATATTGTTCATTCTTACCAGAATTCAGAATTGAAAACACAGTTAAATTTGCTAGCAAAACTCAGCTGAGCTGCTGGCTGTATGATGGCGTCCCACTATATATTTGTATGCTTCGGGAATCAACACCACTTATTAATTTAAACTGCGTCTCTGAACAGACTTATGTCAAAATGGCAAAATTTCACATCTCTGTCCCGCTACTATAAAATGCGTTGACCAATCGCCGACTTCCCCCCTAACTTTCAAATTACAACCAAAAGTCACTTCAGTCAAATCTCAGTCAAGTATGTATTACGGTCTGTTAGTCCGTCTGTCTCTACTTGTTTTTTCATAAAAACACACTTGGTTCTACATGCATTTCCTACACGAAGCTGCCTCCTAAGTTATTTTTAGCTACAATTCTCCACCACTTCCCCTCTCTTTAATTACAGCTCGATTTTTACGTTTGCATGCTCAAGGCCAAAATTTTCGAAACTTTAGTGACATGGGTTAACAGTGCAGTCGCTCGTCTGATATGAACAATACAGTCTTTTGTCAATATCTTCCTTATTATCTATCCGTCTGTATAATTGAAAGCATATTATTTCTCTGCTCAAGATGGGCTATCAAACTAGCTAGGTTTTATTTTCCTAACATTATTATTAAGAAAAAGTTACTTTTTCAAGGTTAGTTGGTTTTTTGAAATATGTTCGAGAACCTTCTCCACGGCGTTTTGCCGCTGAATTCAAATAACAATCAAGTATCGTAAAAGTCCAAGAAATGACTGTTTCTGACACGAGCTAAAGTCGTTTTCTTGTCCATTTCCTTACTTTATGTCAACTAGGGACGTGAATTTTTTTCCTTTCACCCCCAATTGCGTCTTTTTTTTTTTGACGTTCGAACTTCTAACACGTGTTCAGTCATATTTTTCCTTTTGGTGTCCTCCGTTCTCTCCCGTCTACAAAGGGTAAACGTTTCGTCTGCACTTCCAACTCGTTAGTTTTAAATGGCGGTGGGAAAGGCTGGCATGGGCGAGCATGTCTCCTAGTATCTGACGCATTATTTTTAACCCTACATTTTATCGTTAAATTTGGAGATATTTTAACGTTGTATCATGGTAAATTTATCACACATCTCCCCACCTGAGAACATGCACTACGGCAAGTTCCAAAACCAGTGATACACATAGATAAAATCTCTCCTCACGCCTACCACTACTCTAATTTTGATCACAGGGGTGCCGACTGAGGAAATCTGCACCGATATTCAATGACCCTGGGATGTATTCGATAATAAACTGATAAGGTTGCAACAATAAAGACCACCTCAACAATCTTGCGTTTTCATGCTTAGCCTGAGATACCAGGGGCTGATGATCCGTCTGGATCACAAAAGTCCTACCATACAGATAGATTTGGAACTTATTTATTGCCCAGATTAACGCTAAACAGTCTTTTTCGCTTGTGGAATATCCTTGTTCCGCTTTATTCAATTTGCGGCTTGCATAAGCGACTGGGTTCAGTTCCCCATCGGGTGAAGATGACCTCTGCAACAAGGCCGCCCGGAGGCCTACATTACTTGCATCTGTTCTCACCACAAAGTCCTGTGTCAAATCAGGCAATTTGAGAATAGGCTTGCTAGTGAGTTTTTCCTTTAACTCTTGGAACGCTAGTTCACATTGTGCAGTCCAAGTAATTTTATCTGGAAGTCCCTTGCGAGTCAGATCAGTCAGAGGAGCACAAATAGCGTTAAAATTTTTGATGTATTTCTGATAAAATCCGCATAACGACACGAATGATCGCACGTCCTTTTTTGTTTGTGGTCTAGGTGCTCTCTGCAGTTTTTCCAAGTTCTTGGGATCAGGGGTCATGTTACCCTGATATACAGTGTGTCCCAAGAATTCCAACTCTTTGCATCCAATACAACATTTTGTTGGCCTAGCAGTTAAGTTCGCCTCCCTAAGCCTATCAAATAACATTTTTAGAGCGTCAATGTGTTCTTCAAATGTCTCTGTGGCGACGAGAATATCATCCATGAAATTCGTGATACATGGGTTATTCAGGGGATCCAACAATTTGCGCATCATCCTTGAAAATACACTCGCAGCATTTTTTAGTCCGAATGGTAGCATGTTGAATTCATAATGTCCTTCCGATGTGCTAAACACTAAATAAAGTTTCACTTCAGGCTTCACTGGAATCTGGTAATAGCCTTTACTAAGATCCACCTTTGAAAAGTATTTTGCCTTGTTTAATCTGGCAAATAACTGTTTTGTGTCTGGTAATGGATCCACTTGTCCTTCTGTGACCGCATTCAGTTTCCTGTAATCTATGCACAGTCTGTGTTCCCCAGACGGTTTCCTCAACAAAACGACACTGGAGCTAAAAGATGATTCACTGTGTGAAATAATCCCCTCCTTCAACAAATAATCTATTTCTTCCTTCAATGCCTTCTCCTTCGCGAACGGAATAGAATAGGCTCTCATACAGATTGGGTTTGAGTCTACCAGTTTCATGTCATACTGTAGCAAATTTGTATGTCCTGGTTTATCTGTTAATACATCTGTATGTTCCTCCAGAACCTGTTGAACTCTCTCCCTCTGATTTTTAGTCAGGTGCTTACTGACTTTTACCTGTGCGGCTGTTTCACAAGGATGTAATGGGTATTCATGCAAGGTGAGTGGTTCCTTTTGCATTTGAGTTGCGATAGCCAAGGTCAGTAAGGGGGTGCTTTCCTGGAGTGGTCTGTCCAGATACTTCTTTAACAGGTTTACATGATAAACTTTCTCCGTCCCCTTTTTGTCAATTTTATAGTTTGTTCTAGACACCTTCTCTAGAACCGTATATGGACCTTGCCATCCAATTTGTAATTTATTCTGGCTGCCGGGTAGTAGAAGAAGCACCTTCTCTCCCACAGCTAGTTCTCTGTCCTTTGCCTTCCTATTAAAATATGCTGCATGTTTCTTCCTGTGTCAGACATGAAGGGAAACCACGCATTGATACCAGCAAGATGTCAGACCCTTTCATGATCGCTCAATTCACTGCGACCTTCGAGAAAGTGCTCAGTAGCCCTCAGCATGGTGATACTATTACAGAGAACTGGGAGCATCTACGGAACACCATTCAAAGTACTGCACTTGCCACCTTTGGTAAGAAAACAGCCAAGTCAAATGACTGGTTTGATGCTTCATCAGATGTGATGGCACCTGTCATTGAAGCTAAGCGCAGTGCTATGAATGAATACAAACGTTTACCGAGTGCCAGAACCCTACAGATCCTGAGGGCTACGAGAAGCAAAGTTCAACAAACTGCTCGACGCTGTGCAAATGACTACTGGCTCCAGCTCAGTGAGAGCATCCAGATCGCAGCGCAAACAGGCAACATTAGACAAATGTATGACGGTATAAAGAAAGCACTTGGCCCCCATAAAAGTAAGACGGCACCGCTAAAAACCATCAGCGGAGAGAAGCTAACCGATAAGGGTAAGCAGATGGAGAGGTGGGTCGAGCACTACTCTGAGCTTTACGCTAGAGACAATACCGTTACGCCTGCAGCCCTTGATGGTGTCAACAGTCTGCCAACTATGGAGGAGCTGGATGCCGAACCAACATTAGAGGAACTCAGCAAGGCCATTGATAGCTTGGCCTCTGGCAAAGCACCAGGCAGTGATGGGATTCCTCCTGATTTAATCAAATGCTGTAAGAGCACGCTATTACATCCCCTGCATAGGATGCTGTGCCAGTGCTGGGAAGAGACAACTATTCCTCAAGACATGCGAGATGCCAAGATTGTAACACTGTATAAAAATAAAGGAGACAGAAGTGATTGCAATAACTACAGAGGCATCTCTCTTCTTAGTATTGTTGGTAAGGTGTTTGCCAAAGTCATCTTAATGCGACTACACAAGTTAGCTGAGCGCATATATCCAGAGTCACAGTGTGGATTCCGAGCTGGCAGATCAACAACAGACATGATCTTCTCTCTCCGCCAGCTTCAGGAAAAATCAAGAGAGCAGAAAAGACCATTATCTATCGCCTTTATAGACCTCACAAAAGCATTCGACCTGGTTAGTAGGGATGGACTCTTTAAAATCCTCCTGAAAATAGGCTGCCCTTCTAAAATGCTGGAAATGATAAAGTCATTCCATGACGGCATGAAGGGAACAGTCCAATATGCTGGAAGCACGTCACAGCCCTTTGATATACGAAGTGGCGTTAAACAAGGCTGTGTTCTGGCTCCGACCCTCTTCGGAATCTTCTTTGCCTTACTCTTGAAACATGCATTCAGAGATGCAACTGAAGGAATATGCCTTCACACTAGGTCAGATGGCCGTCTGTTTAATCTTTCAAGGCTGAAGGCAAAAACAAAAATCAGAAGGGTCACTATAAGAGACTTGTTGTTCGCTGATGATGCTGCAGTCGTCACTCAAAGCCAACAGGAGCTTCAGAGCTTGATGAATCGCTTCACTAAAGCATGCAAGGACTTTGGCCTCACAATAAGTCTAAAGAAAACGAATGTGCTGAGTCAGGATGTGGGTGCTGCACCAGTTATCACTATCGATAACTATGAATTGGCAGTGGTGCACCACTTCACATACCTAGGGTCTACCATCAATGACAAACTCTCACTGGATACAGAAATCGACAGCCGCATTAGCAAAGCTGCAGCTACCTTTGCCCGCCTCACATCGCGTGTTTGGGGAAACTCTAAACTCACAATGAAGACCAAAGCTGCGGTATATAATGCCTGCGTCACCAGCACACTCCTATATGGCAGCGAGACCTGGACGACCTATGCTAAGCAAGAAAGAAGGCTCAATACCTTCCATTTGCGGTGTCTACGCCGCATCCTCGGCATCTCGTGGAAAGATAAAGTGACAAATGTCGAGGTGTTGTCACGTGCTGGCCTTCAAAGTATGTATACGCTTCTTAGACAACGCAGACTTCGCTGGCTTGGCCATGTTCGCCGCATGGAAGATGGTCGCATCCCAAAAGATATCTTCTACGGACAATTAGCAGATGGCAAGAGAAATGTTGGGCGACCACAGCTGAGGTTCAAAGATGTGTGCAAGAGAGATATGAGGGCACTGGACATGGATCCAGCAACATGGGAGGATGAAGCTGCCGATCGCACTAAGTGGCGATGCTATTTGCGGCGCCACCTCAGATTGGGCGAAGAGAGGCTCACACAAGAAGCAGAGGTGAGGAGAAAACGTCGAAAGGAGCACCAGGAAAATAAGCAGCTGAGGGCTGTCACCTCAGGGGCGCATTCCCATAGTCAGTTATGACTGAAGGGGCTATTATTATTATTATTATTATTCTTCCTGGCTTGTCTCAAATTATCATTTGCCAGTTTCCATCCAGCTTTCAGACGAGTGGTCAGTTCGTTCACGTATTGATAAGATGAGGTAACAGTCTCTTCTGCCTTCTCATCTGTCCAGGTCCTTAATAAAGCTTCTAATGGACCTTTTATTGGCCTCCCAAATAGCAGAGTTGCGGGAGCCATCCCGGTTGAACTATGTGGTACCTCCCGATACGCAAACAACGCGGCGGGCAGGAATTGATCCCACAGATCCGGTTTTTCGTGTGCCAGCTTCCTCAGGATAGAAATGAGAGTCCCATTAAACCTCTCTACCTGGCCGTTCCCTTGTGGATGGTACGGACTACAATGAAAGTGTCTGGCTTGAAATAGCTTAAAAACTTCTTCCGTTAGTTTCCCCTTGAACTGAGAGCCATTATCAGTCAAGATTTGATGCGGGAATCCTAATCGGGTGAATATTGTAAGTAGTGCCTCTGCTACATGTTTTGAATCAATTGATGGCAGGGCTACCGCCTCTCCCCACATAGAACAAGTGTCCACCAGAGTAAGGATGTAACTGTTCCTCCTCTTGGTCCGAGTGAGAGGTCCCACAATATCCACTGCAACCCTCTCAAAAGGTGTTCCCACTATGGGCATTTCCCCTAGAGTTGCAGGAGCAGTCCAGTGCTTTGGAGCTACCCTTTGACATTCTGGACAGGATTTGACATATCTTTTTATATCCTCCGTTATCCCTGGCCAGAAGTAATGACAAGCTATACGCTGTCCTGTGGCGCTGATCCCCATGTGACCACTGAAGGGAATCGCATGCCCGAGTTCCATCACTTTATCCCTATATGAAGTGGGAAGAACCAGCTGGTTGTGACCATTTGTTCCAGTTCCGGCCTTCCTGTATAATAGTTGTTCTTCATAAGATATTCCCCCTTGCGCGGAGGTGTGTGGCATTTGGGCAATTTTTTAAAACATGGCTTGAGTGTCCTATCCTCAGCCTGCGCCTTCCTCATCTCCTCTGGATGAGCATTTATAGGTTCACCTTCTTCCTCCTTCTTCTGTGACCTGGTCTGCACTGTCGCCATGATCACAGGTTCTCGGGATTCCCCAAGAAGACGTATCTACACCCCAATATCAGAGGGTAGATTGGTTCATCTATCACTGCTGCTCTGATTTCTCCTTCCACATAGCGAGTTTTCACCGTTATCCTTGCGATGGGAAGTGTCATGAGTGGTATGTCCTTAGTCGCCCCTTGTATTTCCACTGTTTCTGTGGTATACTGACTTGGGTCCACTAGGCTAGACTTCACAACTGAATCATAATCCAAACCTGTATCATAAAGGCACCTTATGGTGACCCCATTACAAAAAACATCCTCACAAACTGGGGGGTGATAAGGTTCCTGTTGTCCCTTAGGATTAACCTTTAATCTTTGCGTCCCCGACTTCATTGCAGCAATGTTTGAAGGTTTCCTTCTACAAAATTCGGTGTTATGGTTATCCTTCTTGCACCATTTACACCATCTTTTTCCTTGGTTCAACGGTTTTCTTTCATTGAACTTTTGGTCATTGAACTGTGAGTTTCTGTCGCGATAGTCATTTCTTGGCCGCTCAAAGTTTGTCCTACCTTTATTTCCCTGCTCTCTATTATCAAATTTATTAAATTGCTGTGGAGCTTTAAAATTGTCTATGTGCTTCTTTTTAGCACCACTTACCTCTGCCTGGGCTGCCTGATACCTCTCAGCAACATTTAAAATTTCCCCCAACTTCTCTGCACCTTGTTCCATGAGAAATTTTCTCATGTCTGGAGCCATGGACTCTCTCAATTGCTCAATCATGATCATTTCTTTAAGATCTTGGGTCTTCCCCAGAGCCGTCCATTTCTCCAAATAGGTTTCTAGTCTAGCAGAGAATTGGTGGTATGTCTCCCCAGACAACAGTTTGGCATTTCTAAATTTCTTACGATAAAATTCACCATTCTTCTCGTACCTTAATAACAAAGCCTGCTTTAACATGTCATAATTGTCTTGGTCTTCCCTGTTCATTTTGGCAAATACTTCATAAGAAGTACCTCTCAATCCCTGTGATAGCTTTAAACTCCACCTCTCTCTCTCTCTCTAACCCATATGTAGTAGCTAATAACTCAAAACGTCCTAGGTACCCCTCTATGTCATCGTCTTTTTCAACAAAATGGTCTAAATGAAACCCCATAGCTGAGTTTGAGGCTCCCAGACTAGGCGTAGCATCTGAGGCAAAAGGGCTGGCACCATTTTCAGGAGCCTGGCCTTGTAATTCCAGCTCCCTTAGTCGTAATTCGTGCTCCCTTTGCAACCTTCTATCTTCTGCCTCCCTTTCGGCAGTCAATCTTTTATCTTCTGCTTCCCTTTGCTGTCGTTTTTCTTCTGCCTCCCTTCTCTTATCTTCTGCCTCAATATGCAGCCTCTTAAGTTCTCTATCAGCCTCAATTTGTAACCTCTTCTCTTCAGCTAACCTCCTATCTTCCCTTTCAATATACTTGTCACATTCAGCAGTTAAATACTGAATTAAAACCTGACCATCCATTCCCATTTCCTTCGCCGTTAGCACAGCAGCTGATCTGAACTTTGCCAGCTCAGCCATCACACAAAATAACAATGATCAAGATAAAAATTTAACTAATCAATAACCAAAGTAATTCTAATTAACTATTGACTTATGTAGTGGTGTTGATGGTATTGTATGATGGTGATATTACTAAATGTAATTGTATGAGGCCAGCTGTGAAGGCT
This sequence comes from Oreohelix idahoensis, assembly GCA_024509875.1. NCBI lineage: Eukaryota > Metazoa > Mollusca > Gastropoda > Stylommatophora > Oreohelicidae > Oreohelix > Oreohelix idahoensis. The sequence continues at coordinate 149,852 of JAMPIV010017544.1, forward strand.
CCTGAGATAAAATGTAGTTGTGAATTGTCAGAAGGCCTTTCTTGCTACCACTACGACCTCACACTTAATTTTTTTTTTTTAATGAATGTGGCTACGTAAAGTGTCTAGGGTACTGTTATGTAGTGTGGTGTGATAGTTTATAAATACACCCACAGATATTTAAGAAGACTAATAATATTAACAAATGTTAAAATACACTGAACTAACTCACGTGTGTAAAATTTGTGATAGAATTATATTACATTTATTTTGTTCTGGATCAAGTTTTATGTTGACCAGAACTTATTTAAAAAAAAGATTTAGAAATTATGAAAGAAATGCATGGAATATTATATCATAAATGCAATAGTGTACATATATATGTACTATACTAGTTAGTTTTATTAAAATGTTCTAGTAGTCATCTACTTGGGAGGATAGTTAATGTTTGTGCTGTTGGGGTGGCCTCATCACACCTGTCTATATTGACTACACAGTGTCCAGAAAATGGTGGGAATTTTTATGGGGTATTAGTAACTACAAAGCGTTGGTGAATGTCCAGCAGACCAGAGGCTCACTCATCTTGTAGTTGTAGCTCTGGTGCTGAAATCAGGTGGTCCCACCTCTCCGTGCTGGCGGGCAATAATGGTGGTCTCTGTCACAAGTACTGCACAGATACACTCGAGTAAAGTCACCAACTGAATAGACACTGCTTTGTTGACAACAGAAACTCACAGCTCTGCAATCAAAGTATGGGCCATGTGTCAAAATCTATTCTCTACCCACGTCTGGACACAACACTGACACAACAACCACATCATACAGACAGGTCAGATCTCTCTGACCAAACAGCACATTTACCATGGTGGTTTTACATCAGATAGATCCTCCCAGACTATAGATTCTGAAAAATATTTATTAGTTTTCTGCCCTAAAAGAGGATAGGTAATATGTTTCATTATTCTCAACACTTGATCTGTCTTGCCTAACCCTTGCTGGAGTTTATGTACATTGTTGGTCCCTAGACCCTGACTAGGGCGGGGGGTCTAGAGCAAATCCCTACTTGTTTGTAAGGCTAGATTTCGATATGGCAGTATCAAATCACTCGAACATGAAACAATATTCAAAATATATAAGGAAATAATTTCAATCTTACCAGATTATGAATAAATAACACAGAATTGCTAGCAAAACTCAGCTGAGCTGCTGGCTATAGTATGGCGTCCCTAAACTTCTTTCACTTTCTTTCATATGGAAATCACCACACTTTAAAATCTGTGTCTATCACTGAACAACTATTGAGAATGGCCCCACTTTCGCGTCTGAGCGCTAATAATATGATTGTCTGTGGCCAATCACTGCCTAGGTTTATTTTAAATTCAAATTTCCTACCCTAAAGTCATTTCAGTCATGCTTCAGTCAAGTATGGATGGTTATCTGTTAGTCTGTCCGTCTCTACTTGTGTTTCTACAAAAATGTACTTGATTTTTGAACCAACCTTTCTCTCCCCTCCAAAATTTTGTCGTTAAAAGTTATTTTTAGACACAGCCACCACAAATATCCCTTCTCTTCCATACTAAGTAGATTTGAACACCTGCGTCTCGAGGTCGTGTTTTTTTGTGCAATTAGCGACACTTTTAGATTCAATACAGTCTGTCGATGATGTGAACAACACTGTCTTTTGTCATTATCTTCAATATTATCTATCCGTCTGTAAAATTAAGAACATATTAGTTCACTGCTCAGAATGGGCCATCCGGCCAGCTAATTTTTATATTCCTAACATTAATATTAAGAAAAAGTACTTTTTAAATTTTGTAATATTCCAAACATCTGCGTTTTAGCCGCTGAATTCAAATCAAGGGCTTGGTATCGCAAAAGCGTCCAATAAATGACTGTGGCGTAACATATCTATGGTCCCTTCTGTCGAGTTGCTTACTTTTTATGTCAACTTGGGAAACGTGACTTTTCTCCGTTTCCCCCCCAATTGCGTCTCCTTAGCCTTTCTAGTCTCACGCAATCTTTCCAGTCATATTTTTTTCCTTTGTGATCCGCCGTTCCCCTCCTGTCTAGCAAGTCAATTTTTATGGAGGATGATGACCCGCGGTCTGGGCGATCATGTACATCAGCAGCCTACGCATTATGTTTTTATCCTTACATGTTATCTTGGGAGATATTTTACCGTTGTATCTCTGTCAATTTCACTACACATCTCCCCACTTGAAAACATGCCTATGGCAAGTTCCAAAACCAGCGATACACATAGGTAAAATTACTCCTCACGTCTGCCACTACTCTAATTTTGATCACAGGGGTGCCGACTGAGGAAATCTGCACCGACATTCAATTTACGGCTTGCATAAGCGACTGGTTTCAGTTCCCCATCAGGTGAAGATGATCTTTGCAACAAAGCCCCTCCGAGTCCTACATTACTTGCATCGGTTCTTAAGACAAAGTCCTGTGTCAAATCAGGCAGTTTGAGAATAGGCTTGCTAGTGAGTTTTTCCTTTAACTCTTGGAACGCTAGTTCACATTGTGCAGTCCAAATAATTTTATCTGGAAGTCCCTTGCGAGTCAGATCAGTCAGAGGAGCACAAATAGCGTTAAAATTCTTGATGTATTTCTGATAAAATCCGCATAACGACACAAATGATCGCACGTCCTTTTTTGTTTGCGGCCTAGGTGCTCTCTGCAGTTTTTCCAAGTTCTTAGGATCAGGGGTCATATTACCCTGATATACAGTGTGTCCCAAGAATTCCAACTCTTTGCATCCAATACAACATTTTGTTGGCCTAGCAGTTAAGTTCGCCTCCCGAAGTCTATCAAACAACATCTCCAGAGCTTCAATGTGTTCTTCAAATGTCTCTGTGGCGACGAGAATATCATCCATGAAATTCGTGATACATGGGTTATTCAGGGGATCCAACAATTTGCGCATCATCCTTGAAAACACACTCGGAGCATTTTTCAGTCCGAATGGTAGCATATTGAATTCATAATGTCCATCCGAAGTGCTAAAAGCCAAATAAGGTCTCACTTCAGGCTTCACTGGGATCTGGTAATAGCCTTTACTAAGATCCACCTTTGAAAAGTATTTTGCCTTGTTCAGTCTGGCAAATAACTGTTTTGTGTCTGGTAATGGATCCACTTGTCCTTCTGTGACAGCATTCAGTTTCCTGTAATCTATGCACAGTCTGTGTTCCCCAGACGGTTTTCTCAACAAAACGACACTAGAACTAAAAGATGATTCACTGTGCGAAATAATCCCCTCCTTCAACAAATACTCTATTTCTTCCTTCAATGCCTTCTCCTTCGCGAACGGAATAGAATAGGCTCTCATACAGATTGGGTTTGAGTCTACCAGTTTCATGTCATACTGTAGCAAATTTGTATGGCCTGGTTTATCTGTTAATACATCTGTATGTTCCTCCAGAACCTGTTGAACTCTCTCCCTCTGGTTTTTAGTCAGGTGCTTACTGACTTTTACCTGTGCTGCTGTTTCACAAGGATGTAATGGGTATTCATGTGAGGTGAGTGGTTCTTTTTGCATCTGGGTTGCAATAGCCAAGGTCAATAAGGGGGTGCTTTCCTGGAGTGGTCTGTCCAGATACTTCTTTAACAGGTTTACATGATAAACTTTCTCCTTCCCCTTTTTGTCAATTTTATAGTTTGTTCTAGACACCTTCTCTAGAACCGTATATGGACCTTGCCAACCAATTTGTAATTTATTCTGGCTTCCGGGTAGTAGAAGCAGCACCTTCTCTCCGACTGCCAGTTCCCTGTCCTTTGCCTTCCTATTAAAATATGCTGCATGTTTCTTCCTGGCTTGTTTCAAATTATCATTTGCCAGTTTCCATCCAGCTTTCAAACGAGTGGTCAGTTCGTTCACGTATTGATACGATGAGGTAACAGTCTCTTCCGCCTTCTCATCTGTCCAGGTCCTTAATAGAGCTTCTAATGGACCTTTTATTGGCCTCCCAAATAGCAGAGTTGCGGGAGCCATCCCGGTTGAACTATGTGGTACCTCCCGGTACGCAAACAATGCGGCGGGCAGGAATTGATCCCACAGATCCGGTTTTTCGTGTGCCAGCTTTCTCAGGATAGAAATGAGAGTCCCGTTGAACCTCTCTACCTGGCCGTTCCCTTGTGGATGGTACGGACTACAATGAAAGTGTCTGGCTTGAAATAGCTTAAAAACTTCTTCCGTTAGTTTCCCCTTGAACTGAGAACCATTATCCGTCAAGATTTGATGCGGGAATCCTAATCGGGTAAATATTGTAAGTAGTGCCTCTGCTACATGTTTTGAATCAATTGATGGCAGGGCTACCGCCTCTCCCCACATAGAACAAGTGTCCACCAGAGTAAGGATGTAACTGTTCCTCCTCTTGGTCCGAGTGAGAGGTCCTACAATATCCACTGCAACCCTCTCAAAAGGTGTTCCCACTATGGGCATTTCCCCTAGAGTTGCAGGAGCAGTCCAGTGCTTTGGAGCTACCCTTTGACATTCTGGGCAGGATTTGACATATCTTTTTATATCCTCCGTTATCCCTGGCCAGAAGTAATGACAAGCTATACGCTGTCCTGTGGCGCTGATCCCCATGTGACCACTGAAGGGAATCGCATGCCCGAGTTCCATCACTTTATCTCTATATGAAGTGGGAAGAACCAGCTGGTTGTGACCATTTGTTCCAGTTCCGGCCTTCCTGTATAAGAGTTTGTTCTTCATGAAATATTCCCCCTTGCTCGGAGGTGTGTGGCATTTGGGCAATTTTTTAAAACAGGGCTTGAGTGTCCTATCCTCAGCCTGCGCCTTCCTCATCTCCTCTGGATGAGCATTTATAGGTTCACCTTCTTCCTCCTTCTTCTGTGACCTGGTCTGCACTGTCGCCATGATCACAGGTTTCTCGGGATTCCCCAAGAAGACGTATCTACACCCCAATATCAGAGGGTAGATTGGTTCATCTATCACTGCTGCTCTGATTTCTCCTTCCACATAGCGAGTTTTCACCGTTATCCTTGCGATGGGAAGTGTCATGAGTGGTATGTCCTTAGTCGCCCCTTGTATTTCCACTGTTTCTGTGGTATACTGACTTGGGTCCACTAGGCTAGACTTCACAACTGAATCATAATCCAAACCTGTATCATAAAGGCACCTTATGGTGACCCCATTACAAATAACATCCTCACAAACTGGGGGGTGATAAGGTTCCTGTTGTCCCTTAGGATTAACCTTTAATCTTTGCGTCCCCGACTTCATTGCAGCAATGTTTGAAGGTTTCCTTCTACAAAATTCGGTGTTATGGTTATCCTTCTTGCACCATTTACACCATCTTTTTCCTTGGTTCAACGGTTTTCTTTCATTGAACTTTTGGTCATTGAACTGTGAGTTTCTGTCGCGATAGTCATTTCTTGGCCGCTCAAAGTTTGTCCTACCTTTATTTCCCTGCTCTCTATTATCAAATTTATTAAATTGCTGTGGAGCTTTAAAATTGTCTATGTGCTTCTTTTTAGCACCACTTACCTCTGCCTGGGCTGCCTGATACCTCTCAGCAACATTTAAAATTTCCCCCAACTTCTCTGCACCTTGTTCCATGAGAAATTTTCTCATGTCTGGAGCCATGGACTCTCTCAATTGCTCAATCATGATCATTTCTTTAAGATCTTGGGTCTTCCCCAGAGCCGTCCATTTCTCCAAATAGGTTTCTAGTCTAGCAGAGAATTGGTGGTATGTCTCCCCAGACAACAGTTTGGCATTTCTAAATTTCTTACGATAAAATTCACCATTCTTCTCGTACCTTAATAACAAAGCCTGCTTTAACATGTCATAATTGTCTTGGTCTTCCCTGTTCATTTTGGCAAATACTTCATAAGAAGTACCTCTCAATCCCTGTGATAGCTTTAAACTCCACCTCTCTCTCTCTAACCCATATGTAGTAGCTAATAACTCAAAACGTCCTAGGTACCCCTCTATGTCATCGTCTTTTTCAACAAAATGGTCTAAATGAAACCCCATAGCTGAGTTTGAGGCTCCCAGACTGGGCGTAGCATCTGAGGCAAAAGGGCTGGCTCCATTTTCAGGAGCCTGGCCTTGTAATTCCAGCTCCCTTAGTCGTAATTCGTGCTCCCTTTGCAACCTTCTATCTTCTGCCTCCCTTTCGGCCTTTTTATCTTCTGCCTCCCTTTCGGCCTTTTTATCTTCTGCCTCCCTTTGCTGTCGTTTTTCTTCTGCCTCCCTTTGCTGTCGTTTTTCTTCTGCCTCAATCTGCAGCCTCTTAATTTCTCTATCAGCCTCTAACCTCTTCTCTTCAGCTAACCTCCTTTCTTCCCGTTCAATATATTTATCACATTCAGCCGTTACGTATTGAATTAAAATTTGACCATCCATTCCCATCTCCTTCGCGGTGAGCACAGCAGCTGATCTAAATTTTGCCAGCTCCGCCATACTTTTTAGACAATATAATAATATACAAGCTAAATCTCTAACCAGTAAATACACTAAGTACTTCTTATGACTATAGTCTAACTAATTCTAACTAACCAGTTAACTAATTAATTATTACTGGCTGTGAAGATTCACCAACTTTTATCTGCAGGGACACTTTTAATTTTAAAGGGAATTTTACAATTTATTTCCCTACGTTTATTTCTCCCACCAGGAGATCCTAATATTACTGTTGGGCTAATTATCCCTGGACAAGACCCCAATTTATGTAGTGGTGTTTGATGGTATTGTATGATGGTGATATTACTAAATGTAATTGTATGAGGCCAGCTGTGAAGGCTCCTGAGATAAAATGTAGTTGTGAATTGTCAGAAGGCCTTTCTTGCTACCACTACGACCTCACACTTAATTTTTTTTTAATGAATGTGGCTACGTAAAGTGTCTAGGGTTATGATATGTAGTGTGGTGTAATAGGTTATAGATATACCCACAGATATTTAACAAGACTAATAATATTAATAAATGTTAAAATACACTGAACTAACTCACGTGTGTAAAATTTTTTGATAGAATTATATTACATTTATTTTGTTCTGGATCAATTTTTTAGGTTGACCAGAACTTAAAAGGATTTAGAGATTATGAAAGAAATGCATGGAATATTATATCATAAATGCAATAGTGTACATATATATGTACTATACTAGTTAGTTTTATTAAAATGTTCTAGTAGTCATCTACTTGGGAGGATAGTTAATGTTTGTGCTGTTGGGGTGGCCTCATCACACCTGTCTATATTGACTACACAGTGTCCAGAAAATGGTGGGAATTTTTATGGGGTATTAGTAACTAAAAGCGTTGGTGAATGTCCAGCAGACCAGAGGCTCACTCATCTTGTAGTTGTAGCTCTGGTGCTGAAATCTGGTGGTCCCACCTCTCCGTGCTGGCGGGCAATAATGGTGGTCTCTGTCACAAGTACTGCACAGATACACTCGAGTAAAGTCACCAACTGAATAGACACTGCTTTGTTGACAACAGAAACTCACAGCTCTGCAATCAAAGTATGGGCCATGTGTCAAAATCTATTCTCTACCCACGTCTGGACACAACACTGACACAACAACCACATCATACAGACAGGTCAGATCTCTCTGACCAAACAGCACATTTACCATGGTGGTTTTACATCAGATAGATCCTCCCAGACTATAGATTCTGAAAAATATTTATTAGTTTTCTGCCCTAAAAGAGGATAGGTAATATGTTTCATTATTCTCAACACTTGATCTGTCTTGCCTAACCCTTGCTGGAGTTTATGTACATTGTTGGTCCCTAGACCCTGACTAGGGCGGGGGGTCTAGAGCAAATCCCTACTTGTTTGTAAGGCTAGATTTCGATATGGCAGTATCAAATCACTCGAACATGAAACAATATTCAAAATATATAAAGAAATAATTTCAATCTTACCAGATTATGAATAAATAACACAGAATTGCTAGCAAAACTCAGCTGAGCTGCTGGCTATAGTATGGCGTCCCTAAATTTATTTCACTTTCTTTCATATGGAAATCACCACACTTTAAAATCTGTGTCTATCACTGAACAACTATTGAAGAATGGCCCCACTTTCGCGTCTGAGCGCTAATGATATGATTGTCTGTGGCCAATCACTGCCTAGGTTTATTTTAAATTCAAATTTCCTACACTAAAGTCATTTCAGTCATGCTTCAGTCAAGTATGGATGGTTATCTGTTAGTCTGTCCGTCTCTACTTGTGTTTCTACAAAAATGTACTTGATTTTTGAACCAACCTTTCTCTCCCCTCCAAAATTTTGTCGTTAAAAGTTATATTTAGACACAGCTACCACCCAAAAACCCTCTCCTCCATACTAAGTAGATTTGAACACCTGCGTCTCGAGGTCGTGTTTTTTTGTGCAATTAGCGACACTTTTAGATTCAATACAGTCTGTCGATGATGTGAACAACACTGTCTTTTGTCATTATCTTCAATATTATCTATCCGTCTGTAAAAT
>JAMPIV010017545.1:0-177609 GCA_024509875.1 Oreohelix idahoensis
GTTGTGGCTAGATCATAAGATATAATTATATCTATGCCTGGTGACTGCTTTCAGTGAAAGTTATAGACTAGTGCCTAGCCACACAAGTAAGCATAAAATGATCCTCCCTTGCCACTAGAAATATCTATCAAAAAGGAATAAGTGACTATCTCCTATAATCCAGAGTTATTACCTGCATCTCACTATTCAGTTTTAAAGTGAACAATCCACACCTGACATTATCTTACAGAAATGACAGTTAATTTTGCTGACTCTTAACCCAATGGTAAGCATTCGTGGACTGATTCTACGCCTAATATCTGTTATTGTAAGTTTAACATTTAACAGTTTAAGCACCACTTAATAGGCCGTAGACAGCGCTACCTTATCACTGAATAAATTACTAGGAGAAGTCCTCAGAAATAAATTCACTTCCCTAACAGATATATATAAAAGCTAACATGAATCTAATATTATAATTATAAGATATGTCAACTCACCCCGAAAATGACTAGAACATAGGCAAACACATTCTAGTACTGTGTTAAAGTTTGCCTTATCTCATGATGGTCATCTACGGGCCAGGAAAATTTACGAATGTCTTTGTCTATTAAAACCAGTCTACTCTTATAGATCACAAGGGACGCTCCCCCCGGACACCTGGCCTGCATATTTCTACAGAAGTTCGGCGAAAGACGTAATCTAGAGTAAGACAAAAGAAATCGTGCGAAAGTTCCCCAGGTAGAGAAATGCATAACATTATGCTCTATCTTGTCTAAGGGCAAAAACCCAAAGACTGACCGCGGGTTTGTCTCCCCCTGTTTCCAGGATGCATAATATTATGATCCGAAGCAGCGTTCTGGAAGCCAAACACAGGGACCCTTTCGCTCGTGATCAAAGGCTTTAAACGTAAGAGATATTCCCCTGGTCAGACCAGGTGCGGCTTAGATAATATTATCGTTCGCTGACCGCTACAGGCCGGAACGTAACCAAACCTCGGGTGGGGTTTGAGAAGGTGAAAAAGTTTGGCCACGAAGGTAGAAAATGAAAGAAAAAGAAAATAAAAAATGCAGGGGAAAACCAGAACATTTAAAAAGTAATCAAATTATGGACAAGATGGTAAAATAGATTATCGGTCACGTGAAAAGTGCCCCCCCCCCCCCCCTTTTAAAGTTCGAGGAATACGGACAAAAATGACAGTAATTTATCTTTTCCATCGATGTCCGTTACATGTCGTAAGAACCTTCTATAATCATAACCAAAATCGTATCCAATTTCTGTCAGTACTGTATGACTAGCTCCGAGTTCATTTCTTTTCTTCCCTCTGTCTAATAGACGTTCAGCGAATGGGATTTTGCGAGGCCAGTCGGCGCTGACGCCCTCGTTTCCGTGTGAACCTGACCTTGCTTCCGCAATTCGCTGTGCCTGTTTATGGTCCGGAAAATTATCCGCACCTGTTGTGGTTTTCGGCCCTGCCTGAACTCACTGGCCACTGCGTAGATAATCCGCCTGTTATGTGCAGTGTAATCATTGTTGGGCTCAGGCTGCTTATGTATATATTTACCTGTCACGGGCGTGGCCTTGAATAACCCTCTATAGCTGCAGTCTATCGGGATTTTTCGCGCGCGTGTAACCCTAGTTGGTAAATAAAGCCGTTCGTTGGCCGAAGAAATGCTAGCATTTTTCTTCTGCCTCTCCACACCTACTCCCCTGTTTCGGTGGGAGCATTGATCAATCTTCAGACCTGTGCCGTCTAAAGGTGGATCTGGAGCTTTCCTTGCCTTGCCAGTCACAACTCTGGCTTGGTCAACGGAAATGATCAAGTTGCTCGGTAATGGCCTGGCGGAGGCGACTACTTTGCTGTCCATCAGTGGGGTTGAGACCACTGGAATAATGCGATTTGAATGAGAGAACTCAGCTGCCTGAAGCAGAGAGTAATCGATCGCATTCTGGGGTTCTACTAAATCATAACAGATCTCCGTAGCTTCTATCCGTGTAGAAAGATAGGTAATATCTGCGAGTTGCAGAGTTTGTTGAGTCGCTTTACCATTACTAGCATGACGTGAGCCAAGGCTCTCAACAATGGCTCCTTGTACAGTAGTAAGGCAGCTTTTCTCACTGTCTTCTGCCCTGAGAAGTGTGAGAGACTCAAATGGAATACCAGGGATCCCTTCGCCTGGAACCCTGTGTCCATCATAAACGTCAACTTTGCCCTCCCCTGAGGAAGTTACTGGCGTCAGTTGAACTTTGTCCTGCAATGCGAGATCCACTTCCTGGTTGACAGGCTCCGCAGTCTGCATGCAAAGGACTGGACGGTTTGAGATCCCGTTAGATCGCGAAGTGCCCGAGAAAAAACTCTCGGTGTGTTTTTCCAAAGTTCCTTGGAACGGTTTGGAAAGTTTTAACCCTTTTAGCAGGCGACTTATTCTTGCACCTTTTAAGCTCAGGGTGATAAGAGGAGCGGCACCTCCTTTCTACGATCGTTGAGTTGGAGGGATGCGCCTCTGCATATGGTTTTTCGCTGTCCGGCCGGGAATCTTGCGAAATATAACGTGATAGGGTGTGGCTCCCTTTTCTCGACGTCACGTGTCGGTTAGGTGCTGCTCGGTCTGGAGCGTGAGAGGCTCGGGGTTCGCCGCTTGCCAGACGGGAACAATCCGTATTACAATGCTTGTTAGCACCTCTCTCACCTTTGTGCAGTTTCCATGCCTGGGAACGTTGCGTAATTTTTCCCCTGGCTTTAGGTCTGCTGTCCCGACGTAAATTCTTTCCTTGTTTGGGCTTCGGATCCAAGTCCAAAGGAAAGTCAATTTTCTGGAGTTGGGGTTCGGTTTTAGCAGGCAAGTTTTCTTTCATGGGCGCAAGGTTTGCAGGGGCGTTGACCGTTAAGGGCACAGTAGAAGGGGAAGTAGAGTGACTACATTTAGTATCTGTTTCCACCCTCCGAATTTGGCTATCCAGTTCATTTTTTCTGATTTGGTGTAGCCTGTCCCTTTCTTGTCGCTCTATTTCCAATTGCTTGTCCCGTTCTTGTTGCTCCATTTCCAATTGCTTGTCCCGTTCTTGTTGCTCCATTTCCAATTGCTTTTCCCTTTGCTTCTCATCTTCTATCACTTCTTCTACATACTGTCGGGTGAATGCTTCACTCTCCCCAGTTTGTTTACAGGACCATGCCAAGATTAAACGGCTGTCAAACCAATTGTCTACCTCGTATTGATCCTGCAGGCTTACTGCAAATTCTAGAAAGGGCTGGATTTCGCTATCCTTGTACTCCATGTACTTAGCTACCTCGAGGGCAATCCTATGCACTTTATCTAGATCGGCCATTATATCAGGGTGAGCAAACACTATAGAAGAATAGAACCTAGAGATCTTAGTTACCTAGTCCACTAGGTGCTGATTAACTTAATAATCAATAAAATCTAGGCTAGCCTGGGAACTTTAAAAACAAGAAAGTTTGTAGCTACTCTGATCGACAAGCAAAACCCAAAAAAACTCCAAAAAATGTAAGTGATGTAAAACTTATTACTATCACTTCACCCCAGTTCTGTCAGTACTAAGCTATTGAGAGGATTGGTTACTATCATCCGAATGAACACCCTCCCTTGGTACAGATGCAAGCTAGTAACTGACTATCTGTAGCTTCTTATCTCAGATTAAAGAGCTACTCCTGAAAAAAAATATTAACCCTTAAAAAAAAAATTTCTGACTTTTACAACAATAGTCGTCAGATTTGTCAACCAAAAACTCAGCAGTGATACCATCAACCTTTACCAGCTGTCTCATGTGTAGCATGAACAATAAATGTAACTTAATATTATGATGATTGCTGTGGAGAAAAAAACGCTGTTCCGACTTCCTCCAAAAGAAATAGTTCGATATGTCTAGGGGAAAGAAATTCCTATAATCTGCCGAACACTAAACTCTAAGAATCAAGATAGAATCTTGTGAGAGATTCCTACCAGACTGCAACCTCATCTGTTGCGATTGCTGCAGATGTAGTTCAAATTCCGCGGCGAGACCCCATTTGTCGTGGTTGAGTTTGAGTGTAGAGTATTTGTCGAGTTGGACAATAGTAGTGAAATCGACAAGGGATAGTGGACTGACAGAGTTATAGATTACACTTTAGATAAGGTGTAAATAGGAGATGGACTTGAGACAACCTGGAAGAAGATTTATTCAAAGGATCTCTCTCTCCAGGCCTCAACTCACTTTTACTGTCTAAGCATCTCCGGCTCTCACTCTTTTCTCTTATCATACATAGAGATTCTAGTAAAGAGCTAAAAATACAAATATGGATGGAAAGGTCGTGAACAGCGTATTAATAAAGGTGTAAACTTTATTAAAGAAGAAAAAGCATGGAATTAATGCATATCATCACAACAACATAAAATTACATCAATAATCAACTAATCATCAATAGTCATCAATAATCATATACACCAACAACCACACACACAGATCACCATTTATAAAACCTGTAGAACACAGAGAGATGAAATAACTGAGTGTCAGCCCGTCCGTTTTCGGGACCATATGAAATAGCTCCAGTAAGTGGTTTTTTCGTATATATCCTCCATCGGTGATGGAATTAACCTGAATAAAATCACTGTATAGGCGCTATCATTGGTGATTCCTCCCTACTGGCGCGAGGTGGGCTGGAAGACTCTATTTACCTTCTGTTTACCAAAATGAATAAACTGCGTGGCAGTCCGTCCGTTTTCGGGGACCAGATGAAATAGTCCAGACAGTGTGTTACTTGTAGATCCTTCGTGAGGGACTATGCCTACAAAACTGTCCTTGTTGGTACTATCATTGGTGACTCCCCCCTACTGGCGCGAGGTGGGCTGGGGGGACGCTGTTTATCTCCTGCAGACCAACTGAATGAACTTAGCGACAGCCTGTCCGCTTTCGGGGACCAAGGGGAATAGCTCCAGTAAGTGGTTTTTTTCGTATATATCCGCCATCGGTGATGGAATTAACCTGAATAAAATCACTGTATAGGCGCTATCGTTGGTGACCGCTACTCGCGAGAGGGGGGCTGGAACTCTGTCCATAGATGGCTGCTCATACGTGCGAGGTTTTAAGTATCCAGAAAATACACCAGAAGAAGTCACTTGAGGACAAAGAGACCCAGGCGCGCTTATCCGGCGCAAGGCTCCGCTTGGCTGTAAATCCTGTTTAAACTGGTTTGGCTGTGGTTTGCTGAGTGCCCCGTTTAGGCACAAAAAAGGCGGGTGATATGGAATTCTGCTATAGGCATGCTGGGCGGGTTTGATATTCTGGAAGCCGCAATGCTCTGGCTGGTAATCCAATAGGCGAGTAGAGAACTACTACTGCGTTTGGCGATTCCAGATTTTGCGTTGGCTCCGTTGCACTGCGTGAGCTTAACTTGGCGTTGACAAAAAAGGGGTTTTGATTCAGGAACGGGGTTGACGATTCGTTGCTAGATGTATACAGAAACCCTCTAGATCGAAGAGTATATGACTTTCTTCGCCTGACTGAAGTCTGCTCTAGCGATTCGGTCTCCCTGAAACTGAGACCCAAAAAAAGACACCCTTTTACTTCAAGCAAATAATAAATCACACTAACTTTATACAGAAAGTTTCGCTCCGCTATGGGATTAAATTTATTGTAGTTATTGCTATGATAGTTTAGGGCTGTCTTTAACCATGTCTCCTGTTCCTTAAAAATATCAATTATCAACACGCGCCCGCATAGGCTTAATATCTTTTGCACCCCCAGGTACCTGTCAGTAAATGTTCTGACATAAAAAATCTACTCCTCTTCTCCCAATCTCAACATACAGGAAACCTAACCTGTAGTTACAGTTAAATGAATATGCTTATTCATCTTACAACATTAAATGAATTTACATAAACAGATTACAGCATTTGACATTACACAAATAAATCGTATGTCCCCTTTGGAAAATATATTAGCATTCCACAAAATGAGTACAAAGAAAATGCAATGTTCTTGCTATAATAATACAGTTGTGGCTAGATCATAAGATATAATTATATCTATGCCTGGTGACTGCTTTCAGTGAAAGTTATAGACTAGTGCCTAGCCACACAAGTAAGCATAAAATGATCCTCCCTTGCCACTAGAACTATCTATCAAAAAGGAATAAGTGACTATCTCCTATAATCCAGAGTTATTACCTGCATCTCACTATTCAGTTTTAAAGTGAACAATCCACACCTGACATTATCTTACAGAAATGACAGTTAATCTTGCTGACTCTTAACCCAATGGTAAGCATTCGTGGACTGATTCTACGCCTAATATCTGTTATTGTAAGTTTAACATTTAACCCATGATAAACAGTAACAGTTTAAGCACCACTTAATAGGCCGTAGACAGCGCTACCTTATCACTGAATAAATTACTAGGAGAAGTCCTCAGAAATAAATTCACTTCCCTAACAGATATATATAAAAACTAACATGAATCTAATATTATAATTATAAGATATGTCAACTCACCCCGAAAATGACTAGAACATAGGCAAACACATTCTAGTACTGTGTTAAAGTTTGCCTTATCTCATGATGGTCATCTACGGGCCAGGAAAATTTACGAATGTCTTTGTCTATTAAAACCAGTCTACTCTTATAGATCACAAGGGACGCTCCCCCCGGACACCTGGCCTGCATATTTCTACAGAAGTTCGGCGAAAGACGTAATCTAGAGTAAGACAAAAGAAATCGTGCGAAAGTTCCCCAGGTAGAGAAATGCATAACATTATGCTCTATCTTGTCTAAGGGGCGAAAACCCAAAGACTGACCGCAGGTTTGTCTCCCCCTGTTTCCAGGATGCATAATATTATGATCCGAAGCAGCGTTCTGGAAGCCAAACACAGGGACCCTTTTGCTCGTGATCAAAGGCTTTAAACGTAAGAGATATTCCCCTGGTCAGACCAGGTGCGGCTTAGATAATATTATCGTTCGCTGACCGCTACAGGCCGGAACGTAACCAAACCTCGGGTGGGGTTAGAGAAGGTGAAAAAGTTTGGCCACGAAGGTAGAAAATGAAAGAAAAAGAAAATACAAAATGTCCAGGAAAAACAGAACATTTAAAGGAGTAATCAAATTATGGACAAGATGGTAAAATACATTATCGGTCACGTGACAGGGACCCACCCAAGTCTTAATTCTCCTATCAAAAAAAAATCTACGACAAATGGTTGCTCGTTACCGGGAATTGAACCCAAAATCCTAAGACGATACGATAAATGTGGACTCGGCTATCAGGATTTTGAACTTAGAATAGGAAGACGAGACGACAAATATCAGCTCGTCTGTAGATTCTTTATTCTGATATAGAGTAAGAGTGTGATGTCTTGTGAGTTGTTATATCTTTAAATAATTTATCCCCTAGACTAACGATCTGTTTTTGGGCGTGCTGAGCACACGACTAAAAATTGTTTCCCACAGCATTAAGAAGCATTATACATTTGGTTTACAGGTTGATTTTGTCGGAATACATGGTAATTAATGATTTTGTAATACTAAACGCTGGTAAAGTTTTGTGAGTGTATAACATTCACAAGGGTTCTGAAGCAGGAAGGTGTTTGAACTAAGTTAAGTAGTGCGTTTCGGACTATTTGTCCAGATTAATTGCCTCCCTCACCCTAACTGTCTTCAGGGGCGAACTTATAGTGGATTTTAAAATTAAGGGATTATTTTTCTCTTTAATTTTTGCAATAATTATTTTGTTTCCACTGTAGCAACTTATTTTTCAGAAGTAATCCATTTAGTTGGCGTAGTCGTGTTTGCATTAGGTGCTTTATTGCCGATTAATAGCAGCGATACTTAGATTTTATTTTGGAGGAGGTATCCCAGGGTTAAAGTCTCCACTAGTCTCAGTAACTGACTTAATATGGCCGAGAGGGCAAAGCTTAGACAACTCCTCAGGGACGAAGCAAGAGAGGAGGGACTGAAAGGAGAGGAAGCGAAAGCATTTGTCAGAGACGAACTCGAGAGATATGACGCGGAGAGAAAAGCAGCCGAAGCTAAAGAGGAAAAAGAAGAACTAAGGAGGAAAGAAGAAGCAGCCGAAGCTTTACAGCAGAAGAAGATGGACGAGGAAATGGAAATTCGCAGGATGCAGCATGAGGAAAGAGAGAAGGAGAAGGAGAGACAGCATGAGGAAAGAGAAAATGAGCAACGACGACAGCATGAGCTGGCGCTTAAGACTCTAGAGTTCCAAAGCCGTGGTGCTGCCTCTACCTCCAGCAATGGAGAGTCTTCTCCTCATTCTTCCTTAACTGATCCTTCTAACACTCAATCTACTCATCTCTCTGCTATGTTTTTCCGCTAGAATCTTTCCCTTGTCCAAATGAGAAGATTGACACTTTGCTAGAAAAATTTGAGAAAATTGCAACTCTGTACGGTTTAGAGAGGTCGCGTTGGAACATGAAGCTTTCTCAGGCGCTGAAAAGCAGTGCTTATGATGTTTATTCTAAGCTGGAAAGTAGCCAACAAGACGACTACGACTTGTTGAAGAAAGCTTTGCTTGAGCGCTTCGAAATGAATGCGCAAAAGTTTTTGCAACTGTTTCGCAACAGCAGGAAGGAGAACGCTGAAACTTTTCAGCAGTTCTCATTTCGTTTAAAGGGATACTTGTCAAAGTGCCTTGAGCTTTCACAGCTCCCCTCTACCTATGAAGGTCTTGAGGAATTTGTTCTAACAGAACAAATAAAGAACACTTTGTCTGCGGATACCCGGAGATTTCTTGCCGAGCAGGGTGCAGAAAAGCTTGAAGACATTTTGCAAAAGTCTGAGCGATATCACAATGCGCTGGCTGAACTACCGGCCATAAAACGAAACCCGACAGAAGAGCATTTTCGGAAAAATAATCTTGACCAAGCTTCTCAGGCTTCTATTGCTTCTAATCAGAATAATCACAGAGAAACTGGACCTCAAAACCCACCTCCGGAAAAATCCAAGTTCTACAAGAACAAGTACCCCAACCACCCCAAACAGTCTGATCAACCCGACCGCCCTACATGGCAGCGCAGCCAGAAAGGACAAGGTGGCAAAGGGAGAACCCCTGAGCACGGGACAGATGATCAGAGCGAGCACACCGAGCCTAAACGCATCGGATGCTTATTGACAGTCTCGCAAGGCGGAATTATTGACAGTGATTCCCAACCTCTTGGGGATACACCCTCAACGCGAGGTACTGTTACTTTGAACGGTTCTCAAACTTCTTGTTTATTTGACACGGGGCTTTCTTTCGATTGCATTGTTGCCAGAAACCTGGTCAAACCCGGTCAAGAGTACAACCAGCTCCTAGTACCGAAACAGTACAGAAGCCAAATCCTAGAAATGGGGCACTCTCTTCCCTTCAGCGGACATATGGGACAGAACGCCACAAACCAACGGATAACCACTCATTATTGGTGGCCAGAAGTAAATACTGATATTATCAGATATGTCAAATCCTGTGCCCAGTGCCAACGTGTACCACCCAAGCAACGGACACCCCCAATCTCTTTGGGTGCAATGCCAATAGTGGGAACACCATTCGAACGGGTTGTGATCGACATTTTAGGGCCTTTCGAAAGGACTAAAAGAAGGAACAGGTTTATCCAGACCTTAGTCGATACATGCACTTTATGGGCAGAAGCTATACCGCTAACATGCGCAGATGCCAAGCATGTCGCAGAAGCCCTCGTGCAGATTTTCACTCGGTTGGGATTCCCGCAGCAAGTGTTGACGGATAACGGATCTACATACCGAAACCTGTTGATGGATGAGATCGTTAAGATCTTGAGGACCCAACACATCCACACTAAGCCATATATTCCGGCCGGAAATGGGCTCGTGGAACGTGTTAATGGAAACCTCAACATGATGTTAAGTAAACTGGCACAAGTGAAACCTGAAGATTGGGATCCGTGTATTCTTGCATCATTATGTGGCTACAGAGAATCTCCTCATACTTCCACAGGATTTCCGCCAGCTACGCTAACTTTAAGCGAGCACGCACAAAGCACGCTAACCGATACAGGAAAGTCGCGAAAGAGAGAGAACTGGAAGCAGGAGATACAGTTTTGGTGTTACTCCCTACCGGAAACAACCAACTGAGGATCGGATGGCAAGGGCCGTTTACCGTCCTGAAAAAGATTTCTAAGGCTAACTACCAGATCTCTATTCAAGGAAAGGAAAAGGTTTTCCATTTAAATCTGTTAAAGAGATACTTGGAAAAACCAGTGCCAACCTCCGACCATCTCCTGACGATCGCCAAAACTGACGAAGATGACGATAGTGGCAGGGAAACTCCACTGCTATCACAGGAAATCTTTGAAAAATGTCAGAAGCGGCGACACTCTTTCAAGCGCGCATGGGAGACATTCCAGAGAAAGGAAACTTTGGGAGTAGACTTGAGTAGGAAGTGCACAGAGATGGAGGGGGGAGATGAGAGGGAAGAGGACAGACACCCTGAAGCTACGGATATAGGAAATTTATTTCCATAACGTAGACGTGGAGTGCTTCCATATCTTAAGGGGGGACGTCCTGTCACATAGGGAGTTATGTTCTATAAATTGTCTATATTTTCCTCTTTCTTCCACTCGGGTCCTCTAATTTTTTTCTGTCACTCTTTACCTTTTTCCAGTATTTTTCGCATTCGTTGCGAAAAATATATTTCTTTCCCATCATCGTTTTTCTTTCTCATACTGACTAGTAACCTTATTGCATCAGATGTCAGTCGCGCAGGTAGACGAGAATGTGCGAAAAATTCGTTTCGCTGGACATAGAGCAGACTTTATGTCTACATTTGCACCTGTCACGCGCGGGTTTTTCGGCTGAGCGCTCAGGAAAGGCGTGATTACTGACATCTCTACGACGCAGTACGAGACAGTTGTTGTCTATTTTCAGATATCTATAGCAGTAGCTTAGAATATTCACTCATTCTCCAACTCGCAGTAGACAGAACCACTCGTGCTAGGAATGAAGCTTGTATAGCGAAGTCTTTAGTTTCTCGTCAAAATTTTGCCGAGCTTCTGAATACCTATCTAGTGAAGTATCCTAGTCGTTGTGAACCTGTAGTTCTGTGTGAGGTAAAATATTATATACTATATTCTAGTATTTTGTGAAGTGTTTAAAGTGTTAAGTCGCTTATTTCATATTTTACTAGTTCTTTTGTGCAGAGTGATTAAATTTATAAGTATGTATTATTTCCTAGTGACGCATACAGTGGAACGCAGGATAAATTATATTTCTAGCTTAAATTCAGTCGGCTAATAAATGAATGTAGTTTAACTGCTAACTACTCAGTCGAGATATATTTTCTAAACTAACTTATAACTGCTAGATGTCTTATGAGTGGTGACGAAATATATTTATATGTATTTCAAATTCATGATGATTGATTTTATAATATAACTTATTTCACGGGAAGTGTTAAACGATAAGCTCTACGCTTGCAGTTTAAAATATAAGTTATATCCTTATACATAGTATGTATGATTATTTTATATGTGCTTTTTCCATTTTATGTAGTGAATACTGGGGTGATCCAAACTTGCCGGCGTTTAGTAGTAAAGAGTCATACTTGTGAGAAGAATAGACATTTCCTATCTTTAACCACGTGGGTTGTTTCAAGTAACACTGGTCTGACAGTGCATGTGCCATCAGAGATAGACAGTAATACCAATCCCACTAACGGTTTTCTAAAGACAAAAATGTTTATACTGGGCCTTTGAGCCAGACTTTATTTCTTCACAATAAACTCAAATATACATGCTGCCGGGCGGCGAGAATCATTACAAGAATTAACATTAATATTTCCGACAAGTATTGAAAGAGTGTATAGTGAACCAAGACTATCTTTCCAAAATTAAGGGAACCCTCGGTGTTTTTTGACTCTGTGTGCCCGTTTAAACTTGCTTATCCAAACTGATTCAAGTGACATTAACAGTAATCAAAAATTTAACTGGTGAAGCGAACGCTCCCCGAAAAACAGTGGAAGAAACCTGTAATTGTAGAGCTGGGATTCGCTTTATCCAAAGAATACAGATTCACTGTAGAGAAGTGTCCTAAGGTTGCGCCAGACGGTGAACAACATCAAGTTTTTTTAGGTAAGCACGTGTGCCAGGGTACCCTGATGAAAGAACCGAGTGAAAGTGACGGAAGTATGTTCGTTGTTTAATGCACTCACTTGTATTTTCTTTCCTTAGGCAAGATTTGCTGCTTAAGTAAGTTGTTCCTTTAGAATAGATACTGCTGTCAAAGTCAGTCTATACCTTCTAAGGGGGGACAATATAAGACCCTAACCATATGTATTTGTGACTCTTTGGGCCATCATCTGTCTCATAACGGGGCTGTGGGCTAAACCTAGAGTTAAGATCATAATGGGGCTATCATCCTTGTAGCATTTTTCCTGAATTTTTATGACTATTTGTATATGTTTTTCCTTTGATGAAATTTCTATGTGTTGTGAAGAAGTTTTTAAATGATAATTAAAGTTTCTCTTGAAATTAATCAGCGTGTTGGTCAGCTCGTTCTAATATATATATATATTCATCGTTATAGATTTCCCACGTCTGTGTGTTTAACTGTCGTCACGTGTATGTGCGTGCCCGTGAGAAGATAGAAATATATGTAATATATATATCTGTGTTTAGACTGTCTGACGCCTTAAAAGCTGTCGTAGAGGATAGGTGAAAGAGAGAAGATTTCCTCGATTTTCAGAGACAGCCTCTATACCACAGTCTATCATCTCACTTGTGGAAATTCTATTTCTTTTTACTAACTCTCACTGTGTCTATCAACTATTCTAACCTATTCAGGAGGGACCCACCCAAGTCTTAATTCTCCTATCAAAAAAAATCTACGACAGCTATCCTGAGGGTACTGTCTCAATTAGCACACCTTCTAGGTATACTATTTTTTTATCTCCCTTTGCTCATTACTATATTTTGTTTTTTCTGTAATAAATATAGTGTCCCGGAATTTCTATCGATCTCTTTTCCACTGCGAGAGTATTTTTGTATGTATTAAATTACGTGCACTTTCTAGTGGTCAGCACATTTCCTTATCCCACTTTCTCTCAGTTATTAGCCATTTTGTAATCAGTTGCACACTCCCTTCGGTGATATTTCGTCATGTTTGCTTTAATCTTCCTGGCTTTACTAAGATTAGGTACACAAAAAAAACCCAGTTGGGCCGGTCAGTTTTCACATAGTGACAGAGCGTTGTGTTTACCAGTGCTGGGCGATAAATCATCCGCTTGCGGACAGATTACAGATGCGCACTAGACAGTCGGAATGTTGTAATAAGCTTCAGGCAGAATTATTGCGAAGACATTACTTGTAATAATATAGGGAGTGGTATTTATTATCATTGACGAGAATATTCGAATGTCACGATATCCATATATGAAAGACGTGACCTTTACAATCACACACATAATTCTTTTGAGGAATTTTTTTGAATAAACCCCATCCTGAACACAATGTTTGAAACTATTGCCGGTACTCGAGATGTAAAAATAACAACATTTCTGATTGGGCCCTGGTCTAATTGTAAACAACACGTGCCAAAAACTGAAAGGGGAATATAACTTGACACTTTTGCAGTTCATAGCACTATAAAAATTCACCTCGTCGAGAAAACTACCAGACCTGCCAGAGTTAAGAATAAAATAGAATTCATTTTTCGGTCCGGACTTGTTTGAGCCTCTTGGGGACTTAAAGCCTAGAAAAACTCTACTATTATTTGCAAGGAAAACCGGAATCTGAGGAATCGGAAACACGGAGTAAAAGTAGGACTTATTATAAAGTAACAACCCCAGAACACGTGCAAGAGGCATCTTCAACAAGTTGCCTTAACTCTATCTCTGAGCCAGAAGTCTGTAATCCTATATACACACAGTCTTGATTATAAGTCTTGTAAACATATTTGGAAGGATCCTGTTATATTACTTGACAATTCCAGCAATTAAATAGCTGAGTGGAAGGACCATATGTACAAGGGACTATGTCATCACACCAGTGATTAAATTAATTGATGTAGCATACATGTTTCTCAGAGGTGTAGAACTCGTAGCAAGATGTTGTAGTGAGTAATGGTGTGTGTAGAAGCAGCAGATCGTGAACACGAAGTCGTTTAGGCTCTTATTCAGGTACACACAAACTCACTCCACCACAAGTAAAAGTCATAAATGTAGTTAGCACCGATGACTTTTCTTCAAACGTTTATTACAGGACATACGCTGATAGACGACACAGTCACTTAAACCAGGATCATGGACATTTCATGTGTGGTAACGCATATAAACATCGAGCATCATCAATCTTGCATAGCTCATGTGTAAGATGCTAGTAAAGCTGGCTTGACAATCTACGTCAACTTTCATACTGTAGCTCAGGACCCCTGACTAAGCGCGTCAGGTAGACCTTTAACAAAGATAGTTGCTTAATATCAAAGTCTATGAACTTGCTAATGTAAGTCAAGACTTCAACTGGCTTCACACGCCAGACACTTCTTCTTCTGCTCAGAGATCTCGGCCGTAATGTCAGGCCTCTCTAGTAATTAGTGAACAACTGTGTATTCTTCAAAGGCAGGCATTATCATCCATGCCGAAATATACCGCCA
The DNA here is from genome assembly GCA_024509875.1 of Oreohelix idahoensis. NCBI lineage: Eukaryota > Metazoa > Mollusca > Gastropoda > Stylommatophora > Oreohelicidae > Oreohelix > Oreohelix idahoensis. Next base: position 14,592 of record JAMPIV010017545.1, read on the forward strand.
TCATGCGGGTTTCATAATAATATCTCTTTACTGGGCTTCTGTAAAGTAGCTATACGAATAGTCTTAGTTGGCTATATCAAGCATACATAATGGACTCTGGATCTCAAGATCTGTGAACTCCACTCACAGGATGATACTAAATGTTCTGCAATCTAGGCATAATAATAAAGTTACTTTTACCTTGGACAGAATCCGAGAAATACACAAATCACAACTGTCGTCATTCTTGACGAACAGAATAACTCTGGGGATAATCACTGACATCCCAGTTAAATTGAAGACTATCTTTCCCCCAGATAATGCAGAGAAGAACAACGGACATCTTGTCCGGTCAGAACCCAGCTCATCACTCCTCACTGACGGAAGTCTCCGTTTCGCGCTAAAAAACTTGCGCATGCGTAGACAGAACAGATCTGAGAACTGCTAACCCCCCGACTTAAGACAGGTCAACAACTAAGAATAGACAAAGGGAAGATAACCCAAAATCAACCTGTTCCAGGGAGTTAACATACAGTTCCTTAACTTAGATCATCAAAAGTATTAAATAGATTTACATCTTATGAAACCGTCAAAAAAGACAGCAACAGTCATGCCTCGACTGTCGTTACAAGAGCGATGGCAAGCTGTTGGTATGCTCAGCAGTGGAATGGCGACCAGAGAAGTTGCCAGACATTTCATTTGTGACCAGTCCACTATAGTGAGGCTGAACCAGCGATTTCGGGCGGCAGGTACCACCAATGTCCGTCCCAGGCTTGGTCAACCTCGCGTAACAACACTAGCTCAAGATGACAGTGAGTGCGACTTTTGTTTTTACACCTAGGGTTGACAACTGCTTAGGAGCTGGTTCTGAATTGTCTCATGTTTAATAATACAGCAAATTTGGGTAAGTAAATGGATCAGAAATGTAAAATCAGTGGTTTCATGTATTTTAAATTTAGCACAGCGAGTTGTGGTTCATAAACTAATGCGATGCGTTTTTAATTGCGGCTGGTATATATTATTAGGTAACTGCAAGGTAGACATCTGTGTATACTGACAAGATACCATTAACACGTGTGACATCTCATACACAGGTATAAAATGATTACACTTCACCCACCACACTTAGGCGAGTGAAACTCCTAAGTAGAGACTATCCACAGGCTAGTGATTGTTTCAGGTTTCAGTCGAGAATACTGATCTCAGAATTGTACACCACAAAGTGTTATCCTGCAAAGTGAGACGGAGCACAGCAGTGGGTCAATCACATGTGTGCTGAAATTCATTAGTAAATTGGACAATCAGAAGAGACTGTATATCTCAAGTGTGTGCAGATTCATTCGTTACTGTCGGGGACTAGTGTTGTCTATCCGCCAGAACATTAACCAAGAATATTGAGATAAGTAACCTAACTCAAGAACTTTGAGAACACAATTATGTGAGCTAGCGTCAAATGATGAACATAAGTTTTTATCAAAAGCCAGTTACCAGACCACTACTAACACAGTGACATTTTTACAAGTGTAATCATTCATTGTAAATTGTGACTTTGATGTAAATATAATTCCTATAAATGTTTTCCATTCTAACATGCCAAGATAAGAAGAAGAGAAAAGAATCAATATAAAAAAATTGATATAAATTGTATTTTGGACTTTGTTAACTCCCTACTGTTACAGTTAAAGTTTATTTAGTTGCCGAAGACGCAGCAAACGAGATGAATGCAGTCAGTGACCCATAGCTTGACGGCTTGTTTCAGGGTCAGCGAACCAGAGCTGACCAAGACCCTACTCCACCTCCACGTTATGGTCCTGGAAACAGGCTGCATCACTGCAGTCTGGCCGAGAGAGTAGGGATCGAACAGGGAAGGCAAACCCTGTCTCAAAAATGCCATGCTGAAATCGGATGTGTCGGGTCGAAAGGCATAAATATGGCAGCTTTGCTGTAAACGGCGACACACCGTAACCAACGTCCTTTTCAGGACGAACGCAGAAGAAGAAGAAAAAAAGTTTATTTAGAATTACATTGTTCTTATTTTCATAGCGTAGGGTAGTTGTTAATGAAGGGGCACTCTGCATCTAATTATTACCATCTGGACATGAGTTCTTTACAGCCATTCCTACACCTGTGTTATTCATACACCAGTTCTACTTTCTGGGACTGGGGGTATTGTAGTGAAGTGAATCTGTATGACAACACGCTCAAAATTTTCCCCGCTCATAAACTAGCTATCGTATTTTTAAATCTATAAATAACTACAGTATTCGAAATTTGTCTTAGGGCCCAGTCAAATTTACCGCCAACAATGTGTCTAGTGTATTTGAATTTGTCTAAGAAACAAGTCAAAAGTTACCGCCCCCCAAAAAAAATTATCTAAGAGCATAGTACAAATTTAACAACCAATCAAATCGTTTCCTTTTCTTGTAGTGATAAGAAAATTTTGGTTGACGTGGAAATAATGCATATTTTGTGTTTTTGACCGAACGAATATATTTTGTTTCCTAACAACTAAAGATAGTTAAACAGTAGGAAATGTCTCAAATTATAGCGCTGATATTGCTTAACACATAAACATAAAGATTCCCTCATAACAAAATTATATGAATTTAGTAAAATGGATTTTAGTAAGATTTTCATATCAGGGTAAGGCCCAATTTAATTACTTAAAAATTACCCAGATTGAATTGCATAGGAATACCAAAGGCATATCTATATAGAACAATAGAGAACATATGGCCGTTTAATTATCATCTTCCATAATTTAAATCGGTCCAATATTAAGGGTAATATCTAATATTAAAGGTTAGTCAGTTTATACAAACAGGATAATGAAAACGTAAGTCAAGATTTCTTTGGAAGACTTTTTGACTTTACTCCTGATTGGGCGGGTGTAGTTCTATAAATAGTAACAACCTCTTGTGGTTTTCCGCCATTCAATTTTAAAACTTAGCACATAGCTGACCGAAGTAAAAACAGTATCGACCACGTCTTTTGCCTTCCTGGACTTGAAAGCAGTTCTAGATCCTTATGTGGGCCAGATTCAGTGTGTGTGTGTGTGTGTGTGTGTGTGTGTGTGTGTGTGTGTGTGTGTGTGTGTGTGTGTGTGTGTGTGTGTGTGTGTGTGTGTGTGTGTGTGTGTGTGTGTGCATAGTTACCTGAGGGTTCGATCTCAGTATCTTGAAGAGATCTCTGGCCATTGTTACGGAAGGCTGCTGAAGACCACAGCTCGGCATAAGTCAGTAGCTCTATCCAGCAGTATTTTCCTCAAGAATATGTAGATTGTTTGGTCATGACGTGGGCAGAGAAATTCAACAGCAGCCACAGATAAGTTACCAGCCAGTGACCTAATTTCAGAAGCTCACCCAAGTTGAACATAGACAGTCTACTTAAACTTACCTTTGTATGATAACAAGGAATAGACATATAAACTATCTACATATTTAAAGCCAACATTCAAGATACAGTAAAACTTGACATTTAGATGAATATAAAGTGAGAATAGCTTCCTGTGAACAAGATGCCTCATGGACCGAGATTTTCCTGTTATTTATTTTAAAGTGTAAAAATATTTCATTTCCTTTTTTGAGTATTCCTGACCTGCAAAGATTGAGGTTCAGGACAATTAAATTGTATATAAAATTTTCAACAGTCTTTCTTACAAAGTTTATTACAGTTAAAGTTCTGTTTTGAAATTTTGTATTTGTAAAAATTTAATTCATCCCTAGAAACATATTGAGTCAAATAAAACAAACAATACTATAAATTTTAATCTTTGGTGAGATCTTAAGAGGTAGCGGATAGGGACTGAGAGAACTTCATCATCATCATTCCTTACTCTGGGAACTTACATAGCTGGACCTCACCTTGATTTTCTATACACCCTTGCTCTTTTCAGAGAAGGGGGTATTACTTATAAGACCAGTCTCTCATCTGGCACTATCCTGGTATCCTCTGATAAACCTATTTGTCCAGGATATCCAACCATTTAGTAACATCTAAACCTCTTGTGACAGGTATATCTTATAGTTCTTTATTCCAGGTTTAACTATCATCGTCTATCCCCAAGACAACTTATCACGCATAACATTCCCAAACATAACAAATTCGTTAACACCTTCCAAAAGGCCAAAATAGAAAAGAGAGTTGAAGGAAGACATGCAAGAGGAAGACAGTTCTATAAGTGGGAAGATCACATCGAGAGATGAACAGGAAAGAGTCTATCAGAGTGTACCATCAAGACAAGAGATAGAAGACGTTGGAGATTCATTGCATCCAACCTTCGTTGTTGAGATGGCAGCTGTTAAATGATAGTTTGCTAAATGCAAAGGTGTTTTTAATTAGAATATAGTAAAACAAAAACCCCAACCCCCTGGGGTTATAGCCCTCAGCTGCTTTTTTATATGGTGTATCTTTCGGTGTGTTCTTTTCTCTTTTGCTTGTTGTGGGAGCTTCTTTTCGTCCAATCTGAGGTGGCGCCGTGGGGATCATCGCTACTTCGTGCGATCGGCAGATTCATCTTCCCGTGTTGCTGGATTTATATTTACATAGATAAGAAGAAATTTATTTATGACATATTTTATCAGCATGGTTAAAACGAACAAAATTGATTTGTCAAGAAAAATCCATTGGTTAAATGTCTTTCTAGGAAATTATGTTGGTAGATTTAAAAAAAATGAATCCCAGAAGCTGTGACAGTACTGTGTACTTAGCTTGTGTTGTGGTGACAATGGTTGTCGTTGACTTCTAGTTCAGTCACTGCTGGTTCTCAGTGGCGTTTTGACTTTTCCTTCTCTTGAACAGTCGAGTGGTCTGGTAGAAGCACGTTCCTGGCGTGGCTGGAGTAACTGCTTCATGTTGTCTCTTCGAGTGTCCTCTAGACCCGACTGTTATAAGTGGTGTCCAAGGTCGTATTCTGGAAACTGGTACCAGAAACTAAGAGGAAAACAATACCCATCATAAATCGTCAGTCTCATGGTGTAAGCATCAGGTCATCTTCGCTTCGCTTCCCAGTTTGATCATCCTCAAAATTTTACCCTATTTTCATGACCATTAAATCTCAATCGATCGAGTGATATGAAGTGTTTTAGGAGGAGAGCGTAAGACGTCAAAATGCATCATTGTCAGATTATATATATATATAATATAGTCAAGGTATATATATATATATATATATATATATGTATAAATATATATATATATATATATATATATATATATATATATATATATATATATATATATATATATATATATATATATATATATATATATATATACCTAAAGTTACGAGAAGTATCTTGTAAAATTTACAAAGAGTAACACTTCAGTGCTAATACTTTGCGCCCCGAGTCCTAAGAACCTTTCTCAAGTGTAAATAATTAGGAATATTAACTCACTTGAAGATGACTGCATTTTACACAGTTGCATTTGGGGGTGGCGACTTTATCAAATAAAATAACTTGTTACTACAACCACCACTGCAAGAAATGATGACTGCTTCGTGCAGGTTTCCACACAACAAATCAATAGCACAGGTAACTCCGGCCTAGATAAGGAGCAGGTAGCGGATGATGATAATATCATGGTGTGTATATATATATATATATATATATATATATATATATATATATATATATATATATATATATATATATATATATATATATATATATATGTATGTATATATGTATATATATGTATATATATATATATATATATATATATATATATATATATATATATATATATATATATATATATATATATATATATATATATATATATATATATATATATATATATAATCAATTTATGATTAATGAAAATGGTTGCTGTTGAGTAAAATCTCAGTGATTGGGAAACCCACAGCTTTGGGGTTTTCTCAAGTCATCTTATGCTGCAAGAGTCCTAAGTGGGAGCTTCAAAAGTTAAGTGGCTCAAATTTAGGCTACCTCATATTACATACATTACCACACCTGGCAGAACCTTATATGATGAAGTTTAGTCTGGTGGTGTAAACCAAGAGAATAAAGACAGTCATTATCAGTCTATGTGACATTCTAATTACATAACATTGAAGGAATAATTCAATACTAGTACAATTGGAACAGTTTTTTCAAGGATCAAGATCACATAAGAAAGACTGACATTGATAATTAAATTCAGTTAAATGTAAAATATTTATTGTAAGTGAACCATATTTTTATTTTATTTGATTTTGAGTTATATTTGAGTTTTCAAAGAATATCAAAACAAAAGATCATTTATATAAATAAAATTACTAATTGTATCCACAGTTTTGAGTAAATCATTTACGTTGGTTCAAGTTACTTATTTGATAATTAATTACTCCTCGATAAGTTATAGTCTTGAGTTGGTCTGGGAGAGGAGGCATCAAAGGTGACTGGGATTGCACATTACCATCTCACCCAGTAATCTATAATGCCTGACTTTAACCTTTGACCTCGATACACCATTACTCTTTTAAGAGAATGGGGTATTTCTTTTAAGACCAGTCTCTTATCTGGCCCTATCCTGGTATCATCTGATACACCTAATTGTCCATTATCTTACCCACTATATAACCTCTCGTCACATCTGTCCTATAATGGAATCTTAATTATTACTCATTTTCTTGCTGTCCGTGATCTTCTGACGAAGGTAAGAAAAGCAGTGGGGAAAATCTACATACGCTCTAAGTTTGCAGTTAACATTTGCCCTTGCAAAAATGTAACCTCGTGAGGTTCTCCTTGGTGAAACCGAATTACAATTACGTTTAGGTCGTATTCAAATTTTAAACCAACCACAAGCAAGACGTCTGGTTTTAGCAAACTTTACCCTGAAAGTTAGGGCACATCCATTTTTTTTTCTTAACCAGCGGCACTTGGGCTTTCAGCCCTTCGGCCCAATGACATGTCATCGCTTCGCTCCTTCCCATCCACAGAGGGTTTATCACAGGAGCCGTTCTGGTTATTCAGTCAAATTTCCGGTCGTAAACATTCCTACAAACGCTGACGCCCGGGTTTGAACCATGAACACCTGGTCGCCAGTACAACGCCGAAGCCATTACACCAGTGCGGCTCCCAGGGCACAGCCATAAAAGATAATACCACTTAAGTGTTGCATGTATCAATAGCCCATCTACTGCCTGCGTCTTGCCTGAACAATAAGTCTGGCGACCAACAGCAAAGCAAATGTATGATAATACTGGAAGGTGAAGGCGTAGAGTATTACTGGATGAAGAGAAAAAAAGGAATGGTACAGTGCAGGGAAGCAAAGATGGTAACAGGAACATTAACGACTGAATTATGACTATTGTCACAGGCTGTTGTAAAGAAAGCATGAATATTAAGTCTTTTAAAAATCAAATACTCGATAACAGCCTGTAGCCATCGTGGTTACTGTAAGCTGTTTTGGTCACTGGAAACAGAAGCTCGAATGTCTTATGCTAGAACTGCCGGTTGTACTGTTTTCAAAATGGAATCGTGCCTACACGGACCATTAACGACTGAATAATGACTGTTGTCACAGGCTGTTGTAAAGAAGGCATGAATATTAAGTCTTTTAAAAATCAAATACTCGATAATAGCCTGTAGCCATCGTGGTTACTGTAAGCTGTTTTGGTCACCGGAAACAGAAGCTCGAATGTCTTATGCTAGAACTGCCGGTTGTACTGTTTTCAAAATGGAATCGTGCCTACACGGACCATTAACGACTGAATAATGACTGTTGTCACAGGCTGTTGTAAAGAAGGCATGAATATTAAGTCTTTTAAAAATCAAATACTCGATAATAGCCTGTAGCCATCGTGGTTACTGTAAGCTGTTTTGGTCACCGGAAACAGAAGCTCGAATGTCTTATGCTAGAACTGCCGGTTGTACTGTTTTCAAAATAGAATCGTGCCCTTTTACTTAGCCCGTTGTTCCATGTGCATAAGACGGAATGAATAAGTTTCGTAAGTGTGTTACAAGGGTTGTAAAGGGGAGCAAAGAACAGCAACAATGTAACCCATTACACAATTCGTAGAAGGCGATTAAGAGGCGTTGGAGGAAGATTTTCTCTGCAGCCGTTTTCCTCCTGACGCTGTTATAATTTTGATTTGAGACGTGTGATGGTGAGTAGCATCACTGTTTCGATTTGCATCACAGGCTTTTTTTGTTCATGAACTGCTGTGATTCATTTCCTTGTCATGCAGGGGTTCGTGGCAATGAGAGAGCTGTCATACTAGCCTCTGTAGCGAGGGCATTGAAAATAGATGAGAGAGATATATTTATGACAATTAACAATTGCCTGTTAGAGAATGAACCTGCAACTGATTAATTAAAATGGCTAAGACTGCTGGAGTTTTGCATCACACCTAAGACTAGTAGGAATGGACGAATGAGCAGATGTATCAGACATGTATACAACCAATGCACATTAGGAACAAGCAGCATATATACCTTTAAACATTTGTTGAGGGAGATTGAGCGCCTATGAGTTTGCCCGGAGTGCAATGATATCTATTCTGTACAACAATAAAATATTCTTTCTGCTAAATTACAAAAAAAAAAAAAAAAAAAAATTAACACTCTTATTTAATTTGATATGGGAGTTGTTTGGATGTCTCAAATCTTTAAGCTTGATTCACTAGATTTCAGATGACGTATGAGGCTGAAAATTTGCAAACGATCCTTGCACACTGAAGAAACATCGAGTGAAGTGTCTCTGGATAACCTTACAAAAATTAAAGCCGAAAAGGTCAAAGAAATTTTACAAGATTACAGCTGTGAATGGATAGCTGAACATTGTGACGTTGTACACAAAATTCTAAACAGGATCATAGAGCGTTGTTTTGCACGTTTTAAAATAAAAGCCTGTAATCTAAAACGTATATGTCACGCAGGGCTCTCTACTTAAAACACGCATGCTGTAAATAGAACACGGAAGTTCCGGTTACGCTGTTAATTCTCACACACGACTTTGCTTTTTCAAAAACAACAAGTTGCAGGTGTAAGAAAAATAAATAATAATAACAATAATAAATACCCGTCACAGAACGCAGCATTAAGATCTATGTTTTTCTGCCATCACGTGCAGAGCTGATGATCTTGTTCGAAGTAAACCCTCTCCAATTTGTTGTATTTTTCTTTAGTTTTATTTATTCTGTATTAGTGAACAAAATGAATGTTATATATTTCTTTTTTCAGTTATCATCATCTACGGAAAACGTGATGTTAATATTACATTGTATCTACATGAACTACCAGCTTCAAAGATGTTTCGTCATTTGTTTTACCTTAGAAACTGTCTAAATAAAGCCATACTGATCAATCATATACCATATGTGATGCCATCCAGATTCGTTAAGTTAATTTTCTCTTTGAATGCTACATGTAGTTTTTGATACCTTGATAGATGTTTTGCATTGGGTATTCATCTTTTGAGTTGTACGATTTAGATATTTATTAAACCGACACAAAAGATTCATACCAGACAAGCAGCTTGTACTCCAATTTTCTGTGTCCTCTCTGTATCTGGATAATCAAGACATAAATAGAGGGGATGCTTTCAACGACAGCAAGAACGGAGGTGGAAATCACCATTGAAGTCTCTTAGTAACGTGGTATCTTGGTTGTTGAACGTCATGCATATAGAGAATCACCATCAGTAATTTTGTCTATTGTCGTGAGCAATTTTGAGAAGGACAGATGGGATAGAATGGAAGAATAAAGATAATACTGTCTAACTAATAAGTCTACGAGTTTGAAGAAACTGCCTCTCCTCGGGAAATAGTCTACTAGAAATCCCTAATGCCAAGAGAATTCTGGCAACTAAACAGGATATTTTCTGGATGATAAATTCTCTCTCAGGAATCCTACAAAAGAACTATGTAAAGCACATATGCTTGAGAAAGGAAATTTGGTGTCCAGCCACATTAACTAAAATATCTCGACCCACTAGAAGTTAGTTTAATTATGGCTCCGCCCCCAGGGTGGAGATTTATGTTTAAAACAAATTACAGCCCAAATAAAGTTAACAAGAAAAATAACAATAGACGCTGTTAAGTTAAAATGAATAAAAGAGTATAGATTCTCACACATCTGAATGTACACATAAATATGAACAATTTTTTAGCTCTACTGTTTAGAAAAAAACAACTACCATGGTCATCACATAGACCAGGAGATCTCTTCTATTGTTGTAATGCTGATAGGTGTTATCTCTTCCAAAGCCTGTAGTAGATGCGGAGATGATTTGTGTTCGGACTCTCTTGGTTTTGTCTGCCCCAGCACTTAGGTGTCATTAAAAAAATCATGGGTTCAGAGAGTGGCAGAGGTTGCTTCCCTGGACTCAGTGCACATCACAGATAAGGATGGGTAAGTCTGCCCTGCTGAATACCTCTTCTGCTTATGGGATGTGTAGTAAGGAATGGGTTACTGGGTGATATGATATGGTTTGGTATGGTAACCTGGTTAAGAGGGTATGGTTCGTAGGGGTAATCTTTGGTACCGTGGACTCGTAACCTGGTTTGTACCCTGGACCCATAACTTGAGTTTGTACCTTGTAACCGTAACCTGGGTGGACTGGAGGATGAAACAATTGAAGTCCCATTCGTGGTTTCAAGAACAATCATCAACTATGTCTGATGACCGATACACGTCCATCAGAAATTACATTAACACAATGCTAACTACCATTAACAGTGTGTTATCTATTATCTATGAAATACTCCTTCTTAACTGACATTATAGCGTATCTGGAGTTCTCAACCTCTTTCTGGCTGTCTGCTTATTTACAGCAGTGGCTTTCCCCATGTGGGCAATGAGTTTCACAAACTGTGAAGTTTGGGGCTGGGTCATCAAATGGTTGAGGACCACTGGTTCACCTAGTGCCCATAGAGCAGTATTTTAATTTTGGAATCACTGTCAACAATGGTTTGCGAACCACCGTTTAATAGTTTCATGTGCTGCTGTAACATTTTGGGGTGTCAGAGCTGTCACGGTCTGAGAACCACTGATTTACATTCTTGCTACTCGAGCAGTAAATCATTTGGAGAGTAGTCATGGTCTCAAGGGCTTGAGAACCGCTGACTTACATTCTGTCAGTCAATTGGTAAATTCATTAAATGGCTAAATAGTTGTATACATTCTTATAGTTCTAGTTACTGTCTGCATTATCATTCATATAACTGGTAACATATTATTTCTTCAATCATGAAACATGATATGTGCATAGAAATGCATTAAAAACATATAAAATGTCGCATAGAGATTTATGATCAATAAATTTTCTATATTCTTTTCTTTTCTACCCGTGTCCTCTACTTTATTATCGCTCTTGTATCCTTTTCCTCGTTTTTTCGCATTCGTTCGTTTGCGACTAAATATTATTTCCCATTCTGACTTTACCGTTTCTTTTCGCATACTTAGAAACGCATTTTATTGCATCATGTGTCAGTCCCCGGGATGTGAGCGTATAGTGTGATATTTCGTCTAGTCTTACATGATGGCAGACATATCGTCTACACTTTCCCCTGACACAGCGTTTCTTTGGCTGAGTTCTCGGCAGAAGGTGCAAACGGCGCCCTCATGCATTGCTCAGGAAGGAGAAATAGTTAGACGGAGGTGTCAAAGACGCGTTTTGGCAGTTATGGCAGCGTCTAAGTTAAGTGTTAAAAGAGGAGAGGGGGAGACGGGGGGTTTGCGAAATAACGTGGGATTCTTTGTCTGTTTAAGATATATCTACCCGTAGTTAAACTTGATTTCATTCATACTCCTAAATCTGCAGTAGACAGATCACTCGTGATAGGAAATATCTTGTATATTGCAAAGTTCTGAGTTTCTTGGCAACATTTTGCCGAGTTCTAGACTACCATTATATTGAAGGATTCTAGTTCGTGGTATTTAATCTGTAGTTCTGTGTGGAGGTAAATATATATATCTAGTATTTTGTGAGTGATTTAAGTGTTAAATCGCCTATTATATTTCACTAGTTTCTTTTTGTGCAGAAGTAATTAATTTATAAGTCGGTTATATTCTCTAGTGACGTGTTTCAGTGGAAAGCAGATAATTATAATTTCTAGCTTAAACTCATTCGGCTATTAATGAATTTAATTAAACTACTAGAAATCAGTCAAGAATATTTTAAACTAACTTATAACTGCACTGATTCATCATTGAGTATTGACGAAATACGTATGTATTTCTAATTCATGATGATTCTTTTTATTGATATAACTTATTTCACGGGAGATTTAAATGATAAGACCAGCTCTACGCTGGCAGTTTATAATGTAAGTTATAACCGACTACATAGTATGTATTAGTATTTTATATGTTTTGTTTTCTTTATTCAGTGAAAACTGGGGTGACCCAACTTTGCCAGCGTTTTGTACGGAGAAATATCTGTGAAAAACAAAAACATTTTTCTTAAAGACTTGGGTGTATAAAGTAAAACCTGTCTAGATTGCATTGGCAACCAGAACGACAGAGTACCCATTACATAAACTTGTTTTAAGATTTAATGAAGTAACGGGCCCATCGAGCCTGATTTAATTCTTCCAGAGAAAAACCTCAAGTACATTTCAGCCCTTGTGGCTATCAAAATAATAATATCAGTAACATTCCGACGGAGTTATGACTAGCTGTGGTATGACCAAATGAAGTCCTATACTGAGAGAAGGCAGTTACCTGACCTTCCTAGTTACTAGAAATCTAAGCGATTGACTCTTTGCTCGCTGTTAACGTTCGTGCCTAGACAATTTTTATGTGACTTAAACAGATATCCAAAAATAAGAATAACCAAGTAAACATTCCCTGAAGGAGTGAATCCAACCTGTCTTTTGTGAACTGGGGTTCTCTTGGCCAAGACTATCATTGAAGAGTCTGTATGTGCATGTCCTAAAAATTGTGTTTCCAGAAGTTGCTACCAACGCTGTAAGTGCGAATGAAAGCACGTGATCACGGCTGACTGAATAGAGTTAATGCAGGACTGAGTGATTACGTTATTGTATTTTGTCACCCATTTTGCTGTCTTAAATTTCTTATGCAAGTTTTGTTGCTAACAATATTGTCCTTAGGATAGATCAGAGTATCCAAGTCTGTTCATACCTTTAAGGGGAAATGTTAGACTAAATCATATGTGTCCGTGACTCTTTGGGGCTATCGCTTTTCTTCTAACAGGACTGTGGGCTATACATCGAAGGAAAGGATCATACCAATGGGTCTATCATTCTTGTAGCAATTCATTGACTTTATGACTATTTGTATATGTTTGATGTAATTTTATATGTTGTGATGGAAGTTTATTATGATAATTAAACTTCACCTAAACTTATTCCAGTGTGTCGGTCAGTTCGTTCCCAATTATCTATATTTCCATTGTCATAGTTATCACGTCTGTGTGTCTATTGTAGTCACTTATGTGTGTGTGTATGGGAGGTATATATATGTTAATATATATTATATTAGATTTGTCTGACTAATCTAACTCTGTTGTAGATGATAGGCTGACTGAGAGAAGCATCTCGAGTGTCAGAGACAGAATCTACTGTATTTCCTCCACCTCACTCGTGAAATCTATTTCTATTTTTATCACCTTCCACTGAGCTCTCACTTATTTCTATGTCTATTCAGAAGGGACCAAACTAAGTCTTAATCACCTATCACAAATCTACGACAGTAAAGGACATTCCATGATGAAAAACACATTAATATCCAGTATGAGACAAAGGGATAAGACGTGATTGAGAACACACTTATCAAGTTTGTAGTCTTGACAAAGAACAATGGAACATGTAAGAAACAGAAAGTACAAGGACCACTAGGATACTTTCTGTTCTGTTTAGTTCAGCATGCAAATCCCAAAGTAACATTAATAATATAAATCAACTATTTAACCCAGTCTTATTTCTGCCATGATGTGAGAAGAATATCAGTGATTAGTTACGACTTCAGCAACTCATGCATTAAAGCTAGTTGAGTAACATGTAAATATGCAAATAACAATTATTGTTCTGAAGGAAAATGTATTTTAAACATCTATATAGACACATACCCGCTCAAGGATCCCACTTCGGATTTTAGCAACTAGTAATACCCAATTCCTGGGCCCATAAGCTCACGTCTGGGGCACAGGGCAGTTACAAAAAGAATGAATTACTATGTCCCTTCCACAATTTTCCTTATGGCCACCCCCCCCCACCCCGGCGCATGTTAGGTTAACCTCTTGGGTAGCATCATTCCACCTGCACACACACACACACACACACAGTCATGTTTGTCGCTGAAATATCCAATCTCTTTAATTTAAACTGGTCCGAGCGTTCTAATTGTGCAGGCTTCCTTGATTTATGTGCATCAGTACTTGACACTAAAGAGTTACTTCGGGCTGGTCGTAGCACTGTTTTTTTACCTTCCTAAGTGGAATGACTTTCGCTGGCCATGCGAATAATGTATTGCCCTTGGCCATGAGAATCGCGGGTTTAGCAAGTGCTATTATACTATAAGACTAGAGAAAGAGAGAGACAGACTTTTCTCATTATAAGAATGAAAAAAAAACATCCGCAGAGAAATGGTTTCATATCTAGCGATAGGAGAGATTTGGAGAGGAATAAAATAATAGACAGAAGAAAAAAGTCGGTGAGAAGTCGGTACACGACATCTATCATATTATACTTTAGCATCTCACTTCAATTTTTACATTCATTCTGGAAGCCTGTGCCTTCCACATTCACATTTAAATATCCGCTCTGCCACACTTGGCAAAATATAGGCAAAGTTTGAAGGACAGACAGTGATATCAAAATAAGAATTCAAAAGGCTGGGAAAGATAAGAAAATCAAATCCAATACAAAAGTAAGAATATTCAACTAAAATGCCTGGTCACTCCTATTGTATAGTTCCAAACAAGAGGAACAATAAAAACAACAACCAACAAGTTACAGGTTGTCATAAATGAGTGCTTGACCAAAAAAGAAGGTTGGAAATGGTATGACAAAGTCATCAATTTGGAGATGATGACAAAAAGCTGACAAGTGCTAGTGGGAAAAAAGATGACAAGATGCTGGCGATAGATTTGACATACATTAAAAAAAAAACCTGTTGATAGCATTACCCGACAGTCTTTGTTGTGGAATTCCCAGGGTAAAAGGAGAAGAGGCAAACTAAAGAATGTATAGAGAAGAGAACTGGAGACATAAATTTAAAAAGTTATGGACGACATGGAAAAAGGTTGAGCTGATGGCACAAGACTGGAGGAGTTGGTGTGTCTTCGTTGAAGGCGGATGTTCCTTAGTTAACTGAAGGGTAAAGATTTATTGGTTGAAACTGAGTACGCTACTTTGGTGGAAAATGTTTTGTGTGATCATCATTATCATCATCATAATCATCATCATCATCACTATCATCCTCATCATTTTTGAGACAGTGCGAAGACGATGTGTAAAGAAGAAGAATAATTCTGGATTACGTGTGCATTATGTCGTTGTCGTGTGGTGAGTATTGGGGCAAGTACGACAGTAGTTTTTGCCAGGAATAGCCTATAAGGTATTAGGTAGAAGGTCTCTAGAAATTGGCTCGTTAAGAAAGAATAAAAACCTATTCGAGATAGGGACAAGAAGAAGAGAATGCGAATGCTTTCCACTGGACAGTGTTTTCTATTGAATTGTGGAAAGAGTTCTGTTTCCCCACGACCTTAGCTTCTGCCCTTAGATCCCGTAACAGAAAAAGCCCCCAACCTCATCTGAGTGTAGAAATTCACCTATATGTAAATATTTAACACCGACAGCACCAGTGATACATTAACAAACTCGATAATGATCAAACGATTATTGGGTTTATTAATTAAATATATACACATATAGGGCTAGTAATGGTTAGAACGTGATGATGGTAAAAGACGATTCACACAAAACACACAGATGAGATATTAATTGTGTAGACAATTAAGTGGTAGGTAATTAAGAATGAGCTTGTGTAAAGCGAAATGATGATGATGTGATATGGTACGTGTTACCAAAATGGTGAGTAATCTGCACAGTCTATATGTCTCTAAATTCTTCTCCCGGATAGGATGATTCACATGAATGCATAGAATGTCCCAAGTTGTTATAAGTTATGTCGAGTGGGGTATCTCTATGTCGAGGACGTTCTGATGAAAACTGTTGTTGTACTGAGAACGTTGACGATATAAATAAATATGGCTTTCACTGTTTGAGTATATCTCTGTAGCGTTGATCAACAGTTAATAGTTGTCGTATGAAAATGTCTGTTGTCTAATCTCCGAAGGGTTCTGGCCAGACTGGATATCTTCACGAAATGTTTTTGATATGTAGACTCATTATCTTGAGTATGTAATCGTGATTCATTAAATATTCTTTGGAGTCTGCTTCATAGAATGCGCTTACGAGTGTGTTGCACTTGGCATAAATATGATATTCAACTTTTGAGCTTTTTCGCTCGACTTTAAATAGTACGCTTCCGATGGAGCTAAACTTGATATTTGGAGATAAATAATCAACTCTAAACTTTAGATTGACTCATGTAGTAAGCTTTTGATGGATTTGAACTTGATATAACTATGTATTGAACGTGCGCATGTGGTAATTGTTGACGAAAAATGCATCGTCCACTGATTTTATCGTGTGTGAGAATTATTCCTTTTTTACTGAGGAACGAAGAATGTCCTATTACGAATTCTGCAAACCAAATGTTCGTTTTGATAACATATTTCTGGTTTGACGTCAGACACGTAGCGTGTAGACTCAGACTTCTGATGGACTTTTTGTCGCTTCGCAAAATCCTTTAAGAACACAAAACACACAGATATGAAATATTTATCCACACTGAATTAATTGCAGGCTATGCGTTTGGGATTTCTCTTTACCCCACACTGTACTGAAACTGTACAGATCTCTCTAGCGAGCTGCGCGGTATATTATATCTCTAGAAGTCAAAAGTGGGTCCCTTGGACCGGTGACGTACAACTCCGCCCATACAACAAATATCAAAGAGACCCTCTGGTCACTCATTCCCAGGATTTCTCATGTCTAATGTCAGTCCAAAAGTGGCTGGGCCAATTCGCGACAAACTTTCGTTGCCGGGCTTGCCTGACATACAGGTGTTGAGATAATTGGCTGGCCAATGCAAAAGTGTCCCCCGCCTTCCAACTGTCATTATCACTCTCTGATTGTCTATCGCTCCGCGTGTTGGCGGTGGCATTTGTTACCTCGGTCCATTGTCGCCAGCATGCTAACAAGTCCCTTTGTGGCGACGCCAATTGTATTAAGTGGCGGATTGTTTAAACAACATGATAAGACTTCTTCACCTGGCCAAGCTGGGCGTCTCCCCGCTTGTATGGACAGCGGCCGAGCAATAAAGAGACTAAGCTTTTGTGTCAGCCGCGCTTGCTTCAAAGTTAACAATAGTCCACAGAAATTGCGTTATGCCCAGATGTCTGCTTTTGATTAAACCAGATGTGTTTCACCCGATTTATCATGAGGCAATGTGGGCTTCAAAAGATGATGCCAGGTATTGGGACTCAATCAAAAGAATTTATTTTACCACCGATGAAAGAACAAATGTGGTTCTCTAGATACCGGTCGCGAGTAATCCAAACAATGAAATAGCAAATGTGGAATGAAAGAGCAAAATGTTTGAGAAAATAAAATAAGAAAGATGTAGGACAAGGTAGAGCGATAAGGCCTTGGCGCTCGTTTATCACTGTCGTCGTCACTGTCTCTGGCCTACTTTCACACACACGTTCCGCAGTCACAGAAAAACTCTCTTGATGACAGGGGTTTCACTTTTATTCGTAAAACCGTATCAGGTTATATATAAATTATACAACAAACAATGTTGACCACAAGGTTTTAACAGTCATAGACTGGGTGATGCGCCAGACAACAGAGGGCAATCCAAGAAGAATAAGATGGACTACATTTTCTACATTGGAAGATCTGGAATATGCAGATGACATTGCACTGCTAGCACATTCACATCAACACATCCAGGAAAAATCGGATAGACTTAATAAGTATAGCCAGCAGATGGGCTTAAACATCAACCTAAAGAAGACAGAGGTCATGACGCTCAATGTGAGCAACCCTGAGGCCATATCAGTAAGGAATCAGCAACTGGAACAGACAGATTCCTTCACATACCTAGGATGCATAGTAACACCAGACGGCGTAACAAGCAAAGACATCAACAACAGAATGAACAAAGCAAGAACAGCCTTATTTAGTCTAAACAGCATCTGGAAGTCCTCTCAGTACAGCACAGGCACAAAATTAGGATTATGTCAGAGCTGTGTGCTTTCTGTGCTTCTCTATGACGCGGAGAGCTGGAGAGTCACAGAGAAGGAAATGTCGAAATTGTCCTCTTTTCACATAACATGCCTAAGAAAAATTCTCCGAATCTTTTGGCCGAATATCATCACCAACCAAGATCTGCTTACTCGGAGCAAGCAAGAGGACATGCACACCCTCATAGCTGGCAGACGCTGGAGCTGGGTTGGCCATGTCCTCAGAAGAGACCCCGATGCCATCACAAGAACAGCTATGCTATGGACCCCTTAAGGAAAACGAAAGAGAGGCCGACCAAAAACTACTTGGCGGAGGACTGTGGAGGCTGAGATGCAAAGAATGAACCAGAGTTCTGGCACTGTACGAAGGATGGCCGCCGACCGAGCAAAGTGGAATCAATTTGTTGTTGCCCTACAAGACGCCACCAGGCGTAATGGCCACTGACTGCTTTGACGATCAGCGGCTAAGGATCAATGAAAGAAGAAGATATATATATATATATATATATATATATATATATATATATATATATATATATATATATATATATATATATATATATATAAAATAATAATAATAATAAATTCTTTAAGCACCAAACACGGCGCATAAGGCAGAAACCAATGCTCTCCAGGTTGTTCGTTGTGACGCCACTCCTCTTAGCTCTTGCACATTGTTTAATCCCAACGTTCTTCCTTCTCTTATTATTGTTCTTCTGAGTGTTTCTTTTGGTCTTCCTTTTTTCCTCTTACCCTCAGGAACCCAAGTGAGCGCCTGTAGTGGTATTCTGTTGTTTTGCATCCGTAGGACATGACCGATATATGACCATCGTCTTTTCCTTATATAGTCGGAGACATATTTCTGCCTAGAGTCTTCTCTTATTTGTCGATTAGTCTTGAATTCTTTCCAACTGATGTTCATGAGTTTCTTTTTTTTCTAAGACATTTGTTCTCGAATGTATTCAGCTTGTTCTCCAATGATTTTGTTATTTTCCAACTCTCACAGCCGTATGTTAACACTGAGATAACATTTGAATTAAACAGACGAAGCTTGGTATGTATATTCAATGATCGTAATTTCCAAATGTTAGATAATCTATTGAAGGCGCTAGCTGCCAAAGCAATTCTAGTATGGATTTCTCTTGTTGTGTCACCATCCTGAGTCATTTTACTGCCTAAATAATTGAAACTTTCAACTTTCTGTAGTTTTTTCTCCGTTCAAGATGATATCAAAGGTCTCGTTAGAAAAGTTCATAGCTTTAGTTTTAGAGGCATTTATTTGGAGACCTATTTTAACCGAGAGATGACACAAATTATTTATTGCTTCTTGGGATTGTCTTGGTGTTGAACTTAAGAATGCTACATCATCTGCGAAATCCAGGTTCCCCAGTAATTTTCCATTTGTCCATTTTATACCTAATTGTTCATTGTGGGTATAGTTTCTCATAACCCAATCAATAGCTATTCCAAAAAGTAGTGGTGACATAATACAGCCTTGTTTCAACCCTGTTTCTACTGTAAACCATTCTGTATTCCCTTTATTTGTTCTAACACAACATCTTGCATTGTCATATAGCGCTTTGATTATATTCACATATTTTGTTGGAAAACCATAGATTGTAAGTATCTTCCACAATGATGGGCGGTGTAGACTATCAAAGGCTTTTTGAAAATCGACGAAGGTGATAATAAGTGGCGATTGCCTTTCCACTGATTCTTCTATAATTGTTCTTAGTGTGAATATTTGATCAATACATGATAGTTTCGGCCTGAAACCCGCTTGTTCTTCTCTGATCTTTTCGTCAGCATGCAATTTAAGTCTTTCTAACATCATGCAACATAATAATTTTCCAGGTACTGATAATAGAGATATACCACGCCAGTTATTACAGTCTGATAGATCACCTTTCTTCGGTAACTTTACAATAATACTGTCTTTCCATTGTTGTGGTGGTTGTTCTTCTCTCCATACTTCATTTATAATATCTAAAATTCTCAAGAGGTTGTTGTTATTAACTGCTTTAATCATTTCCCCTGAAATTTCGTCAACTCCAGCAGCTTTAAAATTTTTTAATCTTTTAACGGCTTGTTTGATCTCGTCCAGCGTGAATTCATCGCAAGTTATTGGCAAGGTGGTTGTGGGTGTTTCATTATTAAAATCAGGTGTTACTGTTGGTGGTGGTCTGTTTAGCACCTCCATGAAGTGCTCAGCCCATCTCTTCATTTGTTCTTTTTCTGTTGGTATTGAATTCCCTAATTTACCTTTAACAGGTGTTTCCATAGCAGTAGGCTGGTGACATAGTTGTTTTTTAATTTGATAAAGGCACCTACTATTACCAGTTCTTGCAGCATTTTCAGCTTCTACGGCCAGTTCATTGATGAAATGTCTTTTATCTCTTCGAGTTTTTGTCTTCACTTCTTTATTTAACAAGTTATAAGTTAGTTTGCAAGATTCAACTGCATTATGTGTACTTGCCGCTAGTAGTTTAAGTTTTGCTGTTTTCCTTTCTTGTATTTTATCCCAAGTATCTTCTCTCATCCATTTTTTCTTTTTATGTACTAGGTATCCGGTGGTCGCTACTGCTGCTTCTGTCATTGCTGTTCTCAGTTGTTCCCATTTAGTATCGATTGTCTTGGTGGTGATATCGTTGTCAATTTTGCCTAAAACATCGAAATAGTTGTTCATTTTGACATTATATTCCTCCTTTATATCATTTGATTGCAGTCTGTGTACATCTATTCTTCTATTTTTATTCGGTTGGTATAACTTCTTCAGTTTAATTCACAGTTTAGCTATGCAGAGGTTATGATCGCTTCCGATCTCTGCACCTCTGTATGCTCTGACGTCTTGAACTGATGAGCGAAATTTAGCGCTTATGCAGAAGTGATCTATCTGGTTCTTAGTTCTGCCATCAGGTGAATTCCATGTTATCTTGTGTATATTCTTATGTGGAAAGATGGTGTCTGCCACAACGAGGTTTGATATTTCACAAAGTTCTAGAAGTCTTTCGCCATTTTGATTCATACAGCCTATGCCATGAGTACCGAGATATCTTTGTACTCCATCGTTATTGTCACCTCCTTTGGCGTTAAAATCACCCATGACTGCTATTATGTCATGCTTGGGTATTGTGTTGATGGTACTTAGAAGTGCTTCATAGAAGTCATCTTTTGTGGTATCAAGAGCGTCATTAGTTGGTGCATAACATTGTACAATTGAGAGCTTGAAAAATCGTGTCTGAAATCTAGCTAATATTAGCCTCTCATTGATAGGTACCCAGCTGATAAGCGATGCTGCTGCTTTCTGTGTCATTAAGATGGCTACTCCCTCTGTGTGACGATTATCATTACTACCAGAGTATATAATTTGCTTTTTTTCTTCTGAAATATATTTTATGCCCTTCCCCGTCCATCTACACTCGCTGACACCCAATATGTCCAACTTATAATTATCCATTTCTTTAATTACTTCTTCCAATTTTCCGTCTTGATACATAGTTCTTACATTCCCGTATCCAATTTTAAAAATCTCCTTAGCCCCCAAGATATTAGAATGAGTCATGTTTACTGTCGAGCCTGGTTCTGTTTCGGTAACAATAGCTTGTTTTACGATAGTGAATTGTTAACTCACTGATCAACCCTCCGATCCAACCGACCGATTCGAGGGTTTCGAGGTCAGTTATAGGAAAATATCTACACCACTAGATACTCTGGTGTATCTTTTATTCTATAATTTAACATAACATGGTACTATCCATCGAAATATACACATTCCTGATGTTTTTCTTTCGGCTTCTAAGGTGAGAATAGAATTTCACCTCCATCTTGGAAGGGTAGATAACTGCAAGATCGATTACCATCACTGCCTTATGCTTTCATCTAACAGTATAATGTCAGATTAGTCTTAGCAGTGTGTATGGAATTCTTGGGCACGTAAGTTGACTGTACCATTAAAACTGAGAGTATCAGAATCAAGGACAGTAGAGACATGTGCTAGTAAAAGCTACGATGTCATATCATACTCAAGAGGAGTAATGTGTTAATAAATATTTGTGAATCGTGCCAAGACGTTAGGCCTTGTTAATGAGTACCTGAGGTGCGGGCCAGGGAGATTGTGTATGACTGGCCATATCTTAAATATATACTATAATTCCTCAAACGGAATATGCAAGGAGAACCCTGGAGGGTACTCAGCAGGCCACTGTAATAAGGAGTGTCAAGCCTGAAGTCTAATGCACTCTTACCACAGGACGTCGGGAGGACGGTTCCTGAAATAATAAACATATATATATATATATATATATATATATATATATATATATATATATATATATATATATATATATATATATATATATATATATATATATATATATATATATATATCAGAATGTAATATGACTAATTCTTAAGTATTTTAAAATGTACTCATAGGTTAGCATACCTCTATGTCGATAGTTATCTTAGCACAGACGCAACATATGCGATATAAAATCCTCCAACAGCACTGGTGTATCATACGAGGATGCATATCGCACAAGAAGATGATTCTGGCTACTTCTGAACTCTGACGAGCCTTCCACTGTTTTAGCTCAAATCTTCCATGTACCATATGATCGCCACGTTATATGTCCGGCAATCTACGCCCACCTCTCCCTAAGGAGGGAATCGCGTGTCTTATGCCCGGCTTGGATGACACTAGATACTCCTAGTCACGTGTTATCTGTATCAAACGTCTGACAGTTTCCTACTCAATCGTATTTCACTCGTGTCAGATAGTGCCCAGATGGTTATAACCGAGGGTCGTCTTCCTCAAAGATGGCTGGTACGGGTAAATTTTAAGAATGTTTATTATTTCAGGAACCGTCCTCCCGACGTCCTGTGGTAAGAGTGCATTAGACTTCAGGCTTGACACTCCTTATTACAGTGGCCTGCTGAGTACCCTCCAGGGTTCTCCTTGCATATTCCGTTTGAGGAATTATAGTATATATTTAAGATATGGCCAGTCATACACAATCTCCCTGGCCCGCACCTCAGGTACTCATTAACAAGGCCTAACTTCTTGGCACGATTCACAAATATTTATTAACACATTACTCCTCTTGAGTATGATATGACATCGTAGCTTTTACTAGCACATGTCTCTACTGTCCTTGATTCTGATACTCTCAGTTTTAATGGTACAGTCAACTTACGTGCCCAAGAATTCCATACACACTGCTAAGACTAATCTGACATTATACTGTTAGATGAAAGCATAAGGCAGTGATGGTAATCGATCTTGCAGGTGAAATATAAAGATGCCCATAGGCAATTAACACATTTTAAAAGCAGGTCCTACTGGACACATTCCTTGCATACTGGTCAAACGACACAAGCAGACTGCCGGTTAGAGACGCTAGCTTGTCCCAAATCAAAACTCACGTCTGCTGTCAATTCAAAGCAGGAGTCAAGACGTCACTTCCTGCAACCACGGGATACCGTGTGTAAACAATATATATCAGGAAGTGATCGAATACAAAACATGATATGATATTTACTCATATCATTTACTCCCCCCCCCCCTGGATTAAAATAATGAAAAGGAACTTTTCATTATTTTCATAGTACAATCTTACAAGGTCACTGGAGAAACCATATGACAATATCCAAATACTCAACTGTCATCATTATGATAGCACCTAGAGGCGTGCTCCATAATCGACAATTTAACACACAAGGTGTGGTATTTAGTAATAACATAACTAAACCCATTATCGTTAGCAGACGCTATTTTGACACAAATGTGAGGTAACTATATTAATTAGAAGGCAGTGAAGAAAAGTCAATATGTCAGTCATGGCACTCACACAGCATACCATGTCAACAAACGCCCTAAGTCGTGTCGGTATGTAAGTCTACCTATCTATCAAATGAAATGCATAATAAGCAATCAAAGACAGAATAGAACAAATGAGGCAGACAAGTTAAAATATAAGTGGTGACTGTGACAATATGTCAAAATAATTATTAACATTTGTATGTATGCAATGTCATGTGGTGAATGACAATGATAATGAGATGTCATATGAAGATATATTACTTAATATCTACACATATGAAAGATATCGGTTATACTAAGTGTAAGCACGAGTGTAATTCAATTCATATAATGATACACTAATGAACCAATGTAATATTATCAGTGTTATTAAAAATGGTCATGTTAGACCATACACAGTTCTTCCTGTAGAGGTATTTAAAAGAATTAAAGTTTCAGTGAGTCAATAGTTCGCACAACATTGTTATATTATGCCGGAAAGAAATAGTTCATTGAAGAAAAATCCATTTTCCATCTATGTCGGTTGTTGATGTTTGTCTTCCATGGAATAGCATATACAGCACAGATACTATTGTTCATTCTGTACTTGAGAATTTCATACGTATATGATGAAATGTAATTTCTTGGTTATGTCCCTTTTTGAACTTTGTAGTCAGTAATTTTAGTTACTTCCCTTTTTACACAACGTTTGAGACAGTTAATTAGTGCAAAAAGTTTTGGAAAATGCAGCAAAGTATCTGAATTGCACCGACTTGGATTGCCATGCTGCCAAAAGTCATTGTACAACGTGTATGAAGTAGCGAAGTATTGTTCTTGAGCAATTGCATTAGACATCATATGACGAACGCTTGAATATATATCTTGATTTTGGATGAACAGTAATTCATCATCATCATGTTGCTTGGCATAGTGTCTATAGTTTTTCAACCGGTTTAAGTGCATGACGAAGCAATGTGGTTGTAATATCTGAAGTATGCACTATATGAGTTAAAAGAAGGCATGTGCCTTAGTTCATGATGCCACCTTTTTGCGAAATAGTTCCTGACTTGTCCCAAAGGAAGCAGTGTTATTATTGAGCATCAAAGTTGGATTGAAGCAGCATTTGCGGAGACAATTGGCGATAGCGGATGCTTCACACATCTGGATAGCACATCGGCCATCACGTTCAACTTTCCTGCGATGGGTTTAATCTGGTAATTATAGGGTTGAAGGGCCAGTGACGCACGCGCTGCTTTAGCATTCTTGAATCTCGCTGTTTTCAGGTAAGACAGTGCCCTCTGGTCTGTCTCGAGTGTGAAACTTGCACCAAGCAGGTAGCGTTGAAGTTTAGAGAAGCAGAACACAAGAGCTAGTAGCTCTCTCTCAATGACCGAGTAAGGCTGCTCCGTCGGCGTGAGCTTCCTGCTAATATAAAGTGTTGGATGTAAACAGCCCTTCCATTCTTGCAAAAGCGAACCTCCAATGGACGTTTTGGAAGCGTCTACTGTAAGAGTAAAATGTTTAGAAGGATGAGGCAATCTCAATATAGGCAACTTGGAAAACAGACATTTTAATCTATCTAAAGCCACATGAACATCCCGACTATAAATACACCTATTTGGTGACTCCTTCTTCACCAGTGATGACAACACAGACGTATACTCTGCAAAATTAGGGATAAACTTACGATAAAAGTTTAGGACACCTAGAATACTTCTAACCTGTTTTTTTGGTCTTAGGTATATCAAG
Source organism: Oreohelix idahoensis (assembly GCA_024509875.1). Classification (NCBI taxonomy): domain Eukaryota; kingdom Metazoa; phylum Mollusca; class Gastropoda; order Stylommatophora; family Oreohelicidae; genus Oreohelix; species Oreohelix idahoensis. The sequence continues at coordinate 40,405 of JAMPIV010017545.1, forward strand.
GTTTAGAATCCTAGAGATAGTAGTATCCTCTGTTTTCAAAAAACCTCCTCCTACTTTATAACCTAAAAATGAAATCTCCTGAAATCCAATCTTAGTCTTAGATGGACGTGCAGATAAATTATGACGACGTAGAGTGGTAAGTAAGGATTGAATACCCTTCAAATGTTCATCCCATGATTGATGAAACAGACAAATGTCGTCAATGTAAGTAATAAGGTCGTCTCTGTCAGAGAAGAGTCGTCTCATCATGCGAACGAAGGTCGCAGGTGCGTTAACTAAACCAAAAGACATATAGTTAAATTGAAAGAGTCCTAATGGGGTTGCGAATGCAGTATAAGGCTTGGATCGTTCCGTTAATGGTACTTGGAAATAGCCTTTCTTCTTCTTCTTCTTCGATCCTTAACCACCGACCGTCAAAGCAGTCAGTGGCCATCACGCCTAGTGGCGTCTTGTAGGGCAACAACAAATTGATTCCACTTTGCACGGTCGGTGGCCATCCTTCGTACAGTGCCCCAACTCTGGTTCATTCTTTGCATCTCAGCCTCCACAGTCCTCCGCCAAGTTGTTTTTGGTCGGCCTCTCTTTCGCTTTCCTTCAGGGGTCCAAAGCATAGCTGTTCTTGTGATGGCATCGGGGTCTCTTCTGAGGACATGACCAACCCAGCTCCAGCGTCTGCCAGCTATGATGGTGTGCATGTCCTCTTGCTTGCTACGAGTAAGCAGATCTTGGTTGGTGATGGTATTTGGCCAAAAGATGCGGTGAATTTTTCTTAGAAAATAGCCTTTAGATAGATCAAATTTAGAAAAAATGTAGCTGTAGCTAGTCTATCTAATAAAGACTCCAACACGGGAAGTGGTTCCGCGTCGTGGATGGTGACCGAATTTAGACGTCTAAAATCAATGCATATACGTATAGATTTGTCTTTTTTCCGGATCAAAACCATAGGAAAACTATAAGGGGAATGAGATGGAGAAATGACATTTAATTTCACCATCTGTTCTAGTTCCTCTTTAACCTGACATTGTAAATGTATAGGAATAGGGTAAGGTTTCAACTTAATGGGTTGAAAGTCTGTCAGAATGATATCATGTTCGATGATATCAGTGTGTCCTGGGACATCAGTAAGGACATCAGTAAAAGAACGTAAGATAGAAGTAACCTGTTCTTTCTGGAAAGAAGATAGAGTTGGTGATATATCAACATCTTTCCAACTTTCAGTAGACAAGTAGTGAAGACTAGGTAATACTAATAATGAGTCATTACCATCAGTCAAATCCGAATTTTCTTCCTGTATGACAGCCAAAGAAGAATGACGACAGACAGATTGATCAAGAGATTCAAAGACTGGTCCTAGATATGGTGGACGTGTATGAAACTGCTGTAACATATTGATATGAAAAGTTTTTTCTTTTCCCTCTACTGAGACAATATAATCAACATCAGACAGTTTCTCCACAATCCTGTAAGGTCCTCTCCATGAGACTAATAATTTGTTATCTCTCCTGGGTAATAATACGTAAGCTTCATCACCAGGCCAAAGTTGGCGTAATTTGCGGTTTTGGTTAATGAATAACCTCGCCCTAAGCTTTGCCTTTTCAGATGAACCTACTGCTATCTGGCATGCGTCTATTATTTTTTTCCTCAAATTGACTACATACTGATATGAGGTCTGAACCTCCTTGTTCATCTCAGCACCAATTAAAAGTTGTTTTAATATAGACATTGGGCCGCGTGGTCTGGCGCCAAAAACCAATTCAAATGGGCTAAAGCCTGTATGTTCATTTTTTATCTCTCGATAAAAATAGCTGGCAGGACTCTGTCCCAATTTTGAGGATATTTAATTGTAACCTTATGTAGCATTTGTTTTAAGGATCTGTTGAGGACTTCTATTTTCCCATTAGACTGAGGATGGTATATTGAACTAAGGGATCTTTGAATCCCAAACATATCCATAACCTGTTTCATAGCATCTGAAACCAACTGAGTTCCTCTATCAGACAGGATGTTTTCAGGAAAGCCTATTCTACTGAAAATCAAGAATAATACATCAGCAATATCTACCGTGGTGATGGTTTTTAAAGGAATAGCTTCTGGCCAGCGTGTGCACATATCTATGCAGGTCAACACATATTGATGACCTCTGGCTGATGTCACCTTTAAAGGGCCAATAATGTCAATGGCCATCTTTGCAAAGGGACGCAAAGAAATATCAGATGCTTGAATGGGCGCATCATGTTTTGGTTTTCTGGTTGCTACACTTTGGCAGATGGTACATGTACGACAAAATAATTTGACGTCTTTCGTAATTCCTGGCCAAAAAAAATATGACAAAACTCTTTGTTTTGTTCTAGCAACACCTAAGTGTCCTGCACATTCAATGTCATGTGCATGTCGTAAAATGAATGGTCGAAAACAAGCTGGTACCATAATCTGTTTCTTTAAGGAATTAGCAAATTGATAGTTTCTTACTAAAATCCCATTTTTGATAGTATACCAGTGTTTTGCACAGTTATCTATCATTACATCATTCAAATGAGGAATATGAAAATATTTTTTTAAGGAAGTATCATCTTTCTGTCTTTGTATAAAGGTTTCCTTATCAATGAGCTCCATCTGAAATAAATTGTCATCATCATTATTCACATCATTGATTACCTTAATATCATCATTATTTTCCTGTTGATAATGACTTATATCATCATCATTATTTTCCTTTTCTTCTTCATCTTCTGAAGTGATATCTTCAGTTATATCTTCAGGTAACATATCAATGACTGGTTAGTGATGATCATTGTCCATGCGAGACCGAGCTCTGGTAGTCACAGCATTTGAACATAATAAGTGTTGTCTTTCCCATATTTCAATATCTTCCTGTGTACATTCATGCAATTTAGGTATGTTTCCCATAATAATTCCAGCAATTGGATTGTCCAAGAAGCATACCAGTGTTCGTCCTGTAAAATAAGGTTGTCCAAAAATACCTCTGCTGTGGGGTAATATTCCACAGTTCCACCAAAAGTAATGCATTTCACTTGTTTTCCTGTATAATCCACCTTATCAACCAAGGCCTTGCGCACACCAACAGTGGTTGCACCCGTGTCTCTGAGTAAAGATGCTAACTTATTATTGACAAAACCTCTGTTCAAGATCAATGAACCAGTACTTTCAAAAGATGACATGACTGGGAGAGGGTGTCCGCATAATAATCTTGGCACTCCTTGAGGCTGAAATAAAGAATTGCAATTAGTGCAGTTATCACTATTTGCTAAGTCTACACTGCATGAATTTGCATGTGCTACAATATCATTAGGGTTCTGATTATTATCATGAACAATGACATTGGTACGTTCAGTGTTTCTTGATTGTCTGGAAGTATTGTTATGATAAGATCTTTTATTTGCATTTTGATCATTTCCTCTATAAAATGATTTCTGACCTCTATTTGATTTTGAGTTATATTCTCCTCTATTTTGCCAGTTATTGGACTTAAATGAGGTTTGTGGATAAAAGTTATCCTCTTGATATGAATTCCAATGTCTTTGAGGTTGGTATTTATTAAAATTGTATCTACCTCTATTTTGACTGTAATTATGTGATGGTTTAAATCTTTGATTCCTATCTATGCTGTTAGATCTATACCTAGGTGCATTGTCTTGGAATGATCTGGCCGATGCAGCTGGTAATGAGTCCCTTACATTGTTTTTGCTCAATACTCTATTAGGATGTGCAACTTGATATTGACGTCCTAGGATTTGTAATTTAGTTAGGTTCTCTGGCTTTCTTTCCTGCAGGAACGCAAGAAAATCAGAACTAATCGATGACAAAACCTTGTCTCTTAGAATCAAATCTGACAAACCCTCAAAAGTTTTTTTCAGTTTTGGATAGTTCAATCCATCTAGAAAAATTCAGTTTAACAGCTGAAATAAATTCAGTGAAATCTTTTCCAGAATCAGGGTACAAAGATCGAAATTTTTGACGATAGCCCTCATCATCTAATTGATACCTCTGCAATAAAATGACCTTAACAGCTTCATAATCCTTTCTAGTCTGGTCATCCAAAGTGGAAACTACAGTTAATTGTTCACCAACCAATAAATTCATAAGTCTACATGTCCATGTAGATTTGTCAATCTTATATTCTTCACAATAAGTTTCGAACCTATTTAGGAAGCATGAAATGTCATCTATGGATGCGTTAAATTTTGGTAAATTAATCCTTATGGCAGTAGTATGATCTTTATTTTTATCGTCACCTACCCCAGGATGCAAAAGTGGTTGTTGTAATTTTAATTTTTCCAGTTCAATCTCAGCTAATCTTATAGCTTGTTGAGATCTGATATCTTCATGAGATCTGGCATAAGCTAATTTTTCTCTTTCAAGAGCCAACTCTTCTGATCTCCTTTTTTCCTCCAATTCTTTTTCTTGTTTGTGCAGTTCCTCTTGTCTTCTTTTTTCTGCCAATTCAATTTCTTTTTCTTGTTTGTGTAGTTCCTCTTGTCTCCTTTTTTCTGCCAATTCCTCTTTGCGAAGTTCTTCTTGTCTGTTTACTTCTTTATCAATATAAGCCTGCAAAGCTGGACCTTCCAAATTAAGTTCCTTCCCAATCTTCAATAAATCCTTTAATGAAGTCATGGTTGCTTATTCTTGTGTTTATCAATAATACACAATATTTTAACTTTTATGTATATGAATATGTCAGCTATATTCAATATTCACTCCACCAATCTCAGATCAATTTATAATTGCAATAGTAGATGTATTCAGCTATACAATATGGAGTAATGAAAAAAATAGAACCACAACAAGTAAGAACAGCAAGACAGGGTTAGAGCAACTAAAGGCAATACAAATGGGAAAACAAAGGAATAACTATAAAATATATATGAATTAATTTAAACTAATGCTCTATTACAAATAGACAAGACAAGACGCATATCACAACAATTATGACATCTATGAAATGAATGATAGTAAGATGAGGATAGACAATATTACAAACAATAATGCAATGAACTAAATAAAATATAACAATGACAGTACTTATGAGAACAAACAATAGATAAACATGACTACACAGCTAACAAAAATGGATCTGTTAAATTCAACAGAGGCAAACTTTTATACAACCAGCAGAGTATGCTGGGTCCTCTATCTGAATCACACAGATACTGCCCTATAGAACGCTTGATTTGCTCATTCGACCTAGCTTTCGCGGTATTGAATGATCACAAACCAAGTCCCTCCATCCAGCCCGCTAGTTACAAAACCAAAAACACGTAATGAAAACACATATGGCGAAGTCAGATATCAGGCAAACAGATTATATTCACAGCCAAGCTGTATGTAACAATAAATAGACTTATCTGTTGCCAAGAAAACAATCCCTCTTGAGACTTCGACAAGGAAAGGATGTAGTGATGATAATAGCCTAGTATTTGGTTAGGCTTAGAATTGCTTCATGCTGACATCGAAGGACATCGATATGGTCCATGATTTTTGATAAAATACTTGCTTCTTGAATGAAGATAGTCAGTTCCTATGACTTCTGTGTAATAATAGGTCACTTTTATAACTTAGTGACAACTTGAGGCACATTCATGATGATGGAAATCCCTTCCATTCATAAAAACTTTTGGCAGACGATGCGTGCCGCCATTTTGAAAAAAAAATAGTCCTAGATTCGTTAGGCGCTCTTAGGCTTGTAAGGCATCCAATGGCTTTGGCCCCCAGAAACTGGTACGGGTAAATTTTAAGAATGTTTATTATTTCAGGAACCGTCCTCCCGACGCCCTGTGGTAAGAGTGCATTAGACTTCAGGCTTGACACTCCTTATTACAGTGGCCTGCGGAGTACCCTCCAGGGTTCTCCTTGCATATTCCGTTTGAGGAATTATAGTATATATTTAAGATATGGCCAGTCATACACAATCTCCCTGGCCCGCACCTCAGGTACTCATTAACAAGGCCTAACTTCTTGGCACGATTCACAAATATTTATTAATACATTACTCCTCTTGAGTATGATATGACATCGTAGCTTTTACTAGCACATGTCTCTACTGTCCTTGATTCTGATACTCTCAGTTTTAATGGTACAGTCAACTTACGTGCCCAAGAATTCCATACACACTGCTAAGACTAATCTGACATTATACTGTTAGATGAAAGCATAAGGCAGTGATGGTAATCGATCTTGCAGGTGAAATATAAAGATGCCCATAGGCAATTAACACATTTTAAAAGCAGGTCCTACTGGACACATTCTTTGCATACTGGTCAAACGACACAAGCAGACTGCCGGTTAGAGACGCTAGCTTGTCCCAAATCAAAACTCACGTCTGCTGTCAATTCAAAGCAGGAGTCAAGACGTCACTTCCTGCAACCACGGGATACCGTGTGTAAACAATATATATCAGGAAGTGATCGAATACAAAACATGATATGATATTTACTCATATCAATGGCAAAGGTTTTTTTCCGTTTAGATCGCCCATTCCCGTTTGAGAATGCCAACATAAGCACAAATAAACAGCTAATAAAATTATTACTCAGTCTAAAATTACATCGTTGTGCCCACACGGTCAAATTATTATCGTCATCTTCATATTATTCACAATTTTTGCTGTTCAGTTTTGATTCTCAGCATAGGTCTTCAGTCAGTTGACACCTTATTTACTGCTCTGTGCATCCCCTCAAATTCTCTTCATGTCTTCTTTTTCTGTTTAAACTATGTTTCCAGTTCTGTTCTCAACGTGTTTTTGTGGTTCCATCTATTACTTTCAGTCTGGAAGTTTCAGTGCGGTAATTGCCTTGTATTTCAAATCAGTTTTTGTCACCTCTCGCGAGTTCTATCCACCATCAACGTTTTTTTAAATTTTTGACACTGTTTGTGGTTGTCTGGTTCTTTCAATGAGTTCTGCATTGATGGATGGGTGGATAAATGGATGAATGGATGGATAGATCGGTGGGTAAATAGATTGATGGGTGGGTGGACGGATGGATGGATGGGTGGACGGACGGACAGAAGATAGATAGATAGATAGATAGATAGATAGATAGATAGATAGATAGATAGATAGATAGATAGATAGATAGATAGATAGATAGATAGATAGATAGATAGATAGATAGATAGATAGATAGATAGATAGATAGATAGATAGATAGATAGATAGATAGATAGATAGATAGATAGATAGATATATATAGATAGATAGATAGATAGATAGATAGATAGATAGATAGATAGATAGATAGATAGATAGATAGATAGATAGATAGATAGATAGATAGATAGATAGATAGATAGATAGATAGATAGATAGATAGATAGATAGAGCACCGTTCGTGTAAAAGCTGATGCATACTTTCCATGACAAATCGTGAGAACTGAAATAAGTGATGAAAACATCTAGAGTGTCTTGGCCTTGTTGTTCGTGGAAGTGGTTTACAAAATAAAAATTGTGCAATAATATCTCTATTACAAACAAACCAGCTGAATGCTAACAAGTGAGCTTGTCCAGGTAATGTTGTCCAGTAATGTTGTCCAAGGGTATTTGGTTTGTGTCAAATGCCAACGTTAAATGTGGGATGAAATCCTCTAGCCCCTATGGTAATGGCTCATGAGAATGAAGCAAGCATTTGTATAAGTAGATATCACTGCACTCTACAGATTTCTTTTTTTTACCGGTATTTTAAAATTGTCCCCTTTTCTTCAGCTGTTAGAAAATATTCTACTGTAGCCACTAATACAGTAAAGCAACAAAGCATTAGCAGGGAACGTAATATGTCAACAGCCATTAATTTATTATAAAAGTAATATCAAATTGCCGGGATGATCATCCGTGATTGCACATACCTTCTGCGGCGTGATATATTTTTCTGACAAAGGTTTATACAGTGTCTTGTCTTCTCTCACTCATCATTCAGAATATGTTAGATATGTAACTCTAAAACAAAACTATATATATATATATATATATATATATATATATATATATATATATATATATATATATATATATATATATATATATATATATATATATATATATATATATATATATATATATATATATATATATATATATATATATATATATATATATATATATATATATATATATATATACTCCAGCGGACATACCCGGCGTTGCCCGGATCCATGTCGACGTGACTGCAATTCGGGTTTGGTGCGAATCGTTTTAGAAAGGTTTAACGTTTTTGGGTTTTAATTGTACTAATGCATTGAGGTCTGCTTCTAATGCAAAAAAAATTAAGAAAGGGCTTCTGTGTAGACGATATTGGTATTACAGTCACTTGGCGTGTAAGTGTTCTGGCGTGCTGACTCAGCGAAATGTCACGTGCAGTTGCCAATGTGAGAGGCACTCATCGCTCAAGTCGGCGCCGGCCAATCATTAGGATTCTTGGTATGCAGACTTTCTCCCCGCTGCCACAAAAATCATTCAGCGTTTTTAATTTTTTTTCCAAAGATGACATTTTTTTAAATCGTAAAAAGTCAGATCATTTAAAACAGACATAAAGAAGAGAAAAAGTACATGCATTCTGCATATATATACATCTATACATATATATATATATAGATACGGGCATATACATACATGTGTGTCCATGCACATACGTACCTCCACATACACACTCTTAAGTATTGAAATGTATGGACATACACTACTAATGTCCTTTCCTCTTTAAAATAATGCTGTAAGGGGATGCATTACATATAAAAGCAGACACGTGTAGTTTCACTTGCATACTTAAACATAAAAAGGAAGGAGAATAGTACTAAATAAAATAAAGTAATTATTTCAATGAAAGAAATTATTTTCCGTTTCTTCCTTTTTTTTTTTTTTGTAGCAAGAAAGCAGAAGTGAAAGAAACAGTGAAAGAATTTTAAAGGAAGACATTAACTGGAAAATTAAGAAGAGATTTGCTTGAAAAAGAGGGTTGGAAAATACGAGGGGCGTTCAGAAAGTAATGCACCACATCGTTTTTCTCAGGAGCTGTTTATTCAAAAAGCATGAAATTTATACACAATATACATGGATATGTCATGTAAACATCGGTATTATTCAACATAACCCCCATCAACTTGTACGGCTTTATGCCAGCGCGAAACAAGTGCATGTATTCCTAGCCCGTACCAGATTTTGTCTTGATCATGAAGCCATTTCTTCGCTGCATGAATCATTCCTTCATCATCTTCAAACCTTGTCCCACGGAGTGCATTTTTAAGTGGACCAAATAGATGAAAATCAGAGGGTGCCAAATCGGGACTATAGGGTGGATGGGGTAGTACAGTTCAACCCAATTTGGTGATTGCTTCCCGTGTTGCCAGACTTGTGTGAGGTCGCGCATTGTCGGGAAGGAGAAGCAGGTCTGCTGGATTCTTGTGCTGCCGAACTCTGCGAAAACGTTAATTGAGTTTTTTCAATCTCTTAATGTAAGCTTGCGAATTGATTATCACTCCTCTTGGCATAACGTCCACAAGAATCACACATTTAATGTCCCAAAAGACAGTGATCATGACCTTTCCAGCTGAAGGAATTGTCTTTAATTTCTTTCTTCATGGTGATTGCGGATGATGCCACTCCATTGACTGTCTTTTTGTCTCAGGTTCAAAATGATGTGCCCAGGTTTCGTCACCTGTAACGATCTTAGCCAAAACGTTCTCTCCATCAGCATTGAAACGCTCCAACAATTCAGAAGAAATTGCTTTCCTTTGCAATCGGTGGTCATTTGTGAGACTTCGAGGAACCCATCTTGAGCAAACCTTAGAAAATCCAAGAGTTCTTATAACTACATTTGCACTACCAATGCTTACTGACAGCTGTAAGGCCAAGTGTTGAGTAGTGATTCGCCTATCAGTAAGAATAATGCTATTGGCACATGCCATATGTAAAGTGTGCAAAATTTCGTGCATCTATCTTCATTGTTAGCTGAGAAAAACGATATGGTGCATTACTTTCTGAACGCCCCTCGTACTGCCAAAACAGGAAACCCTGATTTTGTGGGGGTTTTTAAGCTTTTATTTGCATTTCTTTTCCGATTTACAAAAGGAAATACATTTTTTTTCCCTCGCTTGAGGTCGCATATTTTTTCCTCGCATGAGGTCGCATTGTCCCCGCCCCATACCGGCTCTGGTCAAGACCACATGTCCCAACACAAGAAGAACCAATGACAAAATGTGTCACCTAGTGATCTTCTGTGTTTTCACACAAAGGACCTAATGACACATGAATGTCTTTTTTTTTTTTCCTCGCTTGAGGTCGCATATTTTTTCCTCGCATGAGGTCGCATTGTTCCCGCCCAAAACCCGGCTCTGGTCAAGACCACATGTCCCAACACAAGAAGACCCAATGACAAACTGTGTCACTGTAGTGATCCTCTGTGTTCTCACACAAGAGACCTAATGACACATGAATGTCACTCTACCGGTCCCCGTGTCTAGACACATAATCCCTTCCAAAAGCCAGATACTAGGCCGTGGGGTTGTACAGTGTAAAATACACTGTAGGTTTTCACTGTACCGGTCCCTGTGTCTAGACACATGATCACAGCCAAAGGCCAGATATTAAAGCTTTGGGTTTCACAGCGTTATTTGTGATAAAGGAAATACATGGGAAATACATGTTAAATTATATATATAACCTTTCACACTTGTATTTTTTTTTTTTTTTTTTTTATTCCTCGCATGAGGTTGCATATTTTTTCCTCGCATGAGGTTGCATTTGCCCCACCCATACCCAGCCCTGGTCAAGACCACATGTCCCAACACAAGAAGATCCAATGACAACATGTGTCATTGTAGTGATCCTCTGTGTTCTCACACTAGGTACCTCATGACATGAATGTCACTACTGTTTCCCGTGTGTAGACACATGATCCCAGCCAAAAGCCAGGATACTAGGCATTGGGTTGTACAGTGTAAAATACACTGTAGGTTTTCACTGTACCGGTCCCTGTGTCTAGACACATGATCACAGCCAAAGGCCAGATATTAAAGCTTTGGGTTTCACAGCGTTATTTGTGATAAAGGAAATACATGGGAAATACTCTAAGTTGATCAGTGTTCAATCGGGTCTCATCTATACTCACAGTTTGTAACAACGCCTGTTGGTCATATGTGGTTTCTTGCAAATATAGTGGGTCAAAAGCAGAATAATCCGGATCACTTGCTTGTGGAAGACCACACTCTTGAAGGGTTTTTTCTGAGAAGAACTGTATAATTTTTTGTAGTTCAGAATTGTATATATTTATCGCTGTATGGCAAGTTTTCTATACACTGTTCATGTCGAATTTGGTGTAAAATGTCTTCTGACATGATGTCTCTGTGTGAAAGCCACAGAGATAGTGAATCAGATACGTGGCAAAATACCAAGATAATGGCGAACAAATACCTAAGCGAAGAAGTTGAAGTGGACAAACCAGCCTCCTGCAGTGTATTGTTCCAAAGAGCATCATTTTCTATTAAACCCAATGCTTTACATGCTGCCTGAAATGTTGGATATCGCACAGATTGAACTGTTTTAAGTCTTCAAAAGAAGTAGGGCCTTTAACAACGTGAGTAACGACCGCAAATAGTAACATTCAGCGTTATTGGGGTGGACGGTATATACACGGCCCAAAATGTCACTTTTTGTTACGCCTAGGTGTCCTTTAACTGGTACATCTTGCTTTCGCCGCTGAAATTTATTTCTATTCGATGTGTAGTATGCCGGAACCTCTTCATACGTTAAAGTGCGTGCAAAAGAATCCTCTGAGCACAATTTGAAAAAAATCCATCAAAGTAGTATCTCTCGGATTATTAACAACATCCGCGGCATTGTCGGCGTTGAAGTACACACGCTGATGTACACACGTTGGCCATTTTCAAGATGCTAAATGCATAATTGTTGGCGATCTTTCATGTACAGTATTTTCCAAACCGCCTCTGAAGTACTTATAAAGCGTCCATATTGGTGTCGTAAATTTATTTTGAGAAAAAGTCTTGGAAATAGTGGTCCCGTTTAGAGTGAAGAATGATGGTGAAGGCTCTATGATAGAAAGGGTTAGAAAGTAAGTAGTTGCTTCACAGAGTGCTGTGGAGAGTAAGGACAGACTCCTTTACGACAATCCTTTCCTCTCAATCTACTCCTTAAACTCTCCTGGTTAAACAATTATTTGCCAGTTTCCAAACACACATGCGCTCACACCAATTTGGTGTTTCAAACACACGGACGTTACGTGAATACAAACTATTGTAAACAAATATGGGTAATTTGGGCTTGGGTCTTCCAACACAGTACTAAAAAGTTTTAAGATGTTTTTTTATCATTAAATCAATCACAACATTTATCAGATAACAGAAAATTATCAAAGATACAGAAAATACAAATAACAAGAAAGGGGGGGGGGGTATGAGGAGGAGTATCCAATCTGCCCTTCCCGCTTGTATTAACAAAAGATAAACCCAGTCCAAAGATAGGTAGTTATCAGAAAAAAATAGATAATGTTGGAATAACATTTTTCAAACTTTTCGGGAGCTAATAAACTTATGTTTCCCATTGACCAAACTTTATCCAAATTTGTTACAACAACATGTTGGACTTGACAACAATCAATTAAAACAACATTTGTCCATGATTTTTTTCATAAGTTTATCGGGAAATTCTTTTTTAATGATTTTTTTTAACTATTACACTTTATTGTATGAAAAAAATGAATGACAAAAAAGAATATTTTAATATTTTTTAATAAAAATGATTAAATTACCAAAATATACAAAAAAAGCCCCATGTGACAATTTACCACTGAAGGTATATATGTCATAGTACTGACATAAGAGCATGCAAAATCCTTGAGAGGGATGATCTATTAGATAGTATTTGTAAAATATATAAAATTGTTTGTTAAATAAAATGTTAGTTTTGAGAATTTAAAGCATTATTGTACAGCATGACTTGTATTGTCCGAAAAATTCGCTTCCTGAGCTTATCTTGGGTCTAATTGTGTAAATCTAATTTTTTAATAAAATGTTATTTTGAGAAAAATGCAATTTTATCACCTGACATGTCTTGTCCCTAATAACTCATGGTGGGCTGAATGTGTTTAAAATCCACAAGGCACTATATGCTGCACATCCTTCAGCATTCTGCAGCTCCTTCTCTCGCTTTTATCTTTGCCTCAATGTTTCTTTCTTTACTTTCCTTCTACATGGTAACCCAAAAAAAAAAAAATCAACCGCCATATTGGATTTTCACCAATTTTCATTCGAAGAGCAACAAATCTTATGAATTTACCATTGACACAAAACGTTTTATCAAATTGCACACACATGGGTTGTACTGACAATTAAAACACAATTTGTCACATGTCTTCTTTGTTATATAGTTTTAAAAGTTTTAATAAATTCTGTACTTTCAATTAAATGAGAATTTTTTTGTTAAAAAAATTACAACTTTATTTTTGTATGTAAAAAAAAATGAAAAAAAATTATTTACACAAAAAAATTATATCAAAGCAAGGTATGAGAAAATTACCAGCAAATTACCAAAAATATCATCAAAAAAAGCATGTGACAATTATTAAAGGGGTATATATGTGTACTACATTCCATAAGCCAAATTTCAGACACTGATCTATTAGATAGTTTGTTGTAAAAAAATAAAATTTTTTGTTAATAAAAATGTTAGTTTTGCTAGAAAAAATGCATTTTAGTCACCGAGTGACTTGTCGTTGTATTGACTGATACCAATATGCTCCATTTGGGGGCTGAGTGTGTTTAAAATCCCTCCAGGACTATATGAACTGCACAATCCTTCAGCTTCTTGCAGCTCCTTCTCTCGTCGGCTATTTTATCTTGCCTAATTTTTCTCAATCGCTCCACTATTTCCTTCTACATGGTAACCCCCCCCAGAAAAAAATAACAACCGCCATATTGGGATTTTCAAGCGAACAAAAACCAATTTTTCCAAGAGCAAAAATCTTATGTTTACCATTGACCAAACTTTATCAAATTGCACACACATATTGTGACTGACAATTAAAACAATTTGTCACATGCTGTTTTTGATAAGTTTAAAATTCTATTTTTAATGATTTAAAAAAAAAAAACTATATTTGTATGAAAAAATATTTTTAAAAATATTTTTTTTTAATTTATAAAAGAAAATTACCAAAATATCAAAAATGCAGATGTGTTACTTTAAAGATATAGATGTGTACTACATGCATGCGAAATTTGAGACTCCTCTGTTAGATTAGTCTTTTAGAGAGAAATCGTGCACATTTTCGGCACAAAAATTTGAAAATCATAGCATGGGGGTAGTGCCGACAATATGCTTTTTGATACATCAAATGCATTTTTTATGTTATAAAACCTTGCTCAATCGATTCCTCGATGATTATTTAATAAAATAAGCTCAAAAGTAAAAAATCGATATTTTGTACGTAAAATCCAGTTTTCATTGTAGAGGAACAATACAGGGAATACAGTAAAAGTATTTACCAGGTAGGCAAATTAAAAATGGTTGCAAAATAAATCTCATGTCATTCATGCACGCCCGTGGTGGCCAACACTCATTTACTCACACACACTTACCGATCGTAGAATCTGGCACTTCATAGAAAATACACAAACATCAATTAAACACTTGACATAGGTAGTGTCTTTTTCTTCTGTGTCCAGCCCCAGATTATCAGGTTTATGCGTTAGTACAGTCCTAGAATCGCTGGATGGTGAAGCCTAAGTGTTCTTTGATTTTGTTATGTTAAAAGGAAAGTTCTATGGGATGGCATGGTCGCGGATACAGGTGGTGAAAATGGGGTGGTCTCAGTGATTTCGCCGCTGATGGTAAATCTTCTTAATGCGTGATGATAACAACTGACCGGTGAAGTATGGTTTACTTCGAGGATTTTAAAATCCAGTGAAGAAAATATGCACAGTCAGTGTTCAGGAGATTTCTATTTTCTTTCGCAGTAGAGCAGATTTAATAATCTAAAAATAGCTCTTGCAATGTTCTTCTCCAGTTAAACTCTACAGATTAAATTGTATTGATGATGTGTTAAATTGTTCTTGGATTTACTTTATTTCTGGAAAATTCAGATAGCTGGACCCCAACAAGATTGTCTCAAGATTAAAATTTAAACTGTTCATCAAAATATCTGGAGGTTTTTAAGAACCGAGTCTAGAGGACTCTATACAATGTTTTTGCTGGGACGCAGAGGTTATGATCCCCCTATATTAAAGATAGAAAACATGTAATCATACCGAAAAATCAAATAACATTCTAAAGCGCGATAAATTTACCGTTAAGATTATTATATACACTCGCGTATTTAATTATATATATTAAGAAAACACTTCGCGAGTCTAATGGTTAAAACACACATCTATATATAGGACTTCATTCATAACCCTCCACTCCCAAAGGAGCATAGGCCTTCAACAAACACATGCCAAGTCCTCCTGTCCCGTGCCATCATCTCAAGTACTTTCCATGTTCTCCTCATCATTTTCACCTCTGTTTCCAACTCTCTTCTCCATGTACTTCTTGGTCTTCCTCTGCCTCTCTTGCCCTGGGGGTTCCAGAACAAGGACTGCCTTGTAATGCTATCAACAGGTTTCCTTAGTGTGTGTCCTATCCATCGCCATCGTCTTCTTCACGTTTAAGCATCTATTATCTTTGGAAATAATGTAATAGATATATCATTAAATTTTCAACTGAAAACTTTAGAGATAGGTTTAATTTAATAGATTTAAATCAACACAAAATCCAGTGAAATAAAAATGAATGAACTTGATCACTGATTACTAGAAACTAATATATATTATACCGTTTAGCACAGAATAGAATTCACTGCTATATATCCACAATTCCAGGGGTAATCTAACAAGATTTGGCTATAGATAATGCTTCTGTAAATCTCTGGCAAACGAGTGATACAATGACATTCTACACGGTCTCTATATATATGAAATGGAATGACAGATCAGGGGGACATGTTAGAATCTAACACTTTTCTTGAAGTCAGGGTAAAATCGAGATTCTAGCCGCCCGTTCCTCGTCCGATTACTCGCTTCCTGACCGGCTCGTCTCTCTCGTTCGTCTTAGTCTTCGAGCGTTTCAGCGCTCTCCTCTGGTTAACACGGAGACGCGGAATGCCGCTGAGACGCTGCTTCTGTGGACCATCACTGCTTTGATCGTAGCCACTTTCTTCGTTTGATTTAGGCAACGCCTTTAAGGCAGGTACGAAAGAAAGGTGTAGCGAAATGCTTCCTTATGATCGCTCTAGAGGTTTCAGTAGGCGTGGTTTTACCTCCCCTTTAGACAAAGCAATGTCCAGAATGCAAGGAAGATAACAGTCTACATATTAATAGCAAACGTGGTGGCGAGTCCACTCTGCTCTGACGCATATTAATGAGCCCAGGTGGAATTACACGTTTCTGTTGTGCATTGCTAATGAGCCCAGGTGGAAAAATTCCCGTTGACGATAAAATTACAACAATATTCGGGGGTAAAGATGTTATGAGGGTTCTACCATATCATCTAATACTTCAGGGTCGGCTGAGTTTCATCGTCACACTCGTCCCCTCTTTTGAGACATGAAAACATCTTTTCATGTTTGATTTATGACAATGAAGCTGCCCTGATCGGTAGCTTTTGGATGATTGGTATCTTCAACTTCCTCCTCTTCCTCCGTAGTCCAGTTTCTACTCAGGAAGTCTGCCTCGACATTGTTTTTTCGGAATATATTCCACTTTGAAAGAGTAAACGCTTAAAAGGAGGGCCCAACGCATGACCCTTGCATTAAATTCTTTATTGGCACCAAGAAAAGCTAGTGGAGCGTGGTCTGTTTGCACCGTGAAAGATGTACCATAGAGAAACTCGTGATGGCGTCTGATACCGAGCGAGACATTCTCTTTCAACTACGCTGTAGTTCCGTTCAGCATTGCTTAATTTCTTACTGCCATAGGCAACTGGAAATAGCATTTTCGGGTCACTGTCCTCGGCTTGCAGCAGTGTTGACCCGATGCCCTGACCTGACGCGTCGACCAGCAGTACAAAAGGTTTCTTGAGGTCAGGTAACCTCAAAATGGGATATGCAGACAACTGTCCTTTTAAAGTGCTGTACGCGTGTTCGCACTTTTGATCCGAAATGACCTTATCAGGACAACCTTTCTTTGTGAGGTCAGTCAGAGGTGCTGTCAGTCCGTTGAAGTTCTGGATGTATTTTTGATAGTATACACATAGTGATAAGAAGGAACGGATGTCTTTCTTTGTTCGGGGTCTTTTTGCTGCAACTATTTTCTCCACGTTCTTCTTAACAGACCAACTACAGCCGTTAGAAATAGTATGCCCCAGGAAGTCTAGTTTCTCAAACCCGATGAGACATTTGCTAGGTCTGGCTGTGAGACCAGTTTCCTGTAGTCTTCTGAGGAGCATAGCAACCGTAGCAATATGTTCTTCGTGGTCTCCGATGCAATTAATATGTCATCCATGAAATTATGGATATGTGGACTTTGCAAAGGTACTAGAAGCTTCCTCATCATCCTGGTAAACACTCCTGGTGCGTTATGCAATCCGAACGGCATCACATTAAATGTGTAATGTCCTTCACTTGTGCTGAAAGCTAACAAAGGTTTAACTTCCTCCTTGACTGGTATTTGATAATAACCTTTACTGAGGTCAATCTTGGAAAATTTTTTTGCTTTGCTAAGCTTGGTGAACCACTCAGAAACAGTCTGGAGAGGTTCGGGCTGGAATTCCGATACAGCGTTTAGAAACCGGTAATCTATACACAGCTAAACTTCCTTGTTGGGCTTCTGCAACAGCACCACACTCAAACTGTAAGGAGATGTCGACTCGCTGATAATTTCTGCCTGACGCAGCTTGTCTATTTCTCCGCGAAGTGCATCAGCTTTAGCGTACGGGATGGGGCAAACTCTGGTTCGAACAGGGGTCTCGTTTGTTAGTTTCATATCAAATTCGATGAGATTTTTTCGACCAGGTACATCCGTCAAGACTGCACTGTACTGTTTTAGTAGCGCCCTGGTTTCTGTTTGTTGTTCTTGTGAAAGATTGTCGCCGAACTTGACATCTTTAAAGGATTCTGTGGGTTGCAATGGGTACTCCATGCAATTATCATCATCTTCCTCGTCTTCCGTTGCTATGGCGACAGCCAACCGATGCTCGGATAATGGCACTGGTCTTTCCAAATATTTCTTTAGCAGATTTATGTGGAAGACTTTCTATTAATGGAGATCTTGTAATTGGTACGTGAGATCTTTTTAAGGACGGTAAACGGTCCTTGCCATCCGATGCGAAGTTTATTGCTTCCGGTTGGAAGTAGCAACAAAACTTTCTCCCCTGGTTGGAGTTCTCTCTCATTTGCAGCTTTGTTGTATCTTTTAGCATGTTTAGCGCAAGCTTTCTTAAGGTTGGTTGTAGCTAGATCCCATCCTAGCTTTAGCCTTTATTTGAGCTCATATACATATTTGCTTGCAGAGACGACTGTCTCGTCAGCCTTTTGGTCTATCAGGGACCGAAATAAGGCTTCTAATGGCTCCTTAATAGGTCTGCCAAATAAAAGTGTAGCTGGCGCGAATCCCGTAGACGCTTGGGGAACCTCTCTGTAGGCGAAAAAGACAGCAGATATATGTAGGTCCCAGTCTTCCGGTTTTTCCTGGCCCAGCTTACGTAACATCATGGTAAGGCTGCCGTTAAAACGTTCCACGAGCCCATTTCCGACCGGATGGTAGGGACTTGTGTGGATATGTTTGGCCTTCAAGATCTTAAAGATCTCCTCCATTAACAGGCTACGGAACTGGGATCCATTGTCCGTCAAAACTTGTTGAGGAAATCCCAACCGTGTAAAAATTTGCACGAGAGCTTCTGCGACATGCTTGGAATCCGTGCATGTTAGCGGTATAGCTTCGGCCCACATTGTGCAAGTGTCGACTAAGGTCAGGATGAACCTGTTCCTTCTTTTGGTCCTTTCCAGGGGTCCAATGATGTCGACAGCAACCCGTTCAAATGGAGTACCTACTATTGGCATTTGCCCCATAGGTACTGGAGATGTCAAGTGCTTGGGTGCTATACGTTGGCACTTGGCGCAGGATTTCACGTACCTGATAATTTCAGAGTTCATTCCTGGCCACCAATAGTGGTTTTTTATTTGCTGAATAGTGGCGTTTTGTCCCATATGTCCGCTAAAGGGAAGAGAGCGCCCCATTTCTAAGATCTGGCTTCTGTACTGCATCGGTACTAGGAGCTGGTTATTCCCTGTATCAGAGTCGCCCGTTCTACGATACAATTAGCCATCCTTCGAAAAGATGTTTCTGTGGTGTCTGGGGTCCTTAGCCATGGGCAGTTTTCTAAAGCAGGGCTCCAGAGTAGGGTCCTTCTGTTGCGCCTCCTTAAGTTCATTCGGCAACAAATTTGGCGCAGGCTCCCTCTCCTTTTTAATTTGCTCTCTTGTGGTTACCGCTGCCACAATCGGCTCTTTTGGTCTCCCAATAAACACATATCTACATCCCAGGATAACTGGGTAGATCGATCCATTATGGCCGCTTTAATAACACCTCTGACAAAATCAGAGTGTATTTCTACCAGTGCGATAGGAAGCGTCCTAGGTGCATCACTCTTGAAAACTTCACCTAGTTTGACGGTTTCCTCTGTCTCCTGACCGGGTTTGACTAGATGTCTGGCGACAATACAACCAAAACTTAATCCAGTGTCAAAAAGACAAGTAGTTGAGGTACCATTCAAAATTACAGTTCCTCGCGTTGAGGGTCTGTCCCCCTCAGGTTGAGAATCACTGACATTGACTCTTCCTTGCGAGGCTGCATGCAGGCATTCGATGCGGTTTGGCCCGGTGTGCTTTCGGTGATCAGACGTCCTGCTGTAGGGGTCTTCCCTTTTCCTTGACCTTGGTGGCCGCGCTGGCACGTAGGCTTGGTGGGTTGATCAGAATTGTTGTTTGGGGGATATCGGGTTTTGTAGAATTTCGATTTTTCCTGGGGAGGTCTCTGGGTATTATTTTCTCGTTGGTTATAATGCTGAGAGGAATTGGAAGAATAGGATGACTGCTCTAGATTTTGCTTTCGAGATGGCTCATCTGTGGGTTTGCGTTTTGTGCTGGGAAGTTTGGCCATTGCATTTGAATATCGTTCTGCCTTATTGAGGATGTCCTCAAGCCTGACTGCGCCCTGTTCAGCCAAAAATCTCCGGGTTTCGTTTGACAAAGTTGACTTTATCTGTTCCACAAGAAAAAGTTCAAGAAGTCCCTCATATGTAAGAGGTAATTCAGATAATTCTATGCACTTTGTCAAATAGCCCGTGAGACGTGAAGAGAACTGGGGAAACGTGTCCGTGCTCTCTTTTCGGCTGTTTCTGAACATCTGCAGAAATTTTCGGGCGGTCATCTCAAACCGCTCTAGCAAGGCCTTCATTAGCATGTCGTAATCATGTTGGTTGGTTCCCAGCTTCGTGTACACGTCATAATGACGTTGAGAGTTTAAGTGACCAACGGAAACTCTCTAACCCATACAGAATTGCGAGCCTCTCGAATTTTTCTAGGAAGGAGTCAATCTTCTCATTGGGGGTGGGAAAAGACTCTAAAGTAAAAGACATCGCAGTTAAGTGGGCAGATTGAGTGCTGGAGAGATCCGTTGACTGAGACTGGGGCGAAGACGGCTCTCCATTATTTGAAGAAGAAGCGCCCCGACTATCTAAAGCCTTAAGCGCCAGTTCGTGCTGTCTCTCCCTCTCTCTCTCTCTCTCTCTCTTTCCCTCCGAGCTTCCATCTCTGCCTCAATTTTCTTCTGCTCCAATTGACGATAGTCCGCTTCTTTCTTCTCAGCCCTCTCTCTCCCTTGCTCCGCGTCATACCTTTCAAGTTCCGTGTTTACAAACACGTTCGTGGCTTCTCCCTCTAATCTTGACTCCTTCGTCTCCTGTCTCAAAATGGATCTCATCTTAATTCTCTCTGCCATGACAAAGAACCGGATGCTTCTAAGATTAGAGAATAGTAAGAAGAAACAAGGAGGGAAAAAAACTCAAAGCCGCTACGAGAAAAAACACAAAGTATAAATTATTTGTGATACCTCCTACCTTGAAATGTGCTAACTTATCGCTGCTATTATCTGTCACTTAAGACTCTTAATGCAGGCGACTATGCCACATAAAATGGTAAGTCAAAGACTAGACAAAATTCTACTTTTACTAACAGTAGAGAAACATTTATATTAAAACAATTTAAAAGGAAAAAAGATTTTCCTAAAATTTTAATTCCCCGCCAACAAAACTCCTCCCGCAGAAGTCAATTTTGAGAAGAGACGTTGTTAACTAGACTTTAAAAAAATCAGAACAAGGCGTCTTTAGCTGAGCTCAACTCTGATAACTTCAAAAAAAAAAAACCTTTGTGACTAAAACAATCACGCAATCCCAGCAAATCTTATAAAAAGTTTTCAATAACGAAGTTTTGTTTATCCGTAACTTTCTACTGCTGTGGAAAGAAAACAACCTGTAGATATGTTGTGTGGACGACCCAAATACTAAAAGCGTTGTCTAGGGGGTGTAATTATTTTTATTATACCCTACTTCACAAAGACAAATCACTCTCACACTCTCTCTAGACAGACCCAGACTTAAGATCAGACTCAAAAATGATAGCGAGCATTTATTGTGGGTGCATCAAATGTAGCTCAAAAATATCCCGGCGAGCCAGCCATTTATTGTTGTAAATTTATTTTGAGAAAAAGTCTTAGAAATAGTGGTAACGTTTAGAGTGAAAAATGATGGTGAAGGCTCTATGATAGAAAGGGTTAGAAAGTAAGTAGTTGCTTCACAGAGTGCTGGAGAGAGTAAGGAAAGACTCCTTTACGACAATCCTTTCCTCTCAATCTACTCCTTAAACTCTCCTGGTTAAACAATTATTTGCCAGTTTCCAAACACACATGCGCTCACACCAATTTGGTGTTTCAAACACACGGACGTTACGTGAATACAAACTATTGTAAACAAATATGGGTAATTTGGGCTTGGGTCTTCCAACACACTACTAAAAAGTTTTATGATGTTTATTTATCATTAAATCAATCACAACATTTATCAGATAACTGAAAATTATCATAGATACAGAAAATACAAATAACAAGATGGGGGGAGGGGGGGATATGAGGAGGAGTATCCAATCTGCCCTTCCCGCTTGTATTAACAAAAGATAAACCCAGTCCAAATAGATAATGTAACCCAACAGTAAATTTAATTACTCTGAAAAAAGAAGTGTTACAGTACTAGGTATGGGTGGTAGAAATAGTCCTGTTATTCTCAATTGTTTTCCCTTTTACTAAGCAAATGTAAGGGGGTGGGGAATAAACAGAGTTATAAAATCCCACTTAAAAAGGAACAATACAGGGAATACAGTAAAAGTATTTACCAGGTAGGCAAATTAAAAATGGTTGCAAAATAAATCTCATGTCATTCATGCACGCCCGTGGTGGCCAACACTCATTTACTCACACACACTTACCGATCGTAGAATCTGGCACTCCACAGAAAATATACAAACATAAATTAAACACTTGACATAGGTAGTGTCTTTTTCTTCTGCGTCCAGCCCCAGATTATCAGGTTTATGCGTTAGTACAGTCCTGGAATCGCTGGATGGTGAAGCCTAAGTGTTCTCTGTTTTTGTTATGTTAAAAGGAAAGTTCTATGGGATGGCACGGTCGCGGATACAGGTGGTGAAAATGGGGAGGTCTCAGTGATTTCGCCGCTGATGGTAAATCCTCTTAATGCGTGATGATAACAACTGACCGATGAGATATGGTTTACTTCGAGGGTTTTAAAATCCAGTGAAGAAAATATGCACAGTCAGTGTTCAGGAGATTTCTATTTTCTTTCGCAGTAGAGCAAGATTTATAATCTAAAAATAGCTCTGGCAATGTTCTTCTCCAGTTAAACTCTACAGATTAAATTGTATTGATGATGTGTTAAATTGCTCTTGGATTTACTTTATTTCTGGAAAATTCAGATAGCTGGACCCCAACAGGATCGTCTCAAGATTAAAATTTAAACTGTTCATCAAAATATCTGGAGGTTTTTAAGAACCGAGTCTGGAGGACTCTATACAATGTTTTTGCTGGGACGCAAAGGTTATGATCACCCTATATTAAAGATAGAAAACATGTAATCATACCGAAAAATCAAATAACATTCTAAAGCGCGATAAATTTACCGTTAAGATTATTATATACACTCGCGTATTTAATTATATATATTAAGAAAACATTTCGCGAGTCTAATGGTTAAACCACACATCTATATATAGGACATAACTTAATTAATTAGTTATAAATTCCTTCGCGACTTTAAAAGTTAATTTAAACGTTTAAGCATCTATTATCTTTGGAAATAATGTAATAGATATATCATTAAATTTTCTACTGGAAACTTTAGAGATAGGTTTAATTTAATAGATTTAAATCAACACAAAATCCAGTGAAATAAAAATGAATGAACTAGACCACTGGTCACTAGAAACTAATATATATTTTACCGTTTAGCACAGAATAGAATTCACTGCTATATATCCACAATTCTATGGGAAATCTAACAAGATTTGGCTATAGCTAGTGCTTCTGTAAATCTCTGGCAAACGAGTGATAAAATGGCATTCTACACGGTCTCTATATATATGAAATGGAATGACAGATCAGGGGGACATGTTAGAATCTAACACCTTTCTTGAAGTCAGGGTAAAATCGAGATTCTAGCCGCCCGTTCCTCGTCCGATTACTCACTTCCTGGCCGGCTCGTCTCTCTTGTTCGTCTTAGTCTTCGAGCGTTTCAGCGCTCTCCTCTGGTTAACACGGAGACGCGGAATGCCGCTGAGACGCTGCTTCTGTGGACCATCACTGCTTTGATCGTAGCCACTTTCTTCGTTTGATTTAGGCAACGCCTTTAAGGCAGGTACGAAAGAAAGGTGTAGCGAAATGCTTGCTTATGATCGCTCTAGAGGTTTCAGTAGGCGTGGTTTTACCTCCCCTTTAGACAAAGCAATGTCCAGAATGCAAGGAAGATAACAGTCTACATATTAATAGCAAACGTGGCGGCGAGTCCACTCTGCTCTGACGCATATTAATGAGCCCAGGTGGAATTCCACGTTTCTGTTGTGCATTGCTAATGAGCCCAGGTGGAAGAATTCCCGTTGACGATAAAATTACAACAATATTCGGGGGTAAAGATGTTATGAGGGTTCTACCATATCATCTAATACTTCAGGGTCGGCTGAGTTTCATCGTCACACTCGTCCCCTCTTTTGAGACATGAAAACATCTTTTCATGTTTGATTTATGACAATGAAGCTGCCCTGATCGGTAGCTTTTGGATGATTGGTATCTTCAACTTCCTCCTCTTCCTCCGTAGTCCAGTTTCTACTCAGGAAGTCTGCCCCGACATTGTTTTTTCGGAATATATTCCACTTTGAAAGAGTAAACGCTTAAAAGGAGGGCCCAACGCATGACCCTTGCATTAAATTCTTTATTTGCACCAAGAAAAGCTAGTGGAGCGTGGTCTGTTTGCACCGTGAAAGATGTACCATAGAGAAACTCGTGATGGCGTCTGATACCGAGCGAGACATTCTCTTTCAACTACGCTGTAGTTCCGTTCAGCTTTGTTTAATTTCCGACTGCCATAGGCAACTGGAAATAGCATTTTCGGGTCACTGTCCTCGGCTTGCAGCAGTGTTGACCCGATGCCCTGACCTGACGCGTCGACCAGCAGTACAAAAGGTTTCTTGAGGTCAGGTAACCTCAAAATGGGATATGCAGACAACTGTCCTTTTAAAGTGCTGTACGCGTGTTCGCACTTTTGATCCGAAATGACCTTATCAGGACAACCTTTCTTTGTGAGGTCAGTCAGAGGTGCTGTCAGTCCGTTGAAGTTCTGGATGTATTTTTGATAGTATACACATAGTGATAAGAAGGAACGGATGTCTTTCTTTGTTCGGGGTCTTTTTGCTGCAACTATTTTCTCCACGTTCTTCTTAACAGGCCAACTACAGCCGTTAGAAATAGTATGCCCCAGGAAGTCTAGTTTTTCAAACCCGATGAGACATTTGCTAGGTCTGGCTGTGAGACCAGTTTCCTGTAGTCTCCTGAGGAGCATAGCAACCGTAGCAATATGTTCTTCGTAGGTCTCCGATGCAATTAATATTTCATCCATGAAATTATGGATATGTGGACTTTGCAAAGGTACTAGAAGCTTCCTCATCATCCTGGTAAACACTCCTGGTGCGTTATGCAATCCGAACGGCATCACATTAAATGTGTAATGTCCTTCACTTGTGCTGAAAGCTAACAAAGGTTTAACTTCCTCCTTGACTGGTATTTGATAATAACCTTTACTGAGGTCAATCTTGGAGAAAATATTTGCTTTGCTAAGCTTGGTGAACCACTCAGAAACAGTCTGGAGAGGTTCGGGCTGGAATTCCGGTACAGCGTTTAGCAACCGGTAATCTATACACAGCTAAACTTCCTTGTTGGGCTTCTGCAACAGCACTACACTCGAACTGTAAGGAGATATTGACTCGCGGATAATTCCTGCCTGACGCAGCTTGTCTATTTCTCCGCGAAGTGCATCAGCTTTAGCGTACGGGATGGGGCAAACTCTGGTTCGAACAGGGGTCTCGTTTGTTAGTTTCATATCAAATTCGATGAGATTTTTCGACCAGGTACATCCGTCAAGACTGCACTGTACTGTTTTAGTAGCGCCCTGGTTTCTGTTTGTTGTTCTTGTGAAAGATTGTCGCCGAACTTGACATCTTTAAAGGATTCTGTGGGTTGCAATGGGTACTCCATGCAAACATCATCATCTTCCTCGTCTTCCGTTGCTATGGCGACAGCCAGGCGATGCTCGGATAATGGCACTGGTCTTTCCAAATATTTCTTTAGCAGATTTATGTGGAAGACTTTCTATTAATGGAGATCTTGTAATTGGTACGTGAGATCTTTTTAAGGACGGTAAACGGTCCTTGCCATCCGATGCGAAGTTTATTGCTTCCGGTTGGAAGTAGCGACAAAACTTTCTCCCCTGGTTGGAGTTCTCTCTCTTTTGCAGCTTTGTTGTATCCTTTAGCATGTTTAGCGCGGGCTTTCTTAAGGTTGGTTGTAGCTAGATCCCATCCTAGCTTTAGCCTTTATTTGAGCTCATATACATATTTGCTTGCAGAGAGGACTGTCTCGTCAGCCTTTTGGTCTATCAGGGACCGAAATAAGGCTTCTAATGGCCCCTTAATAGGTCTGCCAAATAAAAGTGTAGCTGGCGCGAATCCCGTAGACGCTTGGGGAACCTCTCTGTAGGCGAAAAAGACAGCAGATATATGTAGGTCCCAGTCTTCCGGTTTTTCCTGGCCCAGCTTACGTAACATCATGGTAAGGCTGCCGTTAAAACGTTCCACGAGCCCATTTCTGACCGGATGGTAGGGACTTGTGTGGATATGTTTGGCCTTCAAGATCTTAAAGATCTCCTCCATTAACAGGCTACGGAACTGGGATCCATTGTCCGTCAAAACTTGTTGAGGAAATCCCAACCGTGTAAAAATTTGCACGAGAGCTTCTGCGACATGCTTGGAATCCGTGCATGTTAGCGGCATAGCTTCGGCCCACATTGTGCAAGTGTCGACTAAGGTCAGGATGAACCTGTTCCTTCTTTTGGTCCTTTCCAGGGGTCCAATGATGTCGACAGCAACCCGTTCAAATGGAGTACCTACTATTGGCATTTGCCCCATAGGTACTGGGGGTGTCAAGTGCTTGGGAGCTATACGTTGGCACTGGGCGCAGGATTTCGAGTACCTGATAATTTCAGAGTTCATTCCTGGCCACCAATAGTGGTTTTTTATTTGCTGAATAGTGCGTTTTGTCCCATATGTCCGCTAAAGGGAAGAGAGCGCCCCCATTTCGAAAAGATCTGGTGTCTTCTAGCCTGGGCATCAGGGTACTAGGAGCTGTTGGCCTCCTTAGTTCATTCCCTGTATTGGCGGGTCTCCCTTTTTACGGTTACACAATCGCTCTTTTGGTCTCCCAACAAACACGTATCTACATCCCAGGATAACTGGGTAGATCGATGATGTCTGGCGACAATACAACCAAAACTTAATCCAGTGTCAAAAAGACAAGTAGTTGAGGTACCATTCAAAATTACAGTTCCTCGCGTTGAGGGTCTGTCCCCCTCAGGTTGAGAATCACTGACATTGACTCTTCCTCGCGAGGCTGTATGCAGGCATTCGATGCGGTTTGGCCCGGTGTGCTTGCCCTGATCAGACGTCCTGCTGTAGGGGTCTTCCCTTTTCCTTGACCTTGGTGGCCGCGCTGGCACGTAGGCTTGGTGGGTTGATCAGAATTGTTGTTTGGGGGATATCGGGTTTTGTAGAATTTCGATTTTTCCTGGGGAGGTCTCTGGGTATTATTTTCTCGTTGGTTATAATGCTGAGAGGAATTGGAAGAATAGGATGACTGCTCTAGATTTTTCTTTCGAGATGGCTCATCTGTGGGTTTGCGTTTTGTGATGGGAAGTTCGGCCATTGCATTTGAATATCGTTCTGCCTTATTGAGGATGTCCTCAAGCCTGACTGCGCCCTGTTCAGCCAAAAATCTCTGGGTTTCGTTTGACAAAGTTGACTTTATCTGTTCCACAAGAAAAAGTTCAAGAAGTCCCTCATATGTAAGAGGTAATTCAGATAATTCTATGCACTTTGTCAAATAGCCCGTGAGACGTGAAGAGAACTGGGGAAACGTGTCCGTGCTCTCTTTTCGGCTGTTTCTGAACATCTGCAGAAATTTTCGGGCGGTCATCTCAAACCGCTCTAGCAAGGCCTTCATTAGCATGTCGTAATCATGTTGGTTGGTTCCCAGCTTCGTGTACACGTCATAATGACGTTGAGAGTTTAAGTGACCAACGGAAACTCTCTAACCCATACAGAATTGCGAGCCTGTCGAATTTTTCTAGGAAGGAGTCAATCTTCTCATTGGGGGTGGGAAAAGACTCTAAAGTAAAAGACATCGCAGTTAAGTGGGCAGATTGAGTGCTGGAGAGATCCGTTGACTGAGACTGGGGCGAAGACGGCTCTCCATTATTTGAAGTAGAAGCGCCCCGACTATCTAAAGCCTTAAGCGCCAGTTCGTGCTCTCTCTCTCTCTCTCTCTCTCTCTCTCTCTCTTTCCCTCCGAGCTTCCATCTCTGCCTCAATTTTCTTCTGCTCCAATTGACGATAGTCCGCTTCTTTCTTCTCAGCGCTCTCTCTTTCTTGCTCCGCGTCATACCTTTCAAGTTCCGTGTTTAAAAACACGTTCGTGGATTCTCCCTCTAATCCTGACTCCTTCGTCTCCTGTCTCAAAATGGATCTCATCCTAATTCTCTCTGCCATGTCCAAGAACTGGATGCTTCTAAGATTAGAGAATAGTAAGAAGAAACAAGGAGGGGAAAAAACTCAAAGCCGCTACGAGAAAAAACACAAAGTATAAATTACTTGTGATACCTCCTACCTTGAAATGTGCTAACTTATCGCTGCTATTATCTGTCACTTAAGACTCTTAATGCAGGCGACTATGCCACATAAAATGGTAAGTCAAACACTAGACAAAATTCTACGTTTACAAACAGTAGAGAAATATTTATATTAAAACAATTTAAAAGGAAAAAAGATTTTCCTAAAATTTTAATTCCCCGCCAACAAAACTCCTCCCGCAGAAGTCAATTTTGAGAAGAGACGTTGTTAACTAGACTTTTAAAAAATCAGAACAAGGCGTCTTTAGCTGAGCTCAACTCTGATAACTTCAAAAAAAAACCTTTGTGACTAAAACTATCACGCAATCCCAGCAAATCTTATAAAACGTTTTCAATAACGAAGTTTTGTTTATCCGTAACTTTCTACTGCTGTGGAAAGAAAACAACCTGTAAATATGTTGTGTGGACGACCCAAATACTAAAAGCGTTGTCTAGGGGTGTAATTATTTTTATTATACCCTACTTCACAAAGACAAATCACTCTCACACTCTCTCTAGACAGACCCAGACTTAAGATCAGACTCAAAAATGATAGCGAGCATTTATTGTGGGTGCATCAAATGTAGCTCAAAAATATCCCGGCGAGCCAGCCATTTATTGTTGTAAATTTATTTTGAGAAAAAGTCTTAGAAATAGTGGTCCCGTTTAGAGTGAAAAATGATGGTGAAGGCTCTATGATAGAAAGGGTTAGAAAGTAAGTAGTTGCTTCACAGAGTGCTGGAGAGAGTAAGGAAAGACTCCTTTACGACAATCCTTTCCTCTCAATCTACTCCTTAAACTCTCCTGGTAAAACAATTATTTGCCAGTTTCCAAACACACATGCGCTCACACCAATTTGGTGTTTCAAACACACGGACGTTACGTGAATACAAACTATTGTAAACAAATATGGGTAATTTGGGCTTGGGTCTTCCAACACAGTACTAAAAAGTTTTATGATGTTTATTTATCATTAAATCAATCACAACATTTATCAGATAACTGAAAATTATCATAGATACAGAAAATACAAATAACAAGATGGGGGGAGGGGGGGATATGAGGAGGAGTATCCAATCTGCCCTTCCCGCTTGTATTAACAAAAGATAAACCCAGTCCAAAGATAGGTAGTTATCAGAAAAAAATAGATAATGTAACCCAACAGTAAATTTAATTACTCTGAAAAAAGAAGTGTTACAGTACTAGGTATGGGTGGTAGAAATAGTCCTGTTATTCTCAATTGTTTTCCCTTTTACTAAGCAAATGTAAGGGGGTGGGGAATAAACAGAGTTATAAAATCCCACTTAAAAAGGAACAATACAGGGAATACAGTAAAAGTATTTACCAGGTAAGCAAATTCAAAATGGTTGCAAAATAAATCTCATGTCATTCATGCACGCCCGTGGTGGCCAACACTCATTTACTCACACACACTTACCGATCGTAGAATCTGGCACTCCACAGAAAATATACAAACATCAATTAAACACTTGACATAGGTAGTGTCTTTTTCTTCTGTGTCCAGCCCCAGATTATCAGGTTTATGCGTTAGTACAGTCCTGGAATCGCTGGATGGTGAAGCCTAAGTGTTCTTTGTTTTTGTTATGTTAAAAGGAAAGTTCTATGGGATGGCACGGTCGCGGATACAGGTGGTGAAAATGGGGTGGTCTCAGTGATTTCGCCGCTGATGGTAAATCTTCTTAATGCGTGATGATAACAACTGACCGGTGAGATATGGTTTACTTCGATTGTTTTAAAATCCAGTGAAGAAAATATGCACAGTCAGTGTTCAGGAGATTTCTATTTTCTTTCGCAGTAGAGCAAGATTTATAATCTAAAAATAGCTCTGGCAATGTTCTTCTCCAGTTAAACTCTACAGATTAAATTGTATTGATGATGTGTTAAATTGTTCTTGGATTTACTTTATTTCTGGAAAATTCAGATAGCTGGACCCCAACAGGATCGTCTCAAGATTAAAATTTAAACTGTTCATCAAAATATCTGGAGGTTTTTAAGAACCGAGTCTGGAGGACTCTATACAATGTTTTTGCTGGGACGCAAAGGTTATGATCACCCTATATTAAAGATAGAAAACATGTAATCATAACGAAAAATCAAATAACATTCTAAAGCGCGATAAATTTACCGTTAAGATTATTATATACACTCGCGTATTTAATTATATATATATTAAGAAAACACTTCGCGAGTCTAATGGTTAAACCACACATCTATATATAGGACTTAACTTAATTAATTAGTTATAAATTCCTTCGCGACTTTAAAAGTTAATTTAAACGTTTAAGCATCTATTATCTTTGGAAATAATGTAATAGATATATCATTAAATTTTCTACTGGAAACTTTAGAGATAGGTTTAATTTAATAGATTTAAATCAACATAAAATCCAGTGAAATAAAAATGAATGAACTAGACCACTGGTCACTAGAAACTAATATATATTTTACCGTTTAGCACAGAATAGAATTCACTGCTATATATCCACAATTCTATGGGAAATCTAACAAGATTAGGCTATAGCTAGTGCTTCTGTAAATCTCTGGCAAACGAGTGATAAAATGGCATTCTACACGGTCTCTATATATATGAAATGGAATGACAGATCAGGGGGACATGTTAGAATCTAACACCTTTCTTGAAGTCAGGGTAAAATCGAGATTCTAGCCGCCCGTTCCTCGTCCGATTACTCACTTCCTGGCCGGCTCGTCTCTCTCGTTCGTCTTAGTCTTCGAGCGTTTCAGCGCTCTCCTCTGGTTAACACGGAGACGCGGAATGATGCTGAGACGCTGCTTCTGTGGACCATCACTGCTTTGATCGTAGCCACTTTCTTCGTTTGATTTAGGCAACGCCTTTAAGGCATGTACGAAAGAAAGGTGTAGCGAAATGCTTGCTTATGATCGCTCTAGAGGTTTCAGTAGGCGTGGTTTTACCTCCCCTTTAGACAAAGTAATGTCCAGAATGCAAGGAAGATAACAGTCTACATATTAATAGCAAACGTGGTGGCGAGTCCACTCTGCTCTGACGCATATTAATGAGCCCAGGTGGAATTCCACGTTTCTGTTGTGCATTGCTAATGAGCCCAGGTGGAAGAATTCCCGTTGACGATAAAATTACAACAATATTCGGGGGTAAAGATGTTATGAGGGTTCTACCATATCATTTAATACTTCAGGGTTGGCTGAGTTTCATCGTCACAATTGGAATTTTTGTATCATCTGGTTATTGAGACTAAATGTGGCTTGATCGCTACCCTTGTTAATATATTTGCAAACATATTTTATAGATTTTACCGAACTGCAGTATTCTACGTTAATATGTGCGTCAAACGCTCTCAGTAGAACTGGGTTATATGGTATCACCCAACGAGTGTCAAATTTTTGTGTACCTGTTCTTAGCTTGATGGTCGCTACATGGCCTCCAAAAACAGGTTCTCTTCTTCGGTAATTTGGGTATCCATCATCGCCTGTAATGGTATCTTGGTGAACACGTTTCGTATATTTCTTGACGCATTTATGGGAGTCCATGCATGGAGAATTTGGATTTAAATGTCGGCAAGGTCCATGTGTCATATTCTTAATGACAATATCATACACTTTTGGGTCAACATTCTTGTCTGGAAGTTCCGCACAAATCACAGTATCTATTTCTTCTGGTCGAATTTTGTTCTCAAGCCAAAGCAGTAAATGCATATGAGGAAGTCCACGCTTTTGCCACTCTAATGTATACATGAAGCATTGAACTGTATCGAAAATTTTAACTTTCGTTGTCATATTCATACGATTCTGTATTTTCAGGTGAAATTTTCAGTTAATTATGTCGTATCTATCTTGTGGAACGGTATTTTCATACAACGCATTTATGATTTCAGGCCATTTGGGGTTGCAAGTAAATGTTATAAACAAATCCGGTCTACCAAAGCGTCTAACATATGTCATTGCGTCCTGCGTACGTTCGTGTAAATATCTCAGATCACTATACTTGGCCGCTTTGAACAAGTGTTGGTCTTCCAATCTGGATTCAAATGGCACGATCAGTTCAATCAATAAAACCTGGTGCGAGGATGAAGAATGCAGCACTATATCCGGCCGTCTTCGAGATTTTCTGATACTCTCTGGATATGCCCCTCGACCAGGTAGGTCTACCACCATCTCCCAGTCATTTGAACAGTCAAGAAGAGATGGTACACTGCTACCTGATTTACTTGGTTTTGGGTATGCTGACTTTATAGGCTGAATAATTATTCAGGAAATTTCAGAAGCAGTAGACCATAAACTGAAAACGGAAAGAACAAGCGGGATTAAGAAAGAACAGAAAATGTGCAGATCATATATTCGCCCTCAGGAACATTAATGAGCATTGCTCAGAATGGCGGAGACAGCTATAACATTAACTCATGGGAATGCGTCCCTGAGGTGATAGCTCTCAGCTGCTTTTTTCTGCTGTTTCTTTCAGCGTGGTCTATTTTCTTCTGCTTTTTATGAGAGCTTCTTTTCGTCCAATCTGAGTATGTATACATTGCCTAGACAGCGAAAACTACTTTGGCTTGTTCATGCCCTCCGCATGGAAGATGGCTGCATCCTTAAATATATCGTCTACAGACAACTGACAAATGGCACAAGAAAGCCCTCACCGCAGCTGAGGTCGAAAGATGTGTGCAAAAAATATATACGAGGGACGTTCAGAAAGTAATGCACCACATCGTTTTTCTCAGCTAATAATGAAGATAGAAGCATGAAATTTTGCACACTTCAAATATGGCGTGTGCCAATTGTGTGCACCAAATTGCACCGCAACCGGCCAAATAATATGGCTGCCCTAAACCGTTGAATTGTAGCGTGTTAGCAACTTGCGGTATAAACAGCGAATTGTGATAGAATTTCTCGTTGCAGAGAAGGAAACTGTTGTGAATATTCACAAGCGTCTATGTGATGTGTATGGAAGTGTTGCAGTCGACAGGAGTACAGTCAGTCGCTGGGTTCAAATAATAAAAGAATCAGGAAGTGGAGATACGGAGCTGCTTGATCGGCCGCGCTGTGGACGTCCTGCCACAGCCACCAACGCAGAAATGTTGAAATGCGCTGAGGGCATTATTCTTACTGATAGGCGAATCATTACTCAACAATTGGCCTTGTAGCTGTCAGTCAGCATTGGTAGTGCAAATGCAGTTTTAAAAACTCTCGGATTTTCTAAGGTTTGCGCAAGATAGGTTCCTCGAAGTCTCACAAATGTCCACCGATTGCAAAGGAAAGCAATTTCTTCTGAATTGTTGGAGCGTTTCAATACTGATGGAGAAAACTTTTTGGCTAATATCGTTACAGGTGACGAAGTCTTGGCACATCGTTTTGAATTTGAGACAAAATGATAGTCAATGGAGTGGCATCATCCGCAATCACCAAGAAGAAAGAAATTCAAGACAATTCCTTAAGCTGGAAAGGTCATGATCACTGTGTTTTGGGACATTGAAGGTGTGATTCTTGTGGACGTTATGCCAAGAGAAGAGACAATCAATTCGCAAGCTTACATTAAGACATTGAAAAAACTCAATCAACGTTTTCGCAGAGTTCGGAAGCACAAGAATCCAGCAGACCTGCTTCTCCTTCACGACAATGCGCGCCCTCACACAAGTCTGGCAACACGGGAAGCAATCACCAAATTGGGTTGGACTGTACTACCCCATCCACCCTATAGTCCCGATTTGGCACCCTCTGATTTTCATCTATTTGGTCCACTTAAAGATGCACTCCGTGGGACAAGGTTTGAAGATGATGGAGTGATTCATGCAGCGAAGAAATGGCTACACGATCAAGACAAAATCTGGTACGTGCTAGGAATACATGCACTTGTTTCGTGCTGGCATAAAGCCGTACAAGTTGATGGGGATTATGTTGAATAATACCGATGTTTACATGACATATCCATGTATACTGTGTATAAATTTCATGCTTTTTGAATAAACAGCTCCTGAGAAAAACGATGTGGTGCATTACTTTCTGAACGCCCCTCGTATGAAGCCACTAGACATAAATTAAACAACCTTGGAGTATGAAGCTGCTGATCACACAAAGTGACGATGCTCCCTACTGTGCCACTTCATAGGGCACTTTATAGGGCACTGTGCGTGATTTCATGGACGAAATGAAATAAAAGTTGGCACACAATGTGGTTGAATATTGAATAAAAGACCAAGTGATCACTTTGATTTTAGTGAAAGTGTCATGAAAGAAAGATAATAACTAAAGTCGGTGTGGCATCCCCACGAAAAAAAAAATGAAATCTTGATTTCAGTACCGTGTATGTCCACCTATTCCGCACTGTTCTGCACGATACGGGTCTTAAACCTGGAATGTTCCTGGCAGTCCATGTTGCCTGAATAAACCTGTTACGCAAGTGCATAAGGCGTATGTAACGGTCTTGTGAAGGGGTGGTAACTCGTGGTCAGCAACTTCTATGGCGATCAGCAGTGGATCCAGTTTGGTGGAAACGAGCTTGAATGCGTGATATAATGTTTCTGTGAACATTGAAATGTTGTGATACAGCTAATATAGTCGCTCCAGCATCTAACATCCCTATAGCTATTACTAGCTGTTGTTGAATCAATCTTGGCATTGTCAAAAAAGATGTTTCTGTTGGACTCTTGGTACACTCTATTTCAACGATTACGTTTTCACATGCTTGTGATTAGTGCTACACACTTACCTTCCTTTTATCTGTGATAAATTCTCCCCTACGGCACTTTTCACGTGATTTAACTTGCACCGTGATTATCTCCCCATGAATAGTGCGATCCAATTGTAATTGCACGGGTAAGTGAATAACACTCACACAGAAATGTGTGCCAAATTGCATTTGAGTTCACCCAAGAACACACGCACAGTGCCCTGTTGAGTGCTGCACACTTACTTTTTTCCATGAGTATATATATATATATATATATATATATATATATATATATATATATATATATATATATATATATATATATATATATATATATATATATATATATATATATATATATATATACATACTCGGTCAACGTAGCCAAGTATAATGATCTGGCCGCGGACTTGAGACGCGATGGGTTCACTGCAAGGGTCATGGCTGTCGAGGTGCAAGAGGTCTTGCCTCAGTGTTTGATCTACTGAAACTGTTGGGATTGAAGGGACTGTCAAGAACAAGGGCAATTAAGAGGGTCAGCGAAACTGCGGAAAAGGCATCGTGCTGGCCGTGGAACAACCGTAATGGGCTACGGAACTCGAGACAGTGATTTGTTTTCAACCTAGGGGTTACGTTCACAATTGCCTCCAGCTGGCATGAAATAGGAATGCATTTTAAAGCTGCAATCAAGGTGGAGTGGGTTCAATTCTCTGCTCTAGACAACAGGAGGCTGACATTTGGTAGTGGGCCCGCCCCCCTTAGAGTGTAAAGAAGATTAAGGTGCCGAAACACTTGATCGAGGGGGGACCACTTCTGATGATCAGATTGCCTCCTGTTGTATCGCTCTGTATATTTTCCTGTCATAATTACATGGTAAGATCATTGACAATTGGGAATAGACCGATGGGCTTCTGGAAAGACAGATGACACTGGGAAAGACTAGGAACCAGCTGACCGGGTTGGCACCCGGTAAACTTTAAAAATTGCTACAGAACCCATTAATGATAGATGCCCCCAGGATTTACCGAAAAAGGGGTGGGGGAGGGAGAATGATGAATCCACAGGTGTCTTATAGGAATCGACCAGAACAATTTCACGGACGTTGAGTTCTGATCAACGGCTGGAATTTCCATGTGGCTGTGGTAGGAAATTCTCAGAGGAATGAAAATCCACAGAATGAAAAAGGGGTGTGGGAGCTCATCATTGGTAGATCAACAGCGCTGTATTACGACGCGTAAGGCATTAGAAGACCTCAGCCAGGAGTCAATCCACAGTGCAGAAAATATTCTAGTTGATCTGCCTGATGATGATCTCACACACTTCTTGGACGGGAAAAGAGATCAATCAAGTTTCCACCCGCCAGTGCAAAAGGGCTTTGGAAACAGCTGTACGAAGCCTTGCCAATAGAGTTGGATAACAGCCTAAAGCAGATAACCTTGGAGACAATGTTGGAAATCTTCGGCGACATAATATATCTTCGCTTTCGCAAAGTGTTTGGAATCAGGGAGGCAATGGAAAGTAACCCACCACAGGAAAGTAGATGGCGAATTAGAAAAGAAGAGATCATGAAACAGAAGAAGCATGCCCGAAAACAGTTCAAGAACGCAGTGGACAGAGAGAAGAAAGGATTACAACAGGTTTGTTAGCACCTGAAAGGCCAACATAATGCTCTTTGTATAGCAGAAAGGTTGTGCAGGAAAAGAAGGAAAACACAGAGGGATAGGGACAGATTCTTCAGGGAGCCCTTCTAGTTTGCCAAAGAACTGTTTGAACAGCCACGGTCGGGAACACTAAACATCGGGAAAGAAGATCTGGAAAACACTTTAGAATGACCTATTCAGATCATCACAAAGATAAGCCGCTCGGCAGCATGGAAGGCCTTATGTGGCATAGTAAGCCAGGAGCTTAATTCAACACCAAGCCCTCACCAATGCAATAAATAGAAAGCGTTGTCCAGACAGCATGATGCAATTCAGCTCCAAGTCCAAACAGTGTCCCATATCTTGTGTATAAGAGATTTCCTGAAGTTCTGAAATGGCTGCTCCGTTTGCTGAAAAATGCTTGGAAAAAAAACCAGTTTGTATGCAAAGAAAGTCGAATGGAATCTACATCCCGAAGGAATAAAATTCCACAAACATCAGTCAGTTCAGGCCAGTTTCACTACTTAATGTGAAAAGGGATATTCTTCTCAGTGATGGCTAGAAGGCTCACCACATTCCTTCTGGAGAATGGATACATTGACACTGTGGCCGTGGACAAATAAGCTGGCTGCTGATGATGATAGCTTGTCTACTATACACTACTTCTATTTCTCGGTGTTGATTCGAATCTCTTCCCTAACAGTAAGCAGCTTTTGGCTGATGGTATTAAAGGAACTTCTTTTTCATCTCTTTGAAAAAAAACAGCTCATAACTGACGAGTGATGATTCAACTTCCTCTTCTTCTTTGATCCTTAGCCGCCGACCGTCAAAGCAGTCAGTGGCCATCACGCCTACTGGCGTCTTGTAGGGCAACAACAAATTGATTCCTGTTTGCTCGGTCGGTGGCCATCCTTCGTACAGTGCCCCAACTCTGGTTCATTCTTTGCATCTCAGCCTCCACAGTCCTCCGCCAGGTTGTTTTTGGTCGGCCTCTTTTTCGTTTTCCCCCAGGGGTCCAAAGCATAGCTGTTCTTGTGATGGCATCGGGGTCTCTTCTGAGGACATGACCAACCCAGTTCCAGCGTCTGCCAGCTATGATGGTGTGCATGTCCTCTTGCTTGCTACGAGTAAGCAGATCTTGGTTAGTGATGGTATTCGGCCAAAAGATTCGGTGAATTTTTCTTAGGCATGTTGTGTGAAAAGAGGACAATTTCGACATTTCCTTCTCTGTGACTCTCCAGCATTCCGCACCATAGAGAAGCACAGAAAGCACACAGCTCTGATATAATCTTAATTTTGTGCTTGTGCTGTATTGGGAGGACTTCCAGATGTTGTTTAGGCTAAAGAAGGCTGTTCTTGCCTTATTCATTCTGATGTTGATGTCTTTGCCTGCCCCGCCGTCTGGTGTTACTATGCTTCCTAGGTATGTGAAGGTATCTGTCTGTACCAATTGCTTATTCCTTACTGATATGGGCTCAGGATTGCTCACATTGAGCGTCATGACCTCAGACTTCTTTAAATTGATGTTCAAGCCCACCTGCTGGCTAAACTTATTAAGTCTATCCGTTTTTTCCTGGATGTGTTGATGTGAATGTGCTAGTAGTGCAATGTCATCTGCATATTCCAGATCTTCCAATGTAGAAAATGTTGTCCATCTTATTCCTCTTGGACTGCCCTCTGTTGTCTGGCGCATCACCCAGTCTATGATTGTTAAAAATAGAGTGGTTGATAAGGGGCATCCCTGTCGTACTCCTGTCTTCACCTCAAAGGTTAGGTTGCTCTGCCCAACACTGCACGTAAAGTTTGCATATAGGCTTTTTATGATTGACACTATGCAGCTTGGAATTCCATAAGCGCTCAGTATTTTCCATAAACTGTCCCTATGTATGCTGTCAAAAGCCTTTTCAAAATCAACGAAATTAATGTAAAGCTGTCTTTGCCATTCTGAGCACTGCTCTATAATGTTCCTGAGAGTGAATATATGATCTACACATCTCCTGTTTTTTCTAAATCCTGCTTGTTCTTTCCTCAGTTTGTGATCTACTGCCTTTGAAATTCTCTGTATACTTATCCTGCCTAGTATTTTGCTGGGAACTGAGAGAAGAGTGATTCCTCTCCAATTACACTAGTCAACAAATTTTCAAAAGTTTTTTGTACCAGAAATTAAATGTACCATTTCTTATTGATTTTGACATGCTGATTTCAAATATCATAATGAAATTCACCAATTGGCTCTGGTTTTTTTTAAAATGATGAATTTACATTACAGTAATACAAATAATGTATGCTTGTTTACTTCTCTGGGCCAAACAGCTAGTCTTTCTACCTTAGCATTATAAAAATTGTGGTTACATACTCAATTAATTGATATTTTAACATAAAATGATAGAAAAAAATAAAACCTTTATTTAAAGTTCACATATCATGCTTTAAAAAGGCACATTTGAACCCATTCCGTCATTATTCAGTCGCTGTTCGAGCTCTCTTTGCTTGCTTCTTGTAGTCAATCGATGAGGTGTCTCTTGTCACAGTCCAACAGTAATCAACAAGCATTGAAGGGCTCCAATTGCCTTGATACCTTGTCTCCATAGCAGCAATGTCCTGGTGAAATCGTTCACCATGCTCATCACTGACCGCTCCACAGTTTGACGTAAAGAAATCCAGATGAGAATCCAGAAAATGAATTTTCAAAGACATGTTGCAGCCAAGACTCTTATACTTCTGAAGGAGATTTTCTACAATTTCATTGTAATTATCAGATC
Source organism: Oreohelix idahoensis (assembly GCA_024509875.1). NCBI lineage: Eukaryota > Metazoa > Mollusca > Gastropoda > Stylommatophora > Oreohelicidae > Oreohelix > Oreohelix idahoensis. Next base: position 80,032 of record JAMPIV010017545.1, read on the forward strand.
TGTTGTTTCCAAGAAAATTGTCCACCACTGACTTAAATGCTAGCCATGCTGCTTTTTCCTTGCCATGCAACACGCAAAGAAACTCGTCATCATGAAGAAGTTTTCGAATTTGCGGACCAACAAATACTCCCTCTCTTATTTTAGCTTCACTCAGTCTTGGAAATTTTCTGATGAGGTATTTGAAAGCCTCATCTGTTTTCTCCATTGCCTTGACAAAGTTTTTCATGAGACCCAGCTTAATGTGCAAGGGTGGCAACAAAATCTTGCTGGTGTCGACAACTGCTGGGTTCTCAACGTTCTTACTGCAGGCTGCAATGACTGCCTGATTGGCCAATGTCTTCTGATGTAATGGTCACTTCGTGCACGGCTATCCCACTCACAGAGAAAGCAACAGTACTTGGTGTATCCACCCTGTAGTCCAAGCAAAAGAGCGACCACTTTTAAGTCACCGCAAAGTGACCAATGATGATGATCGTAGTTTATACACTTCAAAAGCTGCTTAATGTTTTCATAAGTTTCTTTCATATGAACTGCGTGACCAACTGGAATTGACGGTAACACATTACCATTATTCAACAAAACAGCGTTAAGTCTTGTCTTGGATGAATCAATGAAAAGCCTCCACTCTTCCGGTATGTAATTGATGTTGAGGGCTGCCATTAAACCAGAAATGTTGTGGCACGCAGAAAGGTCACCCTCTTTGAAAAAGAATGTAATAAGCGGCTTCTGGCGGTTCCTATACACAGAAATTGTAACATCTTCTGCCAGGAGATTCCACTGTTGCAATCTGGAACCCAAAAGCTCCGCCTTGTTCTTCGGTAAATTCAGATCTCTTACAAGATCATTCAGTTCACCTTGGACTATAAGACTAAAATTCTGACTAAATCAGACTAAAATGTACGTGATGTACATGGATGTAGTTTGCTCAAAATCTGTGTCACTTGAGGTTGATGGTTCAGGACCACCAATGTCCTCTTCATCAGTGGAAGCAGCTGAAAAGGATTCTGGCACTTTGGGAACTGGTAAGTCATCGCCATGTGGTACCGGAAGTATTGCAGAGGGGATGTTTGGATATTCCAGTCCATTTTTTTCTTCTTTGATATGCCTTTCCCAATTGGAGGGACCATGCAAAAGTAACAGTTGTTGAGATGATCAGTGGGCTCTCTCCAAATCACTGGGACTGCAAAAGGCATAGCTTGCCTTTTGCCAGTCAACCACAGTTTAAGATGTGCTGCACATGTATTGCAGCATATGTGTGGCACCCAGCTCTTATCTTGATCTCCTATTCTGCAGCCAAAATACAAACTGTACGCCTTCTGGCATTTCTAACTACGATACTTTTGATAAGGACAAATGCACTAACTAATGGCAAAATTTTATCAGAGATAAGGTATTTATACACAATGGTGATGTAATCATAGGTAGGATTGCATCATCAACTTCTAGTAACATTTTTATTGGTCATTAGAAAAAATTATGCAATCGCCCACAACAGTTGCGTCATATATATATAAATTTACCGTAATTAAATAAACTAGTAGCATATATCTTGAAAACTAGAGCCAATCAACATTTTTTAATGTCATTTTCGTTTTCAGCACACCAAAATTAGTTAAGATCAGCTATTTTCATTTCTGGTACATTTTGGTTGTTGACTAGTGTTATTGCAGTCTGCAAGATCTCCCTTCTTGGGCAATTTGACAATTATTCCTTTGTTCCACTCTGATGGTGTTGTCCCCGTTTTCCAGACTTGTGCAAATAGTGGTTCTAATAGTTCTGCTGCTAGCTCAGTGTCTGTCTTAAATAGCTCTGCATTTAAGTTATCATGGCCCGGAGCTTTGCCGTTCTTTAACCCTTTGATTGCTGTGATGATTTCTTCTTTTCGTGGAATGTCTGTATTCACATCTAGATCGTTTTCAGCCTCAGGAACATTCAATTGTGTCTCTGGTGGTTCCTTGTTCAGAGTTTCTCTGAAGTGCTCTGCCCATCTTGTTTCTTGTCCCTCTGCTGTCGTGATGAGATTTCCTTGCTTATCAACACTTTGATGAAAATACTTCACTCTGACAGCAGTAGCAAATTAACGTTGAACTTTATTTACATCAAATAAAGTAAATGATGTGAAATGATGTGCCCAACCTTCTCATGAAGTTGACCAACTGGTACAGCAACAATTTCAAATCTATTATTTATACAATGTCTTCCTCTCTCGTTCACTCTTGCTGCTTCAGTATTGCTAGCTGTCTTTATTTGTTAGAGTGGTCACGACTTGAAAACCACTGGTGCTACAAATTTCTAGCTGTCATGTAGTTCTTCATATTTAATCATTTTCTTCTTTCTCTTGTTTTGACATATTTCTTCTGACTCTGTCTTTTATGTCTGTAGTCTTTACTTGGTGTATCTTAGAGATTTACTGGGCAACCACCAGGGTTGACGATTTCCCAAGGTTAGATACTATTCGTTAGTCTGTCACCTTGCCTATTGCGCTTTACTTTCTCTATAAGACTAAAATTCTGACTAAATCAGACTAAAATGTACGTGAGTTTTTCGAAATACCACACACTTTCTCTCTTGCTGGGAACACTGACAATCGTGTTAACAGAACTGAATAACAGACTGTTTTATATATAATTATGTCGTACAAGCGATTGAGTGTCTAGACAACAGTTCATTGTTCTGTCATCACAGAAGCAACCAAATGTTTTGGCATATTGTCCAATGATAACTCTAAATTTCCCTTGCCACTTTAACTTTAACACAACTCAAGCAACTTGCTTCCTAACGCTATCGTGTTCAAAATCTGACTGACTAAATTTCAAACTTCGATTTACAACGACAACTATTTCCGAACTTTGTAGATCAACTGTTTTGCAAACAACTCGTAAGTTCATTCACCGCACGAGAATGTAATATTGTAGTCTAGTTCACCTTCGCTCACTTGCCAAACAAAAAAACTATTCCACACTTTCAACCAAGGGACATCAGCTCTATTCATGTCTCCACCTTTTCAATGTATTTTGGATTATTTCCCTTTAATTACAAATCTAAGTTTTATTATAAAAATCGATCTCATAACAATATAATTCTTCTTCTTCTTCTTCGATCCTTAACCACCGACCGTCAAAGCAGTCAGTGGCCATCACGCCTAGTGGCGTCTTGTAGGGCAACAACAAATTGATTCCACTTTGCACGGTCGGTGGCCATCCTTCGTACAGTGCCCCAACTCTGGTTCATTCTTTGCATCTCAGCCTCCACAGTCCTCCGCCAAGTTGTTTTTGGTCGGCCTCTCTTTCGCTTTCCTTCAGGGGTCCAAAGCATAGCTGTTCTTGTGATGGCATTGGGGTCTCTTCTGAGGACATGACCAACCCAGCTTCAGCGTCTGCCAGCTATGATGGTATGCATGTCCTCTTGCTTGCTACGAGTAAGCAGATCTTGGTTAGTGATGGTATTCGGCCAAAAGATTCGGTGAATTTTTCTTAGGCATGTGGTGTGAAAAGAGGACAATTTTGACATTTCCTTCTCTGTGACTCTCCAGCATTCCGCACCATAGAGAAGCACAGAAAGCACGCAACTCTGGTATAATCTTAATTTTGTGCTTGTGCTGTATTGGGAGGACTTCCAGATGTTATTTAGGCTAAAGAAGGCTGTTCTTGCCTTATTCATTCTGATGTTGATGTCTTTGCCTGCCCCACCGTCTGGTGTTACTATGCTTCCTAGGTATGTGAAGGTATCTGTCTGTACCAGTTGCTGATTCCTTACTGATACGGGCTCAGGGTTGCTCACATTGAGCGTCATGACCTCAGACTTCTTTAAATTGATGTTCAAGCCCACCTGCTGGCTAAATTTAATATGTCTATCCGTTTTTTCCTGGATGTGTTGATGTGAATGTGCTAGTAGTGCAATGTCATCTGCATATTCCAGATCTTCCAATGTAGAAAATGTAGTCCATCTTATTCCTCTTGGACTGCCCTCTTTTGTCTGGCGCATCACCCAGTCTATGACTGTTAAAAATAGAGTGGTTGATAAGGGGCATCCCTGTCGTACTCCTGTCTTCACCTCGAAGGTTAGGTTGCTCTGCCCAACACTACACGTAAAGTTGGCATAGAGGCTTTTTATGGTTGACACTATGCAGCTTGGAATTCCATAAGCCCTCAGTATTTTCCATAAACTGTCCCTATGTATGCTGTCAAAAGCCTTTTCAAAATCAACAAAATTTATGTAAAGCTGTCTTTGCCATTCTGAGCACTGCTCTATAATGTTCCTGAGAGTGAATATATGGTCTACACATCTTCTGTTCTTTCTAAATGCTGCTTGTTCTTTCCTCAGTTTGTAGTCTACTGCCTTTGAAATTCTCTGTATAATTATCCTGCCTAGTATTTTGCTGGGAACTGAGAGAAGAGTGATTCCTCTCCAATTATTACAGTCTGAAAGATCTCCCTTCTTGGGCAATTTGACAATTATTCCTTTGTTCCACTCTGATGGTGTTGTCCCCGTTTTCCACACTTGTGCAAAAAGTGGTTCTAATAGTTCTGCTGCTAGCTCAGTGTCTGTCTTAAATAGCTCTGCATTTAAGTTATCATGGCCCGGAGCTTTACCGTTCTTTAACCCTTTGATTGCTGTGATTTCTTCTTTTCGTGGAATGTCTTTATTTACATCTAGATCGTTTTCAGCCTCAGGAATATTCAATTGTGTCTCTGGTATTTCCTTGTTCAGAGTTTCTCTGAAGTGCTCTGCCCATCTTGTTTCCTGTCCCTCTGCTGTCTTGATGAGATTTCCTTGCTTATCTCTTACTAATGTAATATTGTTTGCACCTTGTTTTCCGCTGATGAATTTAGTTATTTTGTATACTGTGCTTTGTTCATTACTCAGTGCTGCCTCTTCTGCCTGTTTTGCAAGATCGTCTAGGAAATTCCTTTTGTTGGCTCGGGTTTGGCGTTTAACTTCCCTGTCCAGTTGACTGTACCGTTCGCTATATAGTTGCTTTAACCTGGGGGACTTCGCTTCTGTTTTCTTTCTTTTCATTTCCTTTCTCATCTTTATGGTGTTTAGTGTTTCTGGTGTTATCCAGTCTTGCTTCTTCCTTTCCTGGAATCCTAAGCATGATTTGCTGCTTTCCTTATATATTGTTGAAATGGTGTTGAAATTCTGGTCTATATCATCAGTCAATGTCTTTTCCTGGCTTTTGGCAAATTGATATCGTTTCTTAATGTCGGCCGCAAAAGCTTTTCTGGTAAGGGGGTCCTTCAATTTGCTGATGTCAAACCTTTTCTGTGTAGTTACAGTTGGTCCAGCCCTTCTTAGTTTCACTTTCAGTTTTGCTACTACTAAATGGTGATCGCTTCCCACATCTGCACCTCTTCTTACCTTCACATCTTGTAATGCATGTCTCCATCTACCGTTAACCATGATGTGGTCTATCTGGTTTCTGTCCCGACCATTTGGTGATTCCCATGTTAACTTGTGAATTTCCTTATGTGGGAAAAGTGTTCCTCCAATGACCAGGTTGTTAATGCTACAGAAACTTATTAGCTTATCCCCATTTTCGTTTGCTATTCCGCTGCCGCATTTCCCCATTGTTCTTTCATTATATGTATTGTGTGTACCAACTTTCGCATTGAGGTCTCCCATTACTATAACAAGATCATATCTAGGTGTGTCCTCCATTTCTTTCTGCAGTTGTTGATAGAATTCATCCTTGACCTCCTCATCGCTATCATTCGTTGGTGCGTAGCATTGTATTATTGTAGTGTTGGTGAATCTCCCTCTCAATCTCAATCGTATCAGTCTGTTGTTGATGGGTTTCCATTCCAGTAATGTCCTTTCTATCCCTTTCTGTAGAATAATGGCTACGCCTTCACTGTGCTGTCCATCCTCTCTTCCAGAGTAAAGTACTGTTTCTCCTGTTGCTGTTTTAACTTTTCCTGCCCCTGTCCATCTGCTCTCGCTTATCCCCAGGATGTGTAACCTATAGTTTCTCATTTCTGCCGTGACCTGTCTTAGTTTACCTGTCTCGTACATTGTCCTAACATTCCAAAATCCTATTCTTGTATCCTGTTTTGCGGTCAGGACATCCGTTTTCATGTCAGTGGCTTCCTTTCGGCTTTCACCACTGACAGTCATACGAGCCACAGACTCCGAATGTCCATCCCGCAGCAAAGTTTGTTCATTTGATGTTGTTTCCGTAACTTCATTATTTTTTTTACATAGACAGGGGTGTCAGCCCTATGCTAAAACCCCCAACCTGGAGGACCAGGGTACCAGCTTTTGTCTGACCCCTACCCACACAGACCAGTCCAGCTTATTTGAACCTACCAGGAGTAAAACTCCCACTGGCATAGCTCTGGGGATTGTCAGGGTACGCAAGCTGCCATACCGCTACAAGGTATAGGTACCATTGATGGCAGAACAATATAATTGCACCGAGTTTTTGTAACCGTAGCTACCTGTTACAACACTACCATCGAGAAAGGAGGTATCCCAGGTACATCAGGGTGTCTAGAGCATGCCACAATGATCTGGGAAGCAATTCAAAAGGCAAAGTCTGACAGAACAAATCTCCATGTAACATGGTTGGATCTAGCAAATGCGTATAGATCAGTTCCACACTAGATGTTGTGGCAGGCCTTAGAAATGTATCATGTTCCACAAGATTATGCAGCAATGCTGAAGCTCTATTTCTCAGGGTTCTCTGTCAGATTTTGAACCAGAGAGTACACAACGAAGTGGATTGGCCTACAAGTTGGAATTGCGATGGATGTACCATCTCTCCAATACTGTTCGTGTTGGCAATGCAGGTAATCTTCACAGCGACTGAAAGATTTGCAACAGGTCCGAAGCTTAATGGAAGGTGCCACATGCCATCGCTTAAAGCATTCATGGATGACACAACAATTTTGAATTCAGATGAACACCAGGCCCGGAGAATGTTAGCACGCCTGGATGAACTAGTCAGCTTGTGGAGAATGAGCTTCAAACCTAAGAAGTCTAGAAGCCTGTCAGTCAGGACAGGGAAGATATCTAAGGTCACATTCATGGTTTCTAACCAAAGAATCCCTACTGTCATAGAGAACCCTGTGAAAAGTCTTGGCAGGTTGTATGACGCCTCATTAAAAAACTCATAGGCAGTTCAACAGACAATAGAAATGGCAGACAAAGGACTACATTTCATAGATCAAAGCTGACTCCTATGAAAGTTCAAATTGTGGTGTCTTCAGTTCATGGTGATACCTAAAATACTATGGCCACTGCTTATATATGAAATAAGCACCAGTACTGTGGAGTTATTACAGCAAAAGGTCAACAAGTTCATGAGGAAATGGCTAGGAGCACCACCAGGTCTGTCAGACGTAGCACTGTACTGCAAGAAGGCAAAGCTTGTGCTTCCCTTCAAGTCAGTTGTTGAGGAATACAAAGTTGGAAAGGCAAGGCTCGCAATGATGTTGTGCGAGTCAGAAGATGATGTAGTTCAGTCCACACTGAAAACAGGAAGGAAGTGGAAAGTGGATGAAGTTGTTGGTGCTGCCCAAGAGTCGCTCAAGCTGAGGGAGGTAATCGGATACACACAGACGAATAGACGCGGATTTGGCCATGGTGACATCCACTGGTAGTCCAAGACATCAAACAGGGAGCGCAGAGATAGCTGAGAATGATAAGAGTATGCTAAAAGCGGTGCAGCAGTCCAACAAGGCCAATGGAATACATGGAAAGGAGCCCTGCAAAGCTCCTTGACATGGAATGATAAACGGCATATGGCACCTCTTAGACTCAGCTTCATTATCAGATCAATGTATGACCTCCTGCCATCATCCGCAAACCTTGTGAGATGGGGAAAGTCTGATGATGCTCAGTGCCCCTTGTGCCATGAGAAGCAGACACTTGAATACGTGCTCTCGACTTGCAAGGTGTTATTAAGGCAAGGGCGATACACATGGCGCCATAACAAAGTACTAAATAAGCTGGCTGCTACTGTAGGCATGGTATGGGTGAAGGCGAACAGCAAAGTCAGACCGAGCACTGAAAATATATACTTTATGAGAGCAGGAAAGTCAGCACATCCCAAACCAAGTAAACCAAGTAGCAGTTTACCATCTCTTCTTGACTGTGCAAACGACTGGGAGATAGCAGTAGACCTACTTGTGCTAACACATGTCTAGAGAGTATCAGAAGATCTGCATTACTCATTATCGCACCAGTCCATAATGATTGAGCTGACCATGCCATTTGAATCCATATTGGACGAGTGATAAGGGTGGATTTAACTGGAATGATAAGCCAAAGGGTCTGACCACCAAAAGTGGATTTAGGCTGACGACAAATCACCACCCCTATCGACACCTGGTATAAAAGTGCAAGATGTAGGTGTCTTCTCTGGTTTATAGTGTTGCTGTGTATGTTGCAGTAGAATAGTTCACAGGGTACAACACAGGCAACATGATGTGTAGAGTCATGAAAATGGTAACTTCGCTTTATGTTTTATACCATTTATTGCACGCCACAAAACAGTCATGATATTTTGTCATCACCAACATAGTTTAACGAATGCAGCATTCAAAATCATATTAGCTGATAGTCATGTAGGATTCAATACTCAATAGTTCTATTGTAAACAGATAGCTTCTGTATATTCGATATCATAAAGTTCTGGTTCATGAAGCTGTATAAATAATATATATAACTTCTGCAACAGTGTCAGCTGCAGATCATCAATGTTCATAGACAATAATAAATGCTCCCTTCCTGATGCTAGCAGATCAGATGTGTACAATAAGTCCGTTTACTGTCTGCACGTGAATAGCATACATGGAATACAGGTCAAACCGACCCTTATAACCTTCCTAAGTCTAACCATCTGACTTGGACGTGATCTCTGATATAACGAATCCTGGAACACAGACAATAGTCTTGTTGGTCTAGAGCGACCCATATATATATATAACTAGTTCAGGTATAAAGATACCGGTGGCGAAAATCCTAGTCAAAGTACCTCTCCATTTTGAATCACACAGGCGAGCAAGGAGCCACAAAATGACGAACTTCTAGATGATAGCATAAAGTTCAATACAAGAGGAATTACCTTTCTTCGGAAATCAACCACGAACATATGCCTCCAGGCAGGCTTGAATAATACTGGGAAATAGTCTAGTTAGCTAACTAACTCACAAAGACAATGTATTTCCCTCAGAAAATCACAAGACGCACATTGCGTCCGCTCGCTGCTCAGACCATTTCTAAACTCCCGAGCTGGGCGGAACACACCAAACGAACTACCAGTTTTGACATGCGCAGAACTCCAATATCTGAGTCGCCGCTCACATAAGACGATTCTAAGAACATTCGAGATAAAAGTCTTACACAGTCGCGCCTTTTATGGTCATGAACAGAAGCGTTAAGACAGGTTTCAGACATCTACAACAGTTGACTGATACTACCAAATAAGGAGATATGGTCACGCTTCGTTCAAGAAATTATAGACCGAACGTGTCTCTATACAAGAGAAGGCAAACTCATAAAAAATTGTAGTCTCGATATCTCGGGTTATGTCCCTTTGACTGTAAAAAACATAATACACCTTTCAGTCAAAAAAATGATCATACATACGAAAAATGATCATACAAAGACTTTGGAAAAAGTAATTATTTGTGCGTAACATTACCGCACCCTCCCGGGAAAAAAATGAAACATTTTTTTTTTAAATCCTGGAGCCGGAAAAAAATCTAGGCTCCTAACGCACGTATGATGCGCGGATATATACCTAACAAACTAGCTCAACGCATGGAGCGAAACTGAGATCATATCTCAGGTCCTTAGAGAAAAAATTTATCTAAGTATTCGCGTATATATTCCAGGAAGGTGCCACCAACACACGCCACAATGATGGCAACATCATAATAAAAGTCAAATTACTCTCATACCAATATATGAAATTAAATATATCATTATGATATCATACAATGTGTTGTGCAAATAGCGGTGTAATATACTAATATACCGCACTATATTATTACATTATATAATGCATCAGTAATTAATAACTAATACAATGTTATCTTCGTTGACATAAAACAATCAATAGAAGAAGATGTGGACATCATCCGCTCCCAATCTAGGACAGGACTTGATATCCTCAATGTTCCACAATGGACATAATCTCGCAGACTTCACTGATGTGCTGCGAAAATATCAATAACACAAATCTTAAAGACAACTGGTAAATCTCTTAATACAATTATGCAAATATATTATCTAAATGTGGCCGAGTGATCTTTTGGCCCGTATATCACTAACTAAGCCTTCTTAGATAATTACATGGTACAATGTTATAAATTCCCCCCAAAAAAGTGAGAAAAAATCTACTAACATGTCATTATAATATTGGACTGTATATCAGGAAATATATATATGACAGAAGAATCATGTGGAATCGTGTGGGCATCTGGACAGAATGTCTGCCATCACATTATCCGAACCACGGATAGCTCGAACCGAGAAATGAAATGGTTGAAGAGCTATGGCATAACGAGTGGACCTCGAGCTCTTCAAGTTTTTGCTCTGAATAGCAGTAAGCGCTTTCTGGTCGGTTTCCACAATGAAGTGTGCGCCTAGAAGAAATCTTTGTAACTTCAGAATAGACCATACCATAGGCAATAACCCACGGTCTAAAACAGAGTAATTCTTTTCTGCAGCATTTAATTTCCTAGAGATATACATCACCGGATGCAGAGTATCAGAATACTCCTGCATTAGTGCTGCTCCAATCCCAGTTGACGAGGCGTCACTTCGAAGAACAAAAGTCTTCTCAATAGTAGGTAACCTAAGAATAGGTGGAGATGAAAATAGGGCTTTAACCTGGTCCAATGAGGATTGACATTCTTTAGACCAGCGGATCAGATTAGGCGACCCTTTCTTCAATAAAGTAGAAAGCGGTGCCATAATGGAGGACAGATTCGGAATGAATCGTCCGTAGAATTGGATCAAACCTAATAGACTCCGTACTTGTTTCTTCGTCTTAGGGACCGAAATGTTAAGTATTTTTGAAACATTGTGGTCCTCTGTCTTTAAAAGACCATGACCAACACGATGACCTAGGAAAGAAATCTCGCTAAATCCTATAAAGGCTTTAGAGGGTTTTGCAGTCAAGTTATACTCGCGAAGAGTAGACAGTAATTCGTATAAACCCAAATAGTGATCTTCCCAGGAATCACTGAATAGACAGATATCATCTAAGTATGCTATGACATCTGTACGATATGCGAGAATTCGCCGCATCATGCGTACGAATGTAGCAGGGGCGTTCATAAGACCGAAAGGCATGAAATTCCATTGGAATAAACCCCTAGGTGTAGAAAAAGCTGTAAAAGGTTTGGCACGTTCAGTTAGCGGAACTTGCCAATAACCTTTAGACAAATCTAGTTTGGTAAAGAATCTAGAATTAGCAAGTTTATTGAGTAGCTCTTCTAATGAAGGCATAGGTTCAGCGTCGAACTTCGTAACTTGGTTCAATTTGCGATAATCTACGCAAATGCGAATGTTATTATCCTTCTTTCGAACAATAACCATAGACGAAGAGTATGCTGAAGTGGATGGTTCAATGACTTCCAAACGTATCATTTCATCCAATTCTTTTTCGACTTGAGACTGGAAATGGATAGGTATTGGATAAGGTCTGACTCTGATAGGATTATGATCAGTTAGCACAATGTCATGTTCAATGACATGTGTGTGTCCCGGGATGTCTGTAAGAACATCCTGAAATGTTTGCAACATCGAAGAAACTTGTCGATGTTCCTCAGCGGAAAGATTTGGAGAAACGGTCACGTTTTTCCAAGATTCCGTAGAATAAAGTGGGACCATAGGAAGAGGAAGATTGACATCAGAAAAAGTAGTTTCCTCATCCTGTATAACTGACAGAGATGAGTACTGACCATGTGGTGCTTGAGAATTGTCCGTTGCCTGGAAAATAGGCTGCAAATAGTCAGGTCTTTCATAAAATTCCGTGAGCATATTTATGTGGAAAGTTTTATGCTTTCCATCAATATCGACAACATAGTCGACATCAGAAATTTTGGAGACTATTGCATATGGACCTTTCCATGCAATTAGAAGTCTGTTCTCCCTTGAAGGAAGTAGAACGAGAGCTTTGTCACCTGGACAAAGTTGTCGTAGACATCTATTTTTATTTGCAAACTGCCTTGCCTTTTCTTTAGCAAATTCGGATGAAGTTGCTAGTTTGCATGCCTCGATGATCTTTTGCCTAAGAGCAATGACGTACTCATAAGAAGATTGAGTTTCATCGCTAATATTATCGGCAGTGATTAGATTGTGAAGTAAAGACATAGGGCCGCGCGGTTGCGCGCCAAAGACAAGTTCAAAAGGGGAAAACCCTGTATGTTCATTGGGGACCTCTCTATACGCAAAGAGAGCCGCGGGTAAGACCCTGTCCCAATCCTGAGGATGATCCTCAGTTATCTTACCAAGTAAAGTTTTCAGAGTCCTATTTAAACGTTCGACTAACCCATTAGACATTGGGTGATAGATACTGCTGAGAGACCTTTTAATATGTAGCATAGACATTACCTGTGACATAGTGTCTGATATAAGTTGAGTGCCATGGTCTGACAATATTTCTCCGGAAAAACCCAAGCGAGAAAATATCAGCCAAAGAGCGTCTGCGATATCAGCAGTTGAGATGCTCTTGAGAGGTATTGCCTCTGGCCAACGTGTGCACATATCGACACATGTAAGAATAAATTGATGTCCTCTAGCTGACTTAATTCTAAAAGGACCGATAATATCTATTGCCATTTTTTGAAAAGGGCGAATAGGAATGTCAGCAGCCTGGATAGGCGCAGCATGTCGTGGTCCTTTAGATTTGACCTCCTGACATACTTTGCAAGAGCGACAGTAAATTCGTATGTCCTTGCTCACAAATGGCCAAAAGAAAGCCGCAAGAACCCTCGACTTTGTACGGGAAAAACCCATATGTCCAGCACATTGCGAGTCATGAGCATGTTGCAATATTTGCAATCTCATGCTCTTGGGCACAAGAATTTGTGAATGAGTGGACGTAGTCGAGTCTTGTACCATACGTACAAGTACGCCGTTCTTCATAGAAATCCAAGATTTTCTATTAGTATTCTGATTAGGATCACCTTTTTTTGCTAGAATGAAGAATTTTTGTAAAGACGGATCTTCTTCTTGCAATTTGATAAATGAGTCACGTGTAATAGTCAAGTGACTATCTTGGTCATTTACTTCATCATTATTAGTTAATGAAGTTTGAGGTGGATCCAGAGCATGTGCTCTTGTGACCACCGCATTGGTAGCTTCAATGTTTTGCTCTTCCCAAACAGCAATCTGCTGTGGGGTACATTCCCTAACTCCGTGAATACGACCAATAATAAGGTCCGCAATAGGATTTGGAAGTAGACACGCGTGGACCTCTCCCGTGAAGAAAGGAGTAGCAATATGTATTATGGCAGTAGGATACTTTTCCAACGTGCCACCAAATGTGACACATTTGATGACCTTTCCTGTAGCACAGGATGGATCTACAAGAGATTGCCTAACACCAACAGTAGTACATCCAGAATCAAACAACACTGAGACTGGATTACTATTTACAAGCCCCTTATGTAATATAAGAGAACCTCTCCCATCATGAGCAACATTAGCAGGAAGAGCGGGCAAAGGATGACCACAGCTTAGAGTACTAACGGTCTTCGGATCAAATAAAGTACTGCATTGGATACATTTATTTGCTCTACCAAAATCAAAAGATGAGCATCCGATAGCATTATGGTCTTTATCACTATTAATCTGTTTATCTGCTCCCTGAGATTCTTGTTGAACAGAATTCGTCTGTTGATATCTTTTTCTCTTATGTTGCGATCTACCGCGACCATTATTGCCTCTGCAATTATTATTAAAGTCCCTACTGTAATTTTTATCCTGGTTTGAGTTCCAGTTTCCATAACTGTCATTACCATCTCTATGCTGTTGAGAACCTCTATTATCTTGGTATTGAGGTCTCTGCAAAAAATATTTCCCTCTATGCCGATTACCTTTGTGAAAATTTCTAAAGTTAACCGGAGTAGAATACCGTGTAGTATTAGGTTGTCTCCAGTTCTGGGAAAAAGAATCACCCTGGAATTGATTACTATGGTTCTGGGCATAATTACGGTTACTCATTTTATTGAAATTTTGCTGGCTACCCTGAAATTTACGCATAAAATTTGGGCCATAAGGTGCTGCCGAAGCAACTGGCAGACCTTCTTTTACTTTAGAGTTGCTAATGGTTATGTGAGGATGCGCAGTAACATACTGGCTACAGTATTCTTCCATTTCTTTTATGTTTTTAGGCTTACGCTCATGAAGAAAAGAAAGAAAAGCTTCATTAACAGAAGACATGACCTTGTCTCTAAGTAGTAAATCCATAAGGGCTTCAAATGTACTTTCTGTCTTAGACAACTCAACCCATCGTAAAAAAGTAAGACGTATGCTTGAGATGAATTCAGAGAATTCAACTCCAGTTTCTGGTAACATGTTTTTAAATTTAAGACGATATCCGTCCTCGTTAAGTTGGTACTTCTTTAACAATGCCGCCCTGACAACCTCATAGTTGTTTTTGTCCGGCACATCTACCATACTCAACAAAGTCAAAGCATCACCTCTAAGTATCTTGGACAGATGATAAACATATAATGTTTTATCTATATTATGCACCTTACATGCACTTTCAAATCTATCTAGATAAAATGTTATATCATCAATTGAGGGATTAAATGCTGGTAGATTAAGCTTGAAATCCTTAGCATTAGTCTTATCTGACACCTTATTTGCATCATTAGCATTACCAGTGTTCAATAACTTTAACTTCTCTAACTCTAAAGCTAAGAGTTTTTCTTCATGCTCCATTTTTGCTTTTCTCTCATCAGCTTCTCTTTGTAACCTTCTTTCTTCAGCCTCAGCCTGTAACTTTCTTTCTTCAGCCTGAGACTGTAACTTTTTTTCTTCAGCCTGAGCCTGTAACTTTTTTTCTTCAACCTCTATTTCAAGTCTCTTATTTTCAGCTTCTTTTTCAAGCCTCTTCTCCTGAGATTCTGCTTCTCTTTTTTGTTTTTCCATTTCCATTTGTAATCTTTTTTCATCTACCTGCATCTGCAGTTTTAAATTTTCAGCATCTATTCTCTTTTGTTCAGTTTGTTCTTTCATTTTCTTTTCCTCCGACTTCAATGCCTTGGCATATTGAACAGTCGCAAATTCTTCTAATTTATCACCAGTCTTCCCAAGGGTTTTACCCTGCTCAATAAAGTACTCAAATGTAGACATGATGTCTAAAATGTGAGTACAGAACCTGAAATAATTAATTATCTTATTTCAATCTTAATAGCAACAAGACTTAATAAAGTGCTTGTATAATCACTATGTTTACTCCAATCTCTGTGGGAAACAAGATTTGACACCAACTTGTATTATCAAATGTATAATAATATCACAAGTCACCTCTTTATCATCAGTGCACTACAGAAATCAGTGCATAACCATCAGTTATTTATCATAACTGCACTACAATAGTGCATAAGCAAAAAACCACCAGTTAGTTATGATATGTGCACTATAGACCAATAGTGCATGAGCATATATGTAACAATAGTGAAAGCTAACTATGCAAGAACTATGTAAACAATAACAAGACAATGTAAACAATAACAAAGGTCACCAACAATGTAAACAATAACAAAGATCAAAGTCAATGTAAACAACAACAAAGATCAAAGTCAATGTAAACAATAACAAAGATCAGAGTCAATGTAAACAACAACAAAGATCAAAGTCAATGTAAACAATAACAAAGATCAAAGCAATACGAAAACATTCGCATAAGTCAAATAAATAAACAGCGAAAACTAAAAAGAAATATGCGAAGATATGACAAACAAATGACGCTACAGTGTATAGACAGCAATTTTGTAAAGAATTGAATAATAGAAAAGAGGAGACCTACAAATACAAACAAATGAAATCGAAACTAAAAAAACAGAAAGAGAGAGAAAAAAAAATATACAAAAAACGAAAATAAAGCACAACTCGTCACAACTAAACAGATATAGCAACGATTGTCGCTAGCAAATTTCACAGTAGGAAATTTGCACAGTCCCTAACGAAAACGCTAACAGTAGAACCTCTGTGACGTGGTATCTTCTACTGAAAGACACCGCCCAACCGAAAAACCCGCTGAAATATAAACATATAAATATTCAAATACAAATAACATTTAACATGTAACATGTAAACAGTGTGAAAAATGTGAGAGACAGAAGGCTCAGTTAGAACATAAGGGCACAGTTCACAAACAAAACAGGCCACTTAACTTCTATGAATCCACAACGTCAGCACAGTTCAGAACAGGATGTGATCAGCATTCTTAGGACAATGATCCAACGTTGATCCATATCTGCTCTCATAAACTGCCACGACGACGGAAATGAGCTTCTGACAGAAAACAGCTTCTGAACTTGACCTTCTGAATTGACTTGAGCACTTGACCTTCTCAATCCGGAACAGTTGTTACGGCACTTGTCCTTCTTCCTAACAGATCAGGAAATCGATTTGCTCGGCACTTGTCCTTCTATCGTAGGAAAACTGCCAACTTGACGAGCAACGCCGGGTATTTTGAAACAATTTCCAACTTTCAGCAACGCCGGGTACTTTCAAAATCTTTCATCAAACATTGAGGTGATGAGTTGAAACTGTAATGTTGAAAGCTTGATGATGATGTCTGGGTTTGTTGACCCCCTTGATAGCTGGTACCAGAGTAAACCAACAATTGGCCACCAAAAATGATAATGGTGCGCCAAAATCCCAGGTACGTTAGCTCCGTTATAACATACTACAGTTCAAGGAATGTCTGCATTCAACAATATTATTAGCTGATAGTCATGTAGGATTCAATACTCAATAGTTCTATTGTAAACAGATAGCTTCTGTATATTCGATATCATAAAGTTCTGGTTCATGAAGCTGTATAAATAATATATATAACTTCTGCAACAGTGTCAGCTGCAGATCATCAATGTTCATAGACAATAATAAATGCTCCCTTCCTGATGCTAGCAGATCAGATGTGTACAATAAGTCCGTTTACTGTCTGCACGTGAATAGCATACATGGAATACAGGTCAAACCGACCCTTATAACCTTCCTAAGTCTAACCATCTGACTTGGACGTGATCTCTGATATAACGAATCCTGGAACACAGACAATAGTCTTGTTGGTCTAGAGCGACCCATATATATATAACTAGTTCAGGTATAAAGATACCGGTGGCGAAAATCCTAGTCAAAGTACCTCTCCATTTTGAATCACACAGGCGAGCAAGGAGCCACAAAATGACGAACTTCTAGATGATAGCATAAAGTTCAATACAAGAGGAATTACCTTTCTTCGGAAATCAACCACGAACATATGCCTCCAGGCAGGCTTGAATAATACTGGGAAATAGTCTAGTTAGCTAACTAACTCACAAAGACAATGTATTTCCCTCAGAAAATCACAAGACGCACATTGCGTCCGCTCGCTGCTCAGACCATTTCTAAACTCCCGAGCTGGGCGGAACACACCAAACGAACTACCAGTTTTGACATGCGCAGAACTCCAATATCTGAGTCGCCGCTCACATAAGACGATTCTAAGAACATTCGAGATAAAAGTCTTACACAGTCGCGCCTTTTATGGTCATGAACAGAAGCGTTAAGACAGGTTTCAGACATCTACAACAGTTGACTGATACTACCAAATAAGGAGATATGGTCACGCTTCGTTCAAGAAATTATAGACCGAACGTGTCTCTATACAAGAGAAGGCAAACTCATAAAAAATTGTAGTCTCGATATCTCGGGTTATGTTCCTTTGACTGTAAAAAACATAATACACCTTTCAGTCAAAAAATGATCATACATACGAAAAATGATCATACAAAGACTTTGGAAAAAGTAATTATTTGTGCGTAACAACGAGCAACGCTCGTTCAAAGTGCCCAAGTGTAATGACCTGGCCACAGACTTGAGACACTTGGGTTCACTGCAAGGGTCATGGCAGGGTGAGGTGGGTGCAAGAGGTCTGTGGCTGCTTCAGTGTATGATCTACTTAAACTGTTGGGGTTGAGGGGACTGTCAAGAATAAGGGCGCATAAGATTATCAGCGAAACTGCGGAAAAGGCATCGTGCTGGCTGCGGAACAATCACAACGGGCCATGGAACTCGGGGCAGTAATATGTTTTCAATATAGGGGTTACTTTTGCAATTGCCTTGAGCTGACTGAAAATAGGAGTGATATTTGAAAGCTGCAGCTAAGGTGGAGTGGATTCATTTCTCTGCACAAGACAACATGAGGCTGATCCTTGGGAATCATGACCCTAGTTGGCCTGTCTTCCTTAGAGTGTAAAGGAGATTAAGGGGCCGAAACACTTGATCGACGGGAGACACCTTCCGATGATCTGATTGTTGCATGTTGTATCGCTCTCTGTAGAGTTTCTTATCATAGAAAGTGATTTTTTTTTAAACGCGAAGTTAACATTCAGTAAATTATTTTCCACCGCTCTGTTACTGGGATTGCCGGAAGCAGATTTTGTGGAAGAGATGAAAATTACATCTAAGCTGGATTTATTCTAAATTCCACATATACTGAAACCTGAAAACAGACAGGATTTGGTGAAAGTTGATCTTTAGAGAGCTCACTGTTTCTACAGTAGACCCCTACAGCTGCTGGGTTACCTCCCGCTGCACCAAGATTTATTTACAGAACATGCACGCGCACGCACAAGAAATATGTATATGTAAGCATACATACATGTAAGCGTCATCATTATTTCCCTTTGACCTTATTACAGAGCATGGGAGCCACCATTGTAGTTGGTCCCCTTGTAGGAAGCCTGAATTAGGAAGGCACGTGCTCTTGCTTCTGTTAATTTACATGAAGCAGTTGACAGTCCTTTGAGCAATCTCATAAAATAATTTAAGAATGATTCAACCTAAACTATGCTTGGGAACAGAATGACCTGGGAGTTTTGAGTTAAAGGATACCATTATGCAATGAAGAACAACGTGTAACAGACAGTGTTAGCTGCCAACGTATAACAGACAGTGTTAGCTGCCAACGTTTTTAACAGCTCGGTAGGCCAAGGACAGGAAAGAGAAGTCCTGTCCTTCACCTCCTTTTACTCTTCAACTCCCCAAGGCGTATATGCTTACAACATTATGTGCCTTTGAGCTGCTAACAGAGCATGAGAGCTACCATTGTAGTTGGTCCCCACTTGCAGGAAGCCTGAATTAGGAAGGCACGTGCTCTTGCTTCTGTGGCAGTTTGTTTTAATACAAATTAATAAATAAGATAAGACGAACGTTTGATAATGATGATGATAATAATAATGATAATAAGGTAAAAGGGAATAAAGTCTACTCTCACAAAGATTGTTGTTTTTTCCTCATGCTACTCTTTTTGTGGGGACAGAACTGTACCTCTATTCCTAACTTTGCTAATAGATAATATAATCGTGATAAATATACACTTACAGGGTTTTCTCGGTTAGTAAAAATAAAGGCTAATTTACTTATTTACTGTATTATTAGATTCGTGTTTTCAGTTATCCACACTAAAATCATGTTCTTGATGACACACTGAATTAATAACTGGTTAACCTCCCACAACCCAGCTGTTAATATGTATCTGGTTCCGCTCTTTGAAAATATAGTTAGGGAAAACAAAGGCAGCGAGGAAAGGAACTGGTCTGTAATGGTATTATATATGTATATAAGCTTTACTACGTCCTCTTCACACGCACATATAAGTTTCACAATGCACACAGTAACGCTTGATCAATTTGCCGCCATTCAACTTTATTTCCTAATGCTCGTACATGTGTAGTTTCGTATTTTAATGTATTAAGAGCACAAAACAAATGTCTATGTTAGAGAGAAGATAAACACCTATGCAGGCCACCAAGAACCACTTTTGTCAGTAGTGAAACGTAGAAAGCTTGCCTGGTTTGGGCATGTAACTCGTCATGACTCTCTTTCGAAAACGATCCTCCAGGGAACAGTCGAAGGTAAACGGAGAAGAGGAAGGCAAAGAAAATCCTGGGCTGATAACATCAAAGAATGGGCAGGACACGGTTTCTCAACACTTGTACGCATTGCTGAGAATAGAGAGCAGTGGAGGACCCTGTCTGCTGATGCTTCCACCATGGCACCCCTACGACCCATGACGGGTTATGGGTTGAGATGATGATATCGTACATCCCCCCTTTTTTGAAAAATAAATGTGAGCAAACATTTCCATTGAAAAGGAATAACACATATTTAGGATAACTCGCAGCAAAACTATGCCATTATAGAATGTTCACTCAAGAACAAGAATCAACTTGTGTTAAACTACGTTTGAGAAAAGTTATTACACAAAATGATACATTTGAGAAAGGATATGTATGTGTAATGTTCAGTGTGAGCATATAATATATGTCACTGTCTGTATCGGCTGGAGGTTCCACTGTACGGCCAGAACGAGTGGTGTAAAGGGTTGCTGGTTCTGCTGAAGTTCCTGGTTTAGCTAGAGTTGCTTGTGATTTCATCCTTGGTGGTTGTTGGTTTTGGGGGTTACAAGGTCTGGAGTTACTGCATTGCCCGTTGAAAGCATGGGAATTTTTTTCTCTGTCGTGTTCTGTGGGATTTCTCTTATGTCTACTCTGTTTCGCCTCAGGAGGTGGTCGCTGCTGTCTAGTCTTAAGGTATAGCTCCTGGCTTCAAGGTTTCTGGAAATGATTGTTGCTTTAGATCATGTGCCATTGTTGTGGTTGTAGGTAGTCACATGCTGACCAGGATATAATGGTGGTAAGTCTTTAGCACATTTGTCATAATTGGATTTCTGAACTTGCTGTCGATGCTGAAGTCGATCATATGTGCTGTCTTTGTGTTGTGAACGGAAGTGGACCTTAGATGGTAGAAGGTCTTTAATTCTTCTATCAAACATGAGTTCTGCTGGACTGTCAATCTTACTGTCTATGGGTGTCGTTCTCCATCTCAAGAGTGCTAGGTGTACATCCTCTGTTCTTGTTTTCTTCATGACTGACTTGATAGTTTGTATTTGTCTCTCAATGAAGCCATTAGATTTAGGGTATCTAGGCGATGATGTTGTGTGTTTGATCTTCCAGTCCTTAGTGAAATTTCTGTATGCTTGGCCTGAGAAATGTGGACCGTTGTCAGATCTAATTGGGCACAGCGGATTGATCAACCTCTTGCTTGTCACACTGATTACGGAAACAACAATTAATATTCTGTTGTACCAATAAACGCCTTTAGGCGTAACGGAACAACGGATAATTTCTTGTTGCCCTAAGACGCCGCAAGGCGTAATGGCCACAGACTGCTTGGTCGGTCTTTGGCTAAGGACGGAAGAAGAAGAAGAAGAAGTCAGATCTAATTACATCTGGGACGCCAAATATGCTGCAATACTTCTTTGTAATGTCTGCAATAACAGCTGATGGTGAGGGTTGTGGAAGTTTCTCAATGATAAGAAATTTGCTGTAATAATCAGCAATAATAAGATAGTCATTATAGTCGATGAAGAAAATATCAGTCCCTATAATGCTCCAAGGCATGGTATGTCTGATGGTATGAGAGGTTTTCTGCACTGCCTATTGGCATGTTCTGTGGCACGTTTCTGTTTAACATGTATATGATACTTTCTAGGTGGGTCTATCTGTGGTTCAGCGTTGTCTTTTAAAAAAAAATCTTTCCTGTCCTGGAAGTTTGCCTATTCTGTCAAACTGTTCTGGGAATCGCTGTTTAAGGTCATCTACTCCAGTGATGTGTGGAGTAAGATGTTCTTTTTGTCAGCTTTAATGTTGTTAATGGTTACCACACGCAGCTTTTCGCACATTGGTAAACCCAAAATTGCAGGTCCTTTAACATCTACCAGGTAAAATGTTGACGATGTCCATTCAGAGTCTCTGTATGAACATTTAAGTGTTATTGCTCCAAAACAGTCTATATTTGTTCCATTGTAAGCTCTTAGCTTTGTTTTGCCACTCCTACTTGTCACATCCCTTGTGGGAAATCCTTGCTCATCCACCTTGTCAGGCATGATCTGTCTGAATATTCTTAGAGGTAAAGTGTTTCCTTGGGCACTTGTGTCTATCTTGAAACGATTATATGTTTTTTGTGCATTTTAATCCCTGGTATTCTGAATTGTACCTTGCAGAAAGCCTGTGTTCTCTCTGGTTCGTTACTGAAAGTTAGTACCTTCACAATATCAAAAGTGGAAGGATCACTTTCTTCACTGGAGTCAAAGTCTTCAGTCATAATAGAATGTGTTTGTTTTGATGACTATCTGCTGTGAAGTTTGTGTTGAGCATTGTCTCGTTTCCTCTTGAAACAAATTTTTTTCCAGTGGCCCGTCTTTTTGCAGTAATGACATGTAGAGTCTTTAGCTGGACAGTGGTTTTGTATGTGGTTTAGGCCACAACATTTACACATAGTACCTCTGCCTGTATTGTGTTTTCCTTGTTGCTTAGTACCAGTTGCTTTGTTGTGTTCAGGTTTATAGCTTTTTACTGCATCCACCTGGGCTGCTAATGTACCTTGCTGAATTTGTTTAACGTTTAGTTTTTGTGCCTCATGTTTCCTGCCTTCATTCAGAAGTTGTTGTAAAGTTAGTGTATCACTCTGGCTCAGTAGCCATTTCTGGAACTCTGGCAGTGGTGTGCTTAGCAGTATCTGTTCAATAATTCGCTCTTTTTCTTCTTCTTTGCTAAATTTACATAAACTTGTTTTCTCCTTAATGCGTGTGAAGAAATCGTCTAGACTTTCATCAGATCTTTGTCGCAGGTGGTGAAGTTCTAATCTTGCCGCTCTAAAGTTTGTGTGCTTTATGATCAGCAAGGTTGCCACTCAAGTTCTAGATATAAACCCAGATAGATTTTCTTCTTTAAAAAAACCCAGAAATACCCAGATTATTGTATGCCTCAAGTACACGGGATAGACAATGCTTACACAATCTTTTAGTGCAACTTTAGCACAAATAAGCTGTGTGCTACCAATTTTAATTTATTTATTCATTTAGTTTTTATTACCAAAAATTCACAATTATATAAAAGTGATTTTATTAACACCCCAATATATGAACTCTTGAAAATGAGATATTTTAACAGTAACATACTTACAGTAGTGTCATTAACAAAATGTTCCTCAAATCAAATATAAAATGTTAGTTGTAACTTGTTACTGTTGAAAATTGTCACTTGTCAGCGACTCGGCATCCATGTCGACAACTTCTCCTTCGTCAAGATCATATGCATGAATTGACAACGTGGAATCTTGATTGTGGAGTTCCAAAATCTTTGCATATCTTTGCCGACAACGTCATTCATGCACATCTTCAACCACGCTTTTACTATGATTACACTTATGACAAACTCCATCTTTAGCAACTGCTTGCTTGGCTAGGATTCGATTGGAAACTGTTTCACACAAAAGCTTGTTGGTTTGTTTAGTTTTAACTAAGTTAGCCTTCGAAAACATTCTTTCGACGCATGCTGAGGAGTGAGGTAATGCCATAAGCGTGCACATGAGGTCAGCCAAAACATCAAATTTCTTCTGGTTATTAGCATCTGTTACTTGTTGCAGTCCCAGCCAGAATGCGGGCGGATCCTCATCCACCAGATGTCCAAGATCATTTCGGTACGATGCCAGTTCTCGCCATTGATCAGACGGACGATCAAGACTCTCTTCTGAAACAACTGTTAGGAACTGCGCTGCTAATGGAATGACAGATGGTGTATTGATCTCGAGCGCTTGCTTTGGATTCAACAGCTGCATTTGCGCCAGAACACTGTTTTGTCCAAGTGGGAACCTGCGTCGTATTTGAGTACAAAGTTTAATCACATATGCCAATACATCCTTGCGAAACTGGACTTCTTTATCTCATAACGGTTGTCGGATTAACTGCGCACTTCATATTGTCCACACAGCTCAATGTAATTCAGTTTCTTGTGCACATGTACATCCGAATGATCAATGTCGGCAAGAGTGTGATGCTCATGCTGCAATACTTCCTGCCTAATAAACATACTGAGAAGAAAACGATACTCTCTTGTTATACTCGTGTACACTTTGTTAAGACGGAAGTTCTCGGACTGGAATTCGATGTTCATGACGTAAACTTTACCCAGTATGTAGCCGACAAATAGAAGCATGTGTTTCTTGCCAACAGTGTTCATCGTCTGCAGGATTTGCCCCGCACCGTCGACGTTGTCCACTGAAGCTTCGGATTGGAAATACAAGTGCAGAGCATCCCATTGCTCAAGGATCCTCTCAATGACTGCTTCACGGGACAGCCAGCGTGTTTCATCATCATCATCATCATCAGTTGCCATCTCCACAACGAAGGTTGGCTGTAATGGATCTCCAACGTTTTCTGTCTCTTGCCTTGGTGGTGCACTCTGATAGTTCTCTTTTCATACCTAGAGTTTCTAGGACCTCCTTATTTGTTTTCATCTCTTTCCATGAGATACGTACTGTGGCAGTTTGCTCCCAATAAAGGTTACTAAGTATTCTTATATCCTTTCCATCAATACCTATGTCTTCGAGGCATTCAATTATTTTATCATGATGGACTCTGTCAAAAGCCTTCTTATAGTCAATGAAGCACATATACATACTTTTTTGGACACAGCTTCAACACTTTATGTTTCTGAACCTGAACTACATCTTGTATTAACTGGAACGGGAGATTTCTTTTACTACTACACGAAAAATAGAAGCAGACATTCTTTATGAAAATTTCAAGCCAAGATGGAAGGTGGTTGCTGGCAGCATTTGCACAAATGAATGACAAACACAGCCGAGTTTTTTTTTAAAACATACATCGAATAGAAATAACATGAGGTCGGTAGCATACAAATATCTACACTTAAGTATACCCTAAAAAACGTCATATAAAAATGAACAAAAGAGGGATAGGAGTAAGTGTAACGTACTAAAGAAACGAAGTATAGACAGATAACGGGATAAGCCTACGAAGAATATCAACGTCAAAGAGGTATGAAGTATAAGTACGCCATGACATCAAAAGAGAAAAGGGAAAAGTAAAACGAGAACAAAGACCAGATGGAATACGAAAGGAAAAAGAAAAAATGAAAATTGATCAGATGTTTTTCAAATTCGTCCAATATGGCTACGGGGTCGGTTGCTGACTCAACGGGCATGGCGGTAGCAGAACTATTGTAAATTTTCAAACCTTCATCGTCCAGTGCTTCTAAAATATATGAAGTTAAGGCTTGACCTTCTACACCAGTGGTCTTGGAATAGAGATCTATGCGTTGGCGCCATAATAGGAAAGCTTCACTTTTATCATCTCGACCGGCAAATCGCATTTGGGGTGCGCTACGGTAGTGTTTGGCTGCCATGGTTTGACATCAACGTTGAAAGTTAGTCGAACAATCTGTACTAACGTGTTATCGTGAAGCTTTTTGCATCGGTCCGGTATGGGCCGCTGCCACCTTGTAATGTTATTATGTATGTATATAAGCTTTACTACTTCCTCTTCACACGCACACATAAGTTTAACAATGCACACAGTAACGCTTGATCAGTTTGCCGCCATTCAACTTTATTTCCTAATGGTCGTACATGTGTAGTTTCGTATTTTAATGTATTATATTACATGGTCAACCTATCGCATAAAAATGGTGAACATTGTATGGTGAGGTCTGTAACACTTCTCTCCCCTACGGCAGTATCTGCTCTGGGACTACCTTAACTGTTTAACCTCTTGTCACAGAGAACGCATGTAAGGCACAGACTACACAGATGTATAACCCGGGAGATATCATAACAGCTACAAGCACTGGCCTTATCCAGGAGACTAATTACGCGCTACCGCCAGAAAGTAATGATGTAAGTAAACATGGTGGTTCTGTCCTTCACCTTCTTTTACCTTTCAACTCCCCAAGGAGTATAGGCTTACAATAAACTTATGCCTAGACTTCCTGTCTCGTGCTATCAGCTCAAGGTCTTTCCATGTCTTCCCCATACACTTCATTCTATTTAGTCAAAATCAAGTGAAATGAAGTAAACTACGGAAGGCAAAGACAAACCACCTTTATATTATAACACTTAAGTAAGATTTTACAGGGTCGGAAATAAACTTAATCTTTAGAACCACCTTATTGTTTAGTTTCTTCTAGTTAGTTTGATGTTGCTAGAGTGCCAACTTTGCAGTTTGGACACTGTGAACTAAAAGACTGTATCAGTGTAACGTTGTACTTTTCAGTGGTGCCAAGGGTCATTGAATCGCAAGTACAGAACCATTGATGGAACATGTAATAACCCACAAAATTTTGGAGCTGCGTCCAAGCCTCTCAAAAATCTTCTCCCACAAGCCTATGATGATGGTTAGTACAAACATGTTTCTGTCAATCGCGCTTGCTGGCTTCACAAAATAATGTATTTTATTATTTCTTTGTCATATAACAAATTGTAACATTTGAGTAATAGTTTAAAGCTACACTAAATTGATTTCTGCGACATTATTCATGCATTGCCTACAAACTAAACACCAGTTCTTGTGTCAGCACACAACGTCAACACCATCTATTCTGTGAGCTCACAATGTCAACATTGTTTATAAGCAGACGTGGCCAACACTATTTGTTATTTTAGCACAAAATGTCAACATCATCTTTTCTGTGAACTATCAAGCTCAACACAATCTACTACAAGCTTAACATCATCTATTATGTGAACACACAAGTTCAGCACCATCTATTCTGTGATCCCACATTGTCAACATTGTTTATGAGCATACAGGACCAACACTATTTGTTATTTTAGCACAAATTGTCAACACCATCTATTCTGTGAACAACCAAGCTCAATACCATGTATTCTGTGAAAAAAACAAGCTTAACATCATCTATTATGTGAACACACACAGCTCAACACCATGTATTCTGTCACCCGTGTGTTACCGGGGCCTGAAAGGGGAGCAAAGAATAGTAACACTGTTCCCTGCCAAGCATGTCGTAGAAAGCGACTAAGGAGGGTTGGGCATGGGGCCGGTTACCCCATCCTGCAAAAAATTTAAACCACAAAAAACGTCAACAAACATGGACAAGACAATTAAAGAAAATAAAACACAGCCATCCAAGACAGGGGAAGGTCCTCTCGCAGGTAGGCGTATGATGCAACACAGAGAAAGCCGAAAGGAGTCTGTGTTACTGACTAAGCTTCTTTCTTCTAGGAGAACTTCCAGATTTGGCACCTGGAATGTTCGGACATTAAAGGAACAAGGGAAAGTGGCACAAGTAGCAGCAGAGATGAGGGAATATAAAATCGAGGTTCTGGGACTGTGTGAAACAAAGTGGAAGGGGGTAGACAGGAAGAAACTCATCACAGGTGAATTGGTGCTGTCCTCAGGACATGAAGACGAAAGTTCACACCACAGTGAAGGGGTAGCTCTTATGTTATCTAAAGAAGCACAGAAAGCACTCATTGAATGGGAAGCCGTTGGATCCAGAATAATAACAGCTTCTTTTAAAACAGCTAAAAAGAAAATAAATGTAAATGGCATCCAATGTTATGCACCAACTAATGACAAAGAAGAGTCTGTGAAAGAAGCATTTTATACTAGACTACAGGAAATTATGGAAAAAGTAAAAAGAAGAGACATCACAATTTTGATGTGTGACATGAATGCAAAGATAGGAATAATGAATGAAAATGGGCAACTATTCTCAAACTTCTGTGCTTCAAATCAACTGGCTATAGGAGGAAGCATGTTTCCACAAAAGAGAATACACAAGGCAACATGGATATCACCAGACCATAGAACAGAAAATCGTACAAGAGCAAATGAAGAGGTGGACATAATATTTTGAGGACCTTCTCAATAGACCAGCTCCACAAAACCCCTCGGACATCCAGCCAGCAGAAGAAGAGCTACAAATTAACGGTGAAAGACCAACGAAGGAAGAAATAAAGAAAGCCATAAAGCTTCTAAGAGATGGAAAAGCGTCTGGACCTGATGGTATTCCAGCAGAGGCCATCAAAGCAGATATCGACACGGCTACAGAGATGTTATATAAATTACTTGGTAAAGTCTGGGAAAAGGAAGAGATACCAGCAGAATGGAAGGAAGGATATCTGGTTAAGTTGCCTAAGAAGGGAAATTTCCAAGAGTGCACAAATTATAGAGGAATAATGTTACTTTCAGTGCCAGGAAAAGTATTAAACAGGATTATCCTTGAAAGATTAAAAGAGTTCATAGACAAGAAACTGAGAGATGAACAAGCCGGTTTTTGACAAAACAGATCCTGTACAGACCAGATAGCCACTTTGAGAATAATAGTTGAACAAAGTCTGGAATGGAGTTCACCACTATACATCGGATTTGTGAAATACGAAAAGGCATTTGACAGTGTAGACAGAGAATCACTTTGGAAATTGATGAGGCAATATGGAGTTCCCCTGAAGATCATTAATTTAATAAAGAAAACATTTGAAGACATGACATGCAGAGTTCTTCATGAAGGACAGCTTACAGAACCGTTTGGGATAAGAACAGGAGTGCGACAGGTATGCCTCTTTTCCCCATTTCTTTTCTTACTAGCAATAGACTGGGTTACGAGAACATCGACAACACACAACAGAAATGGAATCCAGTGGACTCTGATTAAGCAGTTGGATGGTCTGGATTTTTCTGATGACTTAGCTCTTCTGTCCCATAACCGTAATCAGATGCAGGGCAAATTGAAAACACTCGATGAGATGTCACAGCAATTGGGTCTGAAAATACATAGGGAAAAGACAAAGATAATGAGAATAAATGCAGGTAATGATAACAGGATTGAACTTGAAGATACACCAATACAAGATGTAGAATCGTACACATATCTTGGCAGCAATGTAGACAAAGTTGGAGGGACAGACAGTGATATCAAAATAAGAAAACAAAAAGCAAGAGGAGCTTTTATTGCACTGGGAAATATATGGAGATCAAGAGAAATCGGATCCAACTCGAAAATAAGAATCTTCAACTCAAATGTGAAGTCAGTCCTATTGTATGGCTCTGAGACATGGAGAACAACAAAGACAACTACCAAAAAGTTACAGACTTTCATAAATGGGTGCTTGCGTAGAATAGAGGGATTAAAATGGTATGACAAGGTTACCAACGTGGAACTGATGACAAGAACTAGACAAGTGCCAGTGGAACAAGAGATGAGAAGAAAACGATGGCAATGGATAGGACACACACTGAAAAAACCTGTTGATAGCATTACAAGGCAGTCCTTGTTCTGGAACCCCCAGGGCAAGAGAAGCAAAGGTAGACCAAGAAGCACATGGAGAAGAGAGCTGGAAACAGAGGTGAAAATGATAAGGAGAACGTGGAAAGAACTTGAGATGATAGCACGTGACAGGAGGACTTGGCATGTGTTTGTTGAAGGCCTATGCTCCTTTGGGAGTGGAGGGTTATGAATGTATTCTGTGAACACACAAGCTCAACACTATCTATTCTGTAAACATACAAGCTCAACACTATCTATTCCGTGAACACAAGCTTAACACCATCCATTCTGCGAACACACAAGCTTAGAATCATCTATTATATGAACACACAAGAGCTCAACACCATCTATTCTGTAAGCAAACAAGCTCAACACCATCTATTCTGAGAACACACAAAGTGAACACCATCTGATCTGGGAACACATAACTTAACAACATCTGTTCTGTGAACACACAACCTTATCCCCTTCTACTCTGTGAACATACACGCTCAGCACCATCTATTCTGTGAACACACAAGCTTAGCACCATCTATTCTGTGAACACAAAAGCTCAACATCCTCTATTCTGTGAACACACAAACTTTACACTATCTATTCTGTAAATAAACAAGCTCAACATCATCTATTCTGTGAACTCATAATCTTAACAGCATCTATTATGTGAACACACAAACTTAACATCATCTTTTCTGTGAACACACAAACTTAACACCATCTATTCTGTAAACAATCAAGCTCAACATCATCTATTCTCACAGAATACAATCTTAACACTGTCTAGCATGTGAACACACAGTCTTAACACCGTCTATTCAGTGAACACACAAGCTCAACACCGTCTATTCTGTGAACACACAAACTTAACACCATCTATCTGATCCGCACATTTATAACCAGGACAAACTTTTACATACGCTGACCTCATTGGCATTTAAAACAGAACAAACAAATCAGAAACGATTGCTCATTGTCCTCCATACAATACCCTTATCCCATTACTAGAAGAGAGTTTTTATTCTGTATGTCCAGTATAAGAGAAACGAGAATGAGAAACATATAGAGAAGAGGAATGGATACAGAAATGAAAGCGATGAGGACTACACCGGTGTTTGATATGGTAGAATGGGACAGGTAGATTTAACACATGTTTGTTGAAGGTCTATGCTCCTTGAAGCACTTAAGAATAATGATGATTACATTATACCCTTGAAACATTGACGTCGTCTCATTCATGTTATAATTTCTATAATTTGTTGTATATGTTCAACTAAGCCACGTGTAGTTCCGGCCGTCTCTGAAGAGTTAAAGAAAGGATAGAGCTACTGCACTTTCATGCATGTCATACAAGGCTATTAATATGAGGTTGTCAACCTCATCATGTACAACAAATAGTCATAGAAACAACCGCTGCAAGAGCACGTGACTGCTTGGTGCAAGCTTCCTGTTTGGGGACTAGCTGTAGTGGTGGTTCCATACTCCGTAAACAACACACAGGACAATGATGATGATCATGTTCAAGTGAGGCGTTCATTTTGAAGTCACGTGAACATTTAACCCTTCACGTTCATACTATCGTACAAAACGGTACATACATTTGTTCACAGGATTTAATTCGCCCAGACAGCGCGGTTGCAACGGAGATCCCTTGCCCAGTGCACGTGAGGTTAGCCTTGTCGCACACCCACCTAACGATGCCTTCACTAACCATCCCATTATACTCATGCAGTGGGGCCAGTGGATAGCTCACGACATAGTTGCTACAGCAGGTGGGTTGACTAAAAAATAGACTCTGTTAATCATCTGGTGTCTTAGCTAGGACCTGCGGAAAGCTTATCTCTTAAAAAGAAATCATAAACGTAATATGACAATTGTATCAGAAGGGCAAGGTTTTTGTAAATTGATGTACTGTACTTTTTTATGATGGGCAACGGAGAATTGTTAAAGGTTTTTTTTTTTTTTCTGGAATCTTGGTTGGGTGCTACTACATTGGACAAAGTATTTTGTAAATTGACATGTAAATATTTTTAGTAGGTTAGCACCAAAGATAGTTGACAGGTGTTGACATTGTCTTGAGATAGACAATATTTGTAAATGATATTTTGTTGACAAGACATAGCTACATAGTGTGCCCATGATGGTATGGACATGGTGGTTTTTCAACAGGATTTATGTTAGGAAATAAATGTTTCTTTTAATGAATGAGTGTCACTAAATACGGTCTGTGTTTTTCTGGTCTTTCTCTCCAATCCGATTTTATTATAAACCACTCCTCGTACATGATACATTCTTCCAATATTTATTGTTTAAGTTTTCATAGTTATAAGGTTTTCTTATCATGTTTTGTGCCATTTCTTCACTTCTTACCTTGATCGCTGACGTGGTTCTAAAACAATATTGACGTAGTTTGTGCCAAGTGAACTTGTCACATTGTCTCTTGTCTTATCTCCACACCAGACAGAGTAAATGATTACACTGTGTTGATTCAGACATCTTGTCTGGGATGATAGAATAAAACCGTGTTGTTTACAATGGTGCAATATTGACGGACAGACGTTTTTTGGAGATATGACGGTAGTTAGCAAATATACAGTGCACAAAAAACCCAGTCCATGATAACCTGGGTGAAGATTAAGACACGGACAATAAGATAACGAAGATGATGGTGGAGCACGGAAAAGCTACGTAATCGCTTCCGCCCAGACTTGTTGTAATCAATAACTACGAGAAAGTGACATCTTGAAAGAGATTATCAGCAATATCTATGAAGTAGTGAGTTGTAAACATGAAAAATATCCACGGTAGTAGCAAAACCTTAAAAAATAATGGAGTTTGAAAACTACATCATATGTAGTCTTGTAGAATGTTATAGATAAATGAAGGTAATGGGGGATAGACCTCTACAAAAATCAGTAAGTTATTTACCATTGGTTTGGCATTTGAAATGCAAAAATGGCTGCTCTTGATTGGACTCTCGTTCACGAAAAAATATGGGTTGATAAGCATAAATATACGTTGTAACCTAGCGCCTAATATGTCTACTTCACTGACTTTAAATTTCTAAAGGAGAACTCGTGGACTGGCGGAAATACAGGATATCAGGACCCAAATATAGGACAGGCCAGAGTACTGGACGTGAATGCCCCAGAGAACTAACTTTGAGTTTTAAGTTCTAGGATCCTAGTTCCAATGTTAAAGGTTAAACACCTAACTCATCTGTAGCGACGACATCTTAAATCAATTGTCCGATAATATTCGGACGTTACTTATGTAAAAAGTCAGTGTTCAATAAGTAAGTTGTAATATGTATTTTATTATTTCATATTTTGCATTTTTACACGTACGATTTGCTTGCAGTGGCATATGAGACTGGTAACCTCATCACTGTAAATAATGTGGAACATGAACCACCACTGCAAGAGATGGTGACTGCTTCGTGCGGGTTTCCTCATCAGGAACCAATGGCAGATGTCGCCACAGACTCCATAGAGAGTAGGGAGTGGATGATGATATCATGAGGAACATAATTTTTATATAATCACTTTACTAAATTTCATATATACGAGTATATATATATATATATATATATATATATATATATATATATATATATATATATATATATATATATATATATATATATATATATATATATATATAGTAATTGTTGTCTCCCGCTATCTTAAAGCACTTTCATCCAACTCACTGGGGTACAACTTAACGCTCAGGGAGGGTAAATTATTCTGAGGAAGATAGAAGTGGTTGATAGAAGCAGCAGACGCCTGATACGCATATCAGGCACCAATACTCAAAAGAGGTATTTGTGTTCCTCATAGTATGTGGTACAAGTTTGTGGAACAAGCTTGTGAGTCAAATTGCAAGCAGTCGACGCTAGATACCAACATCAGACGGTTCTTGAAGACACTTGATCTTCTTCTTCTTCTGCGATGGTCCTGAAAAGGACGTTTGTTACGTTGTGTAGCCGTTTATAGCAAAGCTGCTATATCTGCGCCTTTCAGCCCCAATCCGACTTCGGCACGGCATTTTTTAGGACCGGGTTTGCCTTCCCACTTCGATCCCTACTCTCTCAGCGAGACTGCAGTGATGCAGCCTGTTTCCAGGTCTACCACTTGGAGGTGGTGTAGGGTCTTGGTCAGCTCTGGGTCGCTGACCGTGACGCAAGCAGTCAGCTATGGGTCGCTGACTGCATTCCTCACTGTTGACGCGTCTTAGGTCCCGAAGACACTTGATAACCTATGTGATTATCTCATGCGTCAAAAATTAGAATTCTACCCATGAAAATTTTTTTACAGAATGTGTGATCCATTTATATACACATTGGGATTCTCGCCGGTGGTTTGGAGTTCTTGCACTGTGCTGAGTTCCTCCTTGTAAGAAGGAGGTCAGAGCATTGATGGATCTTTCAATGAAGATGTGTCCTTAAAACTAAATCACAAACAACCACCTCAAGGGACGTGTCTATCAAATATTTCTTTTAAAGAATGAGTCACTGAGTTACAGTAACCTTTTAAATGTTTCTTCTAAAGAATCACTTACTGAGTTACAGTCACTTATCAAATATTTCTTCTAAAGAATGAGTCACTGAGTTACAATAACTGATCACATGTTTCTTCTAATGAAAACGTCACTGAGTTACAATAACTGATCACATGTTTCTTCTAATGAAAACGTCACTGAGTTACAATAACTGATCACATGTTTCTTCTAATGAAAACGTCACTGAGTTACAATAACCTAACAAAGGTTTCTTATAAAGAATGAGTCCTGAGTCACAAGATTATAATAAGTTTTTGTTT
Organism: Oreohelix idahoensis; assembly: GCA_024509875.1. Classification (NCBI taxonomy): domain Eukaryota; kingdom Metazoa; phylum Mollusca; class Gastropoda; order Stylommatophora; family Oreohelicidae; genus Oreohelix; species Oreohelix idahoensis. The sequence goes on from JAMPIV010017545.1 coordinate 114,185, forward strand.
TAAAGAATGAGTCATTGAGTTGCAATAACTAATAAAATGTTTTCTTTCTAAAGAACGAGTCAATGAGTAACAACGAGTAATTTAGGTACAGTAACTGAGCAAATTGTTCCATCTTAAAAATGACTCATGAGCACCAAAACCGAACAAATGTTTCAGCTGAAGAATGGGTCACAACGACTAAATGTTTCTTCTAAAGAATTAATCAAAACGATAAAATGTTTCTTCTAAAGAATTAGTCATAACAACTGAACAAATGTTTCTTCTAAAGAATTAGTCATAACAACTGAACAAATGTTTCTTCTAAAGAACTAGTCACAACAATTGAACAAATGTTTTTTATGAAGAATTAGTCACAACAATCGAAAAAGGTGTCTACTAAAGAATTAGTCACAACAACCGAACAAATGTTTCTACTAAAGAATTTGTCACAACAACCAAACAAATGTTTCTTCTAAAGAATGAATCACTACAAACAAATGTTTCTTCTAAATAATTGGTCACAACAACCGAGCTAATGTTTCTACTAACGAATTAGTCACGACAACCGAACTAATGTTTATTCTAAAGAATTAGTCTCAACAAACAAATGTTTCTTCTAAAGAATTAGTCACAACAACCTAACAAATGTTTCTTCTAAAGAATTAGTCACAACAACCGAACAAATGTCTCTACTAAAGAATTAGTCAATAACAATCGAACAAATCATTACATATCAGTAAGGAATCAGCAACTGGTACAGACAGACACCTTCACATATCTAGGATGCATAGTAACACCAGACAGCGGGGCAGGCAGAGATATCAACATCAGAATGAATAAGGCAAGAACAGCCTTTTTTAGCCTAAACAACATCTGGAAGTCCTCTCAATACAGCACATGCACAAAATTAAGATTATATCAGGGCTGTGTGCTTTCTGTGCTTCTCTATGGTGCGGAATGCTGGAGAGTTACAGAGAAGGAAATGTTGAAATTGTCCTCTTTTCACACAACAAGCCTAAGAAAAATTCACCGAATCTTTTGGCCGAATACCAACCCCAACCAAGATCTGCTTACTCGGAGCAAGCAAGAGGATATGCGCACCATCATAGCTGGCAGACGCTGGAGCTGGGTTGGCAATGTCCTCAGAAGAGACCCTGATGTCATCACAAGAACAGCTATACTTTGGACCCCTGAAGGAAAACGAAAGAGAGGCCGACCAAAAACAACCTGGCGGAGGACTGTGGAGGCTGAGATGCAAAGAATGAACCAGAGTTGGGGCACTGTACGAAGGATGGCCGCCGACCGAGCAAAGTGGAATCAATTTTGTTGTTGTCCTACAAGACGCCACTAGGCGTAATGGCCACTGACTGCTTTGACGGTCGGCGGCTAAGGATTGAAGAAGAAGAATCGAACAAAGGATTCTACTGAAGAATGAGTCACAACAACCGAAGACATGTTTCTTTTAAAGAATTAGTCACAACAACCAAACAAATGTCTCTACTAAAGAAGAGTCATTGGGTCACAACGCCCAAATGTTTCTTCTAAAGAATTAGTCACAACAACCTAACAAATGTTTCTTGTAAAGAATTAGTCACAACAACCTAACAAATGTTTCTTGTAAAGAATTAGTCACAACAACCGAACAAATGTTTCTTCTAAAGAATTAGTCACAAATATTGAACAAATGTTTCTTCTAAAGAATTAGTCAATAACAATCGAACAAATGTTTCTACTAAAGAATCAGTCACAACGACCGAAGAAATATATCTTCTAAAGAATTAGGCACAACAAACAAATGTTTCTTCTGAAGAATTAGCCAGAACAACTGAACAAATGTTTCTACTAAAGAATTATTATCTAATATACTGTATGGAGGGTCTGATGATCTAGTTTTTCATTTTAAAATACCTTACTTCTTAATTGTAATCAGATACTGTAAATGTATACTTTATAATTCATATAATGTTGCATCGCCATGACATTAATACTTTAAGTAAGTATGTTGGAGAATGTCTGAATAACTAGCAATAAAAGATGAGTAAGAGGAAGGGCAAAATGCAAGACGGGCCTATGTGCTTTAACATACTTAAATTTGATTATGACTGGATATTACAAATGAATGTTATTATTTTACGTTGATAATGTTGTATGCTTTAATAATGCTCAAAATACATGTGCGATTGACAGGATACAGTATACTATATGACAGAAAGAGGAAGGGCAGAATGTAAGACGGGCCTGCGTGCCCAATTCTTAACCCTTTGAAAATAAAGTTCGTTTGTTCGTTCGGTAGTCCCAACAACCAAACAAATGTTTCTTCTAAATAATTGGTCACAACAACCGAGCTAATGTTTCTACTAACGAATTAGTCACGACAACCGAACTAATGTTTATTCTAAAGAATTAGTCTCAACAAACAAATGTTTCTTCTAAAGAATTAGTCACAACAACCTAACAAATGTTTCTTCTAAAGAATTAGTCACAACAACCGAACAAATGTCTCTACTAAAGAATTAGTCAATAACAATCGAACAAATGAATCAATTTTGTTGTTGTCCTACAAGACGCCACTAGGCGTAATGGCCACTGACTGCTTTGACGGTCGGCGGCTAAGGATTGAAGAAGAAGAATCGAACAAAGGATTCTACTGAAGAATGAGTCACAACAACCGAAGACATGTTTCTTTTAAAGAATTAGTCACAACAACCAAACAAATGTCTCTACTAAAGAAGAGTCATTGGGTCACAACGCCCAAATGTTTCTTCTAAAGAATTAGTCACAACAACCTAACAAATGTTTCTTGTAAAGAATTAGTCACAACAACCTAACAAATGTTTCTTGTAAAGAATTAGTCACAACAACCGAACAAATGTTTCTTCTAAAGAATTAGTCACAAATATTGAACAAATGTTTCTTCTAAAGAATTAGTCAATAACAATCGAACAAATGTTTCTACTAAAGAATCAGTCACAACGACCTGTAGCGAGATTTGGTAAACACTTGCTTGGTTGTAGCGCGACACGCCCACGCGACACCCACACACACCAGCGCAAGGTCAGCGCTGCGGTCTTTCTTTGAAGTTGGTAGACAGCGGAAATGTGACTTACGGTTAAAAGCCATACAGTATTACTGAAGAATGAGGAAATAGCTATATAGGAATGTATGGCCGACTTTAAAAGTTTGCATTTACTGGACATTAAATTATTCACTACAGGAGAACGCATGGTTGGAATAATATTAAATAAATATAACTCAACAAAGGAGATAGGCTAGGAATTATATCCAAAAGGATATTATTCAAATATAAATAGTTTTAAAGATAATTAATATTTTTCACCTTCATCACATCGGCTAAAAGTTAGCTAATAATCTTTAAAAATTTATTACACTAACAAGCCTCAACGGAATTGTATAAAACTTATATGTAATGAAAGCCCCATATGGGGAAAAGGAAATGATATATAGGAAGGAAGGAAGGAGATAAGTGTGTGAGTGACAGAAGAGAAAAACGAGTACAGGAAAAGCACAGATTGTTTCAAATAGCTTCAAAACAGGAGATGAAACTAAAATCTTTTGGGGAATTTGGGAGCTGCTTTCTCGTACGCGCGAGAGACTGAAATATAAGGACAGAGCGGCGCATTGTAAATCACACACCAAATCCAGAAGCCAGAGTGAGAAACTGGAGGACAGCCTCTGCAAGAAAAGTTCTATTTTCACGCTGCATGCAGGGCAGATTAAGTTAAGCCAATACAGTCTCACCGTGAGCTTATTAATCCTAAGAGGGTTTTTATGATCAATGTTTATGATCATTCCTGATCGAGAAACTAAAGACTTGAAGAAGTTGATCCAGCTCACTGAAGCCTAGAGGTCAACCAAACTTCAACACCTTAGTCCCCCGTAGTTATAGGGCGGGCTGAAGGAAAGTCTTCCGTACTCCAGTGTGTCGGAGGAACCTCGAGCAGACGTGGATGGATAAAGTTGAGTTTATATATTTCCATCCAACAAATCCTGTGAGCAGTTCTAAAACGACTTTCTAATGATGAAAACTAGATGGCAAGAGATAATGTGACAAACTTGTTTTATAAATTCAGTGGAAGATAAATCCAAGACTTTTTCTATTAGTTATTTTAATTTGTAACTGTAAATAATCATACATTTTACCATCTTCCAACACCCATTTATCATTACAAGAATATATAGATGTACATAATAAATTGGATAATTGTACTCATTTGACTTGTTAAATTTTTAACTGTTAAATTTTGAGTTACTTTTTCTAATTTAATTATAATATCACATAGGGTTACGATAGCGAAGTAGCATCTTATACTTCTGAAGCCTAAATCTATTGTCCAGCTCAGAGTATTCACAGCTGTAACTCACTTGTGATACCAGTGTACTTCTCGGGCACTGGAACTTCATACTTTCTGGAGAGAGATTCTACTTCTGCTCTACCACTACTATCATACTAGGAAAACCTTTCGCTACATTGGGGGCTCTTTCGCGGGATATTATTTTGTATCCTGGGCCACTATCTATGTATTCTTCTATCTTGAGCCACAAATAGTTTGTAAAAATAAATTTATTTTTTTTTTGGAAAAAATTCTAAAAACTTAGAAATTTGTTTGTAATAGTAGTACCATTGAGTACGAAGTAAATAGGAAACGCTCACAAGGTTTTAAGGATTTGTCTTGTTCAAAGTAATTAATTGATTTTAATTAAGTTAGTTTGTTAGTGAAGATAAAATTATATACCCTCTGGTAAGTAAGCATCATGGCTGAATTGGTGAAGTTTAGAGCTGCGATTATGCAGGAAGGAAAAGACTTGGGTATGACAGGAGATGCTCTAATTCGATATATCACAACTGAAGTGGATAAATATTTAGATAGAGAGACCAAAAGAATGGAAGTTGAGGCTGAAGCTAAGAAATTAGAGGCAGAAAGAGAGACCAAAAGAATGGAAGTTGAGGCTGAAGCTAAGAAATTAGAGGCAGAAAGAGAGACTAAAAGAATGGAAGTTGAGACTGAAGCTAAGAAATTAGAAGCAGAGAGAGAAGCCAAAAGACTGGAAAGAGAAGAAAAGAGACTAATTTTGGAAGCTGAAGAAAGAAGGTTACAAAGAGCGCATGAGTTAAGTTTAAAGGAACTTGAACTCCAGGGAGCAGCTAGCAATCATGGTGCTAGCTCACCTCACTCTGAGAGTAGCTCCAACCATAGCGCGGCAAATGGAGCCATGAGTTTCCACCTGGATCCATTTATTGAAAAAGAGGACGCCATTGAGTCGTACCTGGATAGATATGAGAGACTGGCCTCTACCTATGGATTGGAAAAGGAAAAATGGAGCCTTAAGCTATCTCAGGGGTTGAGGGGAGTTTCATACGATGTTTATTTAAAACTCTCAAAAGAAGACCAGGAAGATTATGAAATCTTAAAACAAGCTTTACTGGTCAGGTACGAAAAGAATTCTGAATCTTATAGAAAGAGATTCCGAACTGCTAAGCTACTTCCAGGAGAAAACTATCACCAGTTTTCTGCCAGATTGGAAACTTATCTGACAAAATGGATTAGCTTAGGAAAGTGTCAAGATATAAAAGAAATGGTCATGATGGAGCAACTGAGAGAATCCATGCCTCAAGAAATGAGAAAATTTCTTATGGAACAAGGAGCTGAGAGATTGGAAGATATTTTAACCATGGCTGAAAGATATCAAGCAGCTCAGTCAGAAGTATCAGGAAATAAGAAGAAGCAGGGTGAGAACTTCAAACCTTCACAAAACTTTACCAACTATGAACACAGGGACAATTCCAACAAGAACAAACACAGAACTGATTATAAAGACAAAAACCCTCTAGGATCAGAAAAGAAACCTCCAAGAAAGGAAGGAAAGTGGTGTAAATCTTGCCAAATGAGTAACCACAATACTGCGGAATGCAGACGGAAAAACCCTCCTCATCACGCTGCATGCCTTACAACAGAGAACAAGGGAAGGAAGGACCTGGCAGATAGTCAGAATGACCTCCATCATCCCCCTGTCTGTGAGGAAGTGACCTTGAATGGCACCCAAGTACTGTGCTTATATGATACAGGCTTGGACTTTGACTCAGTAGTGTGCTCTTCTCTGGTGAGTCCGGAACAGATAACCACAGAAACAGTGGAAATCAGAGGACCAGTCAAGGGAGCAGGAACCATGACACTGCCCATAGCCCGAATCAACATAAGATCTCGCTATGTGGAAGGAGAGATCAAAGCAGCAGTGATGGACAACCCTATCTACCCATTAATACTGGGATGTAGATATGTCTTTCTAGGAGAACCTATAAGACCCATAGTGATGGCAACAGTCCAGACCAGGGCAAGCTCTAAGAAAGAGGAGGACACTATCATCAATACTCATCCAGAAGAGATGAGAAAGGCTCAAACTGCTGACAGTACATTGAAGCCTTGCTTTGGCAAATTACCTAAAAGCCATAACCCTCCAGAGAAAGGAGACTTATATATATGAAAAAAGGCCTACTATATAGAAAAGCTGGAACAGGACCAAAAGGACATGGACAGCTTGTAGTGCCAAAATCATACAGGGAGCAGGTTATGAAGCTAGGACATGCTATACCCTTCAGTGGACATATGGGAATAGGGGCCACTGGACAACGGATAGCCTGTCACTACTTTTGGCCAGGGATCACAGAGGACATAAAGAGGTATGTGAGATCCTGTCCAGAATGCCAAAGAGTAGCTCCTAAACATAGGACTGCACCAGCAACACTGGGAGAAATGCCCATCATGGGAACGCCCTTCGAACGTGTTGCCGTGGATATTGTTGGACCCCTCAGTAGGACCAAGAAGAGAAATGCATATATCTTAACCTTGGTCGATACTTGCTCTATGTGGGGAGAGGCAGTAGCAATGTCATCGATAGATTCGAAACATGTGGCAGAGGCACTGTTAACAATATTCACCCGATTAGGTTTCCCACATCAAATATTGACTGACAATGGTTCTCAGTTTAGGGGAAAGCTAACACAAGAAGTATTCAGGTTATTTCAAGCTAGACATTATCACTGTAGCCCGTACCACGCCCAAGGGAATGGTCAAGTAGAGCGGTTCAATGGCACGCTCATTTCAATCCTTAGAAAGTTGGCTAGTGAGAAACCTGAAACTTGGGACACATACTTACCCTCAGCACTATTTGCCTATAGGGAAGTCCCACATAACTCCACAGGATTGGCTCCAGCTACATTGTTGTTTGGACGACCAATCAAAGGTCCACTGGAAGCATTGTTGCGGACATGGACTGATGAAAAAGCAGAAGAAACCGTGACTTCTTCATACCAATACGTCAACGAGTTGACATCTCGATTGAAAACAAGTTGGAAACTGGCAAATGATAACTTGAGACAGGCCAGGAGGAAGCAGGCTGCTTACTACAATAAAACAGCAAAAGATAGGGAACTTGAGGTGGGAGAAAAGGTTCTGTTACTGTTGCCCAGCAGCAATAATAAATTGCAAATTGGATGGCAGGGACCCTACGTCATATTGGAAAAACTTTCCCGGACCAACTATAAGATTGACAAGAAAGGAAAGGAGAAGGTGTATCATGTCAACCTTCTTAAAAAGTATTATGACAGGGAAGCATCAGAAGTTGCCCATATCATGACCCTGGCCATTGCAACAGAAATGCAGGATGAACCAATTTCCTCCATGGAATACCCCCTATCAACTACGGAAAGCTATGCTCAGGTTAATGTGAGTGAACATTTAACTCTTGAGCAGAGGAAAAAGGTTCAGGAGGTGTTAGAAATCCATGCTGATGTATGTACTCACAGATAAGCCGGGGTGTACTAATCTGTTAGAGTATGACATGACGATTACTGACCCTACACCAGTTTGTATGCGGACATACCCTATACCTTATGCTAAAGGACAGGCACTCAAGGATGAGATTGATTATCTCTTAAAAGAGAAAATTATTTCAAAGTCTGAATCTCCCTACAGCTCAAGTGTGGTGCTATTAAGGAAGCCTAGTGGTGAACACAGGTTATGCATTGATTATAGGAAACTAAATGCTATCACTGAATCTCAGGTAGACCCATTACCTGACACCAATCAGTTGTTTGCTACATTGAGTAAGGCTCGGTATTTTTCAAAAGTAGATCTAAGCAAGGGATACTACCAAATACCAGTGAAACCAGAAGTTAGGAAACTGTTAGCCTTTAGTACACCGGATGGACATTACGAGTTCAATGTACTCCCATTTGGTTTAAAGAATGCTCCAAGTATCTTCACCAGAATGATGAGGAAATTGTTGGAACCATTACAAAATCCTCATATCACCAACTTCATGGATGATATTCTGATTGCTACCACTACATTCGAGGAACACGTAGTAGCACTCTCCATGTTGTTAGGTAGATTAAGAGAAACGGGATTGACAGCACGCCCAACTAAGTGTCATATTGGATGTGAGACATTGGAATTTTTAGGTCACACTATCTCTACAGGGCAAATGTCTCCGGACCCAAAGAATGTAGAGAAAATGAGAAAAGCACCAAGACCACAAACTAAGAAGGATGTAAGATCCTTTGTGTCACTGTGCGGGTTTTATCAGAAATATATACCCCATTTTAACTCATTGTGCGCGCCATTAACCGACTTAACCAAAAAAGGTCAGCCGGATAAAATACAATGGACTGTGGAGTGTGAACAGGCTTATACAGAGTTGAAAAATAAGCTGACAAATAAACCTATCCTTGCCCTTCCCGATCTCACACAAGAATTCGTACTAAGAACGGATGCTAGCAATGTAGGCATCGGAGCAACATTACTACAGCGGGCAGACACACCGCCACATATGCTATTACCAGTAGCTTTTGCCAGTAGAAAGTTAAATACAGCTGAGAGAAATTATTCTACCGTTGAACGTGAATGCCTCGCTTTGGTCTGGTCGATCAACAAATTCGCCCCTTTTCTTTACGGGAAACACTTCATTGTGGAAAGTGATCACCAGCCTTTGATGTTTTTTTAGCAGTGTCTAAAAAATTAAATTCACGACTTTTAAGGTGGAGTTTACTGTTATCTCCATATTCGTTCAATGTGAGATACATACCAGGACGGGACAATCTTGGACCCGATTTTTTAAGTAGGCATCCTATCAAAGGAGATATAGAGAAACAGAAAATTAAGGAGGAACTGCAGCATGTGTTACCAAAAAGTTAACCGTGCAGGCACTGTTTTAAAGAAGAGGGCTCTGTAGCGAGATTTGGTAAACACTTGCTTGGTTGTAGCGCGACACGCCCACGCGACACCCACACACACCAGCGCAAGGTCAGCGCTGCGGTCTTTCTTTGAAGTTGGTAGACAGCGGAAATGTGACTTACGGTTAAAAGCCATACAGTATTACTGAAGAATGAGGAAATAGCTATATAGGAATGTATGGCCGACTTTAAAAGTTTGCATTTACTGGACATTAAATTATTCACTACAGGAGAACGCATGGTTGGAATAATATTAAATAAATATAACTCAACAAAGGAGATAGGCTAGGAATTATATCCAAAAGGATATTATTCAAATATAAATAGTTTTAAAGATAATTAATATTTTTCACCTTCATCACATCGGCTAAAAGTTAGCTAATAATCTTTAAAAATTTATTACACTAACAAGCCTCAACGGAATTGTATAAAACTTATATGTAATGAAAGCCCCATATGGGGAAAAGGAAATGATATATAGGAAGGAAGGAAGGAGATAAGTGTGTGAGTGACAGAAGAGAAAAACGAGTACAGGAAAAGCACAGATTGTTTCAAATAGCTTCAAAACAGGAGATGAAACTAAAATCTTTTGGGGAATTTGGGAGCTGCTTTCTCGTACGCGCGAGAGACTGAAATATAAGGACAGAGCGGCGCATTGTAAATCACACACCAAATCCAGAAGCCAGAGTGAGAAACTGGAGGACAGCCTCTGCAAGAAAAGTTCTATTTTCACGCTGCATGCAGGGCAGATTAAGTTAAGCCAATACAGTCTCACCGTGAGCTTATTAATCCTAAGAGGGTTTTTATGATCAATGTTTATGATCATTCCTGATCGAGAAACTAAAGACTTGAAGAAGTTGATCCAGCTCACTGAAGCCTAGAGGTCAACCAAACTTCAACACCTTAGTCCCCCGTAGTTATAGGGCGGGCTGAAGGAAAGTCTTCCGTACTCCAGTGTGTCGGAGGAACCTCGAGCAGACGTGGATAAAGTTGAGTTTATATATTTTCCATCCAACAAATCCTGTGAGCAGTTCTAAAACGACTTTCTAATGATGAAAACTAGATGGCAAGAGATAATGTGACAAACTTGTTTTATAAATTCAGTGGAAGATAAATCCAAGACTTTTTCTATTAGTTATTTTAATTTGTAACTGTAAATAATCATACATTTTACCATCTTCCAACACCCATTTATCATTACAAGAATATATAGATGTACATAATAAATTGGATAATTGTACTCATTTGACTTGTTAAATTTTTAACTGTTAAATTTTGAGTTACTTTTTCTAATTTAATTATAATATCACATAGGGTTACGATAGCGAAGTAGCATCTTATACTTCTGAAGCCTAAATCTATTGTCCAGCTCAGAGTATTCACAGCTGTAACTCACTTGTGATACCAGTGTACTTCTCGGGCACTGGAACTTCATACTTTCTGGAGAGAGATTCTACTTCTGCTCTACCACTACTATCATACTAGGAAAACCTTTCGCTACACGACCGAAGAAATATATCTTCTAAAGAATTAGGCACAACAAACAAATGTTTCTTCTGAAGAATTAGCCAGAACAACTGAACAAATGTTTCTACTAAAGAATTATTATCTAATATACTGTATGGAGGGTCTGATGATCTAGTTTTTCATTTTAAAATACCTTACTTCTTAATTGTAATCAGATACTGTAAATGTATACTTTATAATTCATATAATGTTGCATCGCCATGACATTAATACTTTAAGTAAGTATGTTGGAGAATGTCTGAATAACTAGCAATAAAAGATGAGTAAGAGGAAGGGCAAAATGCAAGACGGGCCTATGTGCTTTAACATACTTAAATTTGATTATGACTGGATATTACAAATGAATGTTATTATTTTACGTTGATAATGTTGTATGCTTTAATAATGCTCAAAATACATGTGCGATTGACAGGATACAGTATACTATATGACAGAAAGAGGAAGGGCAGAATGTAAGACGGGCCTGCGTGCCCAATTCTTAACCCTTTGAAAATAAAGTTCGTTTGTTCGTTCGGTAGTCCCAACAACCAAACAAATGTTTCTTCTAAATAACTAGTCCAACAACCGAGCAAATGTTTCTACTAAAGAATTAGTCACAATAACCGAACAAATGTTTCTTCCAATGAATTAGTTTCAACACACAAATGTTTCTTCTAAATAATTAGTCACAACAACAGAACAAACGTTTCTACTAAAGAAGAGTCATTGAGTCACAACGACCAAATGTTTCTTCTAAAGAATTAGTCACAACAACCTAACAAATGTTTGTTCTAAAGAATTAGTCACAACAACCGAACAAGTGTTTCTTCTGAAGAAGAGTCACTGAGTCACAACAACCGAACAAGTGTTTCTTCTAAAGAAGAGTCACTGAGTCACAGCAACCAAATGTTTCTTGTAATGAATGATCCACAACAACACAATGTTTCTTCTAAATCATGGGTCACTGAGTCACAACAAACGAACAAATGTTTCTGCTAAAGAAGAGTCACAGAAAAAAAGTTTCTTCCAATGAATGAGTAACTGAATTACAATAACCTAACAAATGTTTCTTCTATAGAAAGAGTTACCGAACAAATAGGTTTTCTAATGCATTAGTCACTGAATCACAATAACCTAACAAATGTTTCTTCTAACTGCAAGCCCCCGGTACAAGTATCAAATGTGGTGGATCCAATGGAACCTGCCCACCGTTTGTACAGAACAAGTAAGTAGTAGAGAAATCTCGTAAAACTAGTTTTTACACAACCAGTAAGTAGAAAGGAAATCTCGTTAACCTTCTTCTTCTTCTTTGATCCTTAGCCGCCGACCGTCAAAGCAGTCAGTGGCCATTACGCCTCGTGGCGTCTTGTAGGGCAACAACAAATTGATTCCACTTTGCTCGGTCGGCGGCCAACCTTCGTACAGTGCCCCAACTCTGGTTCATTCTTTGCATCTCAGCCTCCACAGTCCTCCGCCAAGTTGTTTTTGGTCGGCCTCTCTTTCGTTTTCCTTCAGGGGTCCAAAGCATAGCTGTTCTTGTGATGGCATCGGGGTCTCTTTTGAGGACATGGCCAACTCAGCTCCAGCGTCTGCCAGCTATGATGGTGTGCATGTCCTCTTGCTTGCTCCGAGTAAGCAGATCTTGGTTGGTGATGGTATTCGGCCAAAAGATTGGGAGAATTTTTCTTAGGCATATTGTGTGAAAAGAGGACAATTTCGACATTTCCTTCTCTGTAACTCTCCAGCTCTCCGCGCCATAGAGAAGCACAGAAAGCACACAGCTCTGATATAATCCTAATTTTGGGTTTGTGCTGTACTGAGAAGACATCCAGATGTTGTTTAGACTAAAAAAGGCTGTTCTTGCTTTGTTCATTCTGTTGTTGATGTCTTTGCTTGCTCCGCCGTCTGGTGTTACTATGCATCCTAGGTATGTGAAGGCATCTGTCTGTTCCAGTTGCTGATTCCTTACTGATATGGGCTCAGGGTTGCTCACATTGAGCGTCATGACCTCTGTCTTCTTTAGGTTGATGTTCAAGCCCACCTGCTGGTTATACTTATTAAGTCTATCCGTTTTTTCCTGGATGTGTTGATGTGAATGTGCTAGCAGTGCAATGTCATCTGCATATTCCAGATCTTCCAGTGTAGAAAATGTAGTCCATCTTATTCCTCTTGGATTGCCCTCTGTTGTCTGGCGCATCACCCAGTCTATGACTGTTAAAAATAGAGTGGTTGATAAGGGGCATCCCTGTCGTACTCCTGTCTTCACTTCAAAGGTTAGGTTTCTCTGCCCAATGCTACACGTAAAGTTGGCATAAAGGCTTTTTTTGATTGACACTATGCAGCTTGGAATTCCATAAGCCCTCAGTATTTTCCATAAACTGTCCCTATGTATACTGTCAAAAGCTTTTTCAAAATCAACGAAATTAATGTACAGCTGTCTTTGCCATTCTGAGCACTGCTCTATAATGTTCCTGAGGGTAAATATATGATCTACACATCTTCTGTTCTTTCTAAATCCTGCTTGTTCTTTCTTCAGTTTGTGGTCTACTGCTTTTGAGATTCTCTTTATAATTATCCTGCCTAGTATTTTGCTGAGAACTGAGAGAAGAGTTATTCCTCTCCAATTATTGCAGTCTGCAAGATTTCCCTTCTTGGGCAATTTGACAATTATTCCTTTTCTCCACTCTGTTGGTGTTGTCCCTGTTTTCCAGACTTGTGCAAATAGTGGTTCTAATAGTTCTGCTGCTAGCTCAGGATCTGTCGTAAATAGCTCTGCATTTAAGTTATCATGACCAGGAGCTTTTCCATTCTTTAACCCTTTGATTGCTATGATGATTTCTTCTTTTCGTGGGATGTCTGTATTAACATCTAGATCATTTTCAGCCTCAGGAACATTCAATTGTGTCTCTGGTGGTTCCTTATTCAGAGTTTCTCTGAAATGCTCTGCCCATCTTGTTTCCTGTCCCTCTACTGTCGTGATGAGATTTCCGTGCTTATCTCTTACTAATTTAATATTGTTTGCACCTCGTTTTCCACTGATGATTTTAGTTATTTTGTGTACTGTGCTTTGTTCATTTCTCAGAGCTGCCTCTTCTGCCTGTCTTGCAAGGTCATCCAGAAATGTCCTTTTGTTAGCACGGCTTTGACGTTTACCTTTCTTGTCCAGCTGACTGTACTGTTCACTATATATTGCCTTTAACCTGGGAGACTTAGCTTCTGTTTTCTTTCTTTTCATTTCCTTTTTCTTCGCTATGGTGTTTAGCGTATCTGGTGTTATCCAGTCTTGGCTCTTTCTTTCCTGGAATCCCAAGCATAACTTGCTGCTTTCCTTGTATATTGTTGAGATGGTGTTGAATCTCTGGTCAAGTATCGAATGCTGTGGATCCAATGGAACCTGCCAACCGTTTGTACAGAACAAGTAAGTAGTAGAGAAATCTCGTAAAACTAGTTTTTACACAACCAGTAAGTAGAAAAGAAATCTCGTTAACCTAGTTTTTACACAACCAGTAAGTAGAAAGGAAATCTCGTTAATCTAGTTTATACTAAACCAGTAAGTAGAAAAGAAACTTCGTAACCCTAGTTTATACAGAACAAGGAGGTAGAAGTGAAATCTCGTAAACAACGTAAACCAATTTATACACAATCAATAATAAGGTGGGAAACCTCGTAAACTTAGCTTATGTACAACCAATAAGAAGAAGGGAAACCTCGTAAATCTAGTTTATACACAACCAGCAAGAAAAAGGGTGACATCGTAAACCTACTTTATATACAACCAGTAAGAAGAAAGGAAACCTCGCAAACCTAGTTTATACACAACCAATAAGAGGAAGAGACACATCGTAAACTAAGTTTATACACAACCAGTAAGAAGAAGGGTAACCTAGTTAACCTAGCTTATACACAACCAGTAAGTATTAAGGAAACTTCGTAAACCTAGATTATACACAACCAGTAAGAAGAAGGGAAACCTCGTAAACCTAGTGTATATATAACCACTAAGAAGAAGAGAAACCTCGTAAACTTAGCTTATACACAACTAGCAAGTAGTAGGGAAACCTCTTTAACCTACTTTATATACAATCAGTAAGAAGGAGGGAAACATCGTTAACCAAGTTTATGCACAACCAGTAAGTAGTAGGGAAACCTTGTTAAAATAGTTTATACACAACCAGTAAGTAGTAGGGAAACCTCGCATAGTTTATACACAACCAGTAAGAAGAAGCGAAACCTAGTTGACCTAATTTATACACAACCAGTAAGTAGTAGGGAAACCTCGAAAACGCACGTTTATAACAGTAGACAGCGTGTTTGTTTCTACATGTTAAGGTGTAAGGACAGTGAGAACACTATACTAATTTATAGGGATATATATATATATATATATATATCATAGAAAATGGAGGAGAGCGAAATAGAATCTGATGAGTTTCATTTTCCTCCGCTCATCCTGAGAGAGTCTTTTATGTTCAGCCTAACTTTCAGTTATAATTAGAGGATATAGTGTAACTATATTTTTCATTTTATGTTTTATTTACTTACAAAATATTGTTCACTGTTGAATGTATTTGGTGATAGCTTTTCAAAAATTGTTATTGTTTGTTTGCTTTTTCTGTTCATCAATTCGTTCTACGAATTGGCCGTATCTTTTTTCTTTCTCTCTCTCTTTTGTCCTTCTTATATTTCCCATCTCTGTCTTCTATTTAAGACCGTGACTGACAAATATGTGAACCACGTGACGTGTATTGTTGAACTGTAAAGTTCACTCAATGCCAATGTTTTTGTTTTATGTTTGTTTGTTAATTATTGATGGCTCTGTTGCCGTGATCCCCAATACTGAGTGACCCAAAGAAGTTGGGGTTTCAAAAGTAGCCCCCAGTGTATGTGCAATAGATGCCAGTCTTATCCTGTCATTGTTAAATGTTGACAAGTCAAGTCAAGCATTATACCTCTTGAATTCTGAAATTATGTACAATGTTCTAGAGTTCACACATGCGTTACTGAATTCACCTGGGCTATGTTCTAACATATTACCTTCGTTTTCATTTAATTTCGACAGTCAATAATGAGCCATTGTCTCATACATTTATGTGCTTGCCACCAGAGTCAGCGATTCATATACTTATGTTCTTATCACCAGAGTCGTTGTTTCAACTACTTATATCATCATCGGAGTCAGTGTCTGATTTACTCATGTTCTTATCATCAGTCAGTGTTTCTTATATTTGCGTTCTTATCACCACAGTCAGTGTCTGATCTACTCATGTTTTACACACCAGAATCAGTGTCACATGTACTTATCTCTAGGGTCATTGTCTTCCATACGTATGCACCTATCACTAGAGTCAGTGTCTCATGATATATATATATATATATATATATATATATATATATATATATATAAAGGTAAAGGAACCCGTTACACGCCCATTGAGGCATATTGGGAATATGGTGTTAGGCCCATATTATCTTGACCGTCGTCACACGAGGGGTGATGTGGTCGGCATCACGCCGGCCGCCTTAACCTTCCCAGAGTAGCACTGGTACCCATTTGGGGCTGGGTCGACCCAGGAGCCGTTTGTGGTCTAAAAATTTTTCCGCCTCATCTGGGGATCGAACCATAGACCACTGCGCTAGGAAGCCAGTGCACTAACCACTATGCTACCGCGGCTATATATATATATATATATATATATATATATATATATATATATATATATATATATATATATATATATATATATATATATATATATATATATATATATATATATATATATATATACTGAAGCACATTAAAAACGCACCACCTGTATAATCCAGGAGCAGAGTGTGAAATGTAAATATAAGTGTTTACTAAGTTTACATACTTGGAATCTTTATTCATTTTCCTATGAATCCATGCTGGTCATTAATTTGTACATTTGATTATTATGAAATTCATTGCATTCTGTGCAGGCAAGGGAGAAAACCAAAAATGCAACCAATAAAAAAATTCATTCACACTATTTTCAGTATCTGGTATGTCCACCGTGTGCTTGCAAACAAGCTTGGCAGCGGCTCCGCATGGAACGCACAAGTCTCTGAAGGAAATTCCGGGGAATCAAGTCCCATTCACGTGTAAGTGCGGCTTCGAGCTGTTGCAGATTAGCTGGAGAACCTTGCCTGTAGACTCTGCGTCCAAGCTCGTCCCACAGATGTTCTATAGGGGACATGTCTGGTAATAGGGCAGGCCAATCAATCGTCACAATGTTCTGCTGCTGTAGATATTGCTGCGTAATGCATGCGGTGTGCGCACGTGCGTTATCCTGCTGGAGAAGCTGCAAGTCTGGATAATTTGGGAACGCAGGAGCAACCAATGCATCCAGAACCTCATCTCGATATGTCACAGCATTAACATTTCCGCGGAAGACGTGAAGAGGCAAGCGATAGTGAAAACTGAATCCTCCCCAAATGTGAATACTGCCACCACCAAATCGGTTGTGCTGACGAACACAGCAATCTGCAAAGCGCTCTCCACACCGTCGCCAAATCCGCATACGTCCATCAGCAAAGGATATGTTGAATCTGCTCTCGTCTGTGAATAGAACAGCGTTCCACGTCGTTTTCAGATAGTCGTGGCATTTCAAGCACATGTACTGGGTGTTTTGTCTCAACGGCCTTTTTATACCGAGTATACTGCCACAACGCGTACACATTGTCAGGGTCATAGATGTTGGGATTCGTGTTGCACGTGCAACTTTCATTGTTTTCATGTAGTCTGTACACAAACCCGTGGGTTGAATCATGCACGTTTCATTCCAGCAGCCATTCGCTCTCTACCTCATGACAAACATGGGGAAAATCCATTCCCACACTTTTTTTCCCAGCTTCTCGGCATCAGTATATATAATAGTGGTGCGTTTTCAATGTGCTTCAGTATGTATGTATATGTCGGCGTCTGTGGCCTAATGGATATGAACGCAGTTTCATAATCCAGATATACCAGGTTCGAAACCTGCTGCTGGCGGTTTGGTAGCAGATCGCTTTGTGTTAATTTTTAACAATGGTATAAGCGCCGTACCGTTCAGAAAGCAATGGCAAACTACTGAACGTAAAAATTGCCTAGAAAAATCACAAAACAGCCAATAAAAGCTGGGGTTGATTGCCACGTCCTGTAAAGGATAAGCAACTAACTATGTATATATATATATATATATATATATATATATATATATATATATATATATATATATATATATATATATATATATATATATATATATATATATGCATCAATATGGAAGAACTGAAGGCAGCACTGGAAGAAAATCAAGATGGACAAAGCAGCAGGGCATTATGGTATAACGCCACAAATGGTTTAGTGCATGGGAGCAGCAGGTGACCTATTACTCCTGATGGTCCAACAGTCAGCTTGATGCCATAAAAACCTTACCAAAGGATGGGGATAGCCATCATAACACCCATTTTCAAAAAGGGTGACAACCGACAACGTAGAAAGTACGGTCCCCGTCTCAATGTCCCGTAAAACGTACTCTAGAATCCTGGATCAGAGACTCAGACGCCTAGCTGAGCTACAAATGGATGAAGGCCAATGTGGCTTCCAAGCAAATCAAAGTAATGAAGACCTGATCTTCACATTCAGACAGTTGAGTGAAAAGGTCTTTGAGCATAAAGGTGAGATGCATCTTTGTTTCTTAGATCTTGAAAAGGCTTTTGATAAGGTCCCTTGGAACAAACCTGGAGCAGACTGCTTGGCAGGGAAAAACAATATAGCACCTCTGATTCATGCTATACAGAGCTTCTACAAGTCATGCAGAACTTATATGATGACGGTAAACCATAAGTCAGAAGAGTTCAAGACCACCAGTGGTGTAAGATGAGGTGATGTTCTGTCACCTTTTCTTTTCATACTCTCATAGACGATGTCATCAAAGCATGTAAGGAGAGGACAAGAAAGTATTCAGTGGAGTACTGAAAGAGGAGACAGGTTTGTATTTCATAGCTGGCATTTGCCGATGATTTTGCCTTGATTGCTAAATCAGAAGCAAATATTCAACCTGTAAGACTGGAAGGAAGAACTGAAGAAGAGAGTGATGGTCATCAGCAGCTCCAAAACAAAAACCATGGTAGTATCACGAGAGGAAGGACGCCATCAGATTATGCTGAAAGAACAGGTCTGGAGCAGGTCAACAATTTTAAATACCCCGGAGCTGTCATAGACTGGAAGGGAGGCATCAAAGAAGATTTGGCTACCTGAAGAGCAGAGCAGCAGCTGATAGAATTTTTCAGGCCATAAATCAAGGATTGCTCAGCAAAAGAGAAGTTCACAAGAAGACCAAGATGGCTATATGCCGTTCCATTTATGTCCCAGTCTTGACGTATGGATGCGAGTCATGACCAATTACTACAACCCATAAATGCAGATTCAAACCTCAGAAATGAGGTATCTAAAGTAAGTGGTTGGAGTAACAAGAAGAGATATAATCCGCTACTAGACGATAAGTCATTTCCTAAAAATGCAAACAACTGCAGACCCAAATAGAACAGTCCCAACAAAGATGGTCTGGCCATGTCTGTAGAATGGAAGAAGATCGGCTACCACGACAAGTATGGGAAACTAAGAGCCAGAGATCCAGACCTCCATGGCGACCCAGAGTCATCTGGGAGGACATCATTAGACAATCTCTGAATGTCCGAGTACTAAAATAGAACCAGGCCAGGAGGAAGACTGCTGATAGGATAGTGTGGCGTTCTCTCTTCCAAACCTCTACATCTCACGGTAGAAGAGGAACGACTAAGTAAGTAATATATATATATATATATATATATATATATATATATATTCTTCTTCTTCTTTGATCCTTAACCGCCGACTGTCAAAGCAGTCAGTGGCCATCACGCCTAATGGCGTCTTGTAGGGCAGCAACAAACTGCTTCCACTTTGTTCGTTCCGCGGCCATACTTCATACAGTGCCCCAGATCTGGTTCATTCTTTGCGTCTCGGCTTGCACAGTTCAGTGCCAAGTTGTTTTGTTTTTGGTCAGCCTCTCGTTCGCTGTCCTTCAGGGTCCATAGCATAGCTGTTCTTGTGATAACGTCAGGTCTCTTCTGAGGATGTGGCCAACCCAACTCCAGCGTCTGCCAGTTATGATGGTGTGCATGTCCTCTTGGTTACGACTAAGCAGTTCTTGGTTGGTGATGGTATTCAGTCAAAAGATTCGAAGAATTTTCATTAGGCAGATTGTGTGGAAAGAGGACATCTTCGACATTTCCTTCTCTGTTACTCTCCAACATTGCGCACCATAGAGAAGCACAGAAAGTGCACAACTCTCATATAATCTTGATTTGGTGTTTGTGCTGTACTGAGATGACTTCCAGATGTTGTTTAGACTAGCAAAGGCTGTTCTCGCTTTTTTTCATTCTGTAGTTGATGTCTTTGCTTGTTTTGCCGTCTGATGTTACTATGCATCCTAGGTATGTAAATGTGTCTGTTCTAGCTTCTGGTTCCTTATTGATATGACCTCAGGGCTGCCTACACTGTTTGTCATGACCTCTGTCTTCTTTAGAAGAACTTCTTTCTGAAGTTGAGACTCACCTTCTGGCTTTACTTATTCAGTCTATCTGGTTTTTCTTGGATGTGTTGATGTCAATGTGCGATTAGTGCAATGTCTTTCTGCATATTTCAGATCTTCTAGTGTAGAAAACATTGTCCATCTTATTCCTCTTGGACTGCCCTCTGTTGTCTAGCATATCATCTAGTCTATGACTGTCAAAAATAAAGTTGTTGATAAGGGGCATCCTGTCGTAATTTAGCCTTCACCTCAAAAGTTAGGTTGCTCAACCCAACACTGCTTGTAAAGTTAGAATAGAGGCTTTTTATGATGGAAACAATGCAGTTTGGAATTCCATAAGCCCTCACTATTTTCCATAGATTGTACCTGTGTATGCTGTCAAAAGCATTTTAAAAATCAACAAAGTTAATGTATAGCTGTCTCTGCCATTCTAAGCACTGCTCTATAATGTTTCTGATGGTGAGTATATGATCTGCACATCTTCTGTTGTTTCTGAATCTCGCTTGTTCTTTCCTCATCTATAGTCTTCTGCTTTTGAAATTATCTGGATAATTATCCTGCCTATAAATGAAAGCATTTATCCTCAAAGGCATTGTCTCATTTAGTTATGTCCTTGAGATAAGTGTTATTGTCTGATAAACTTATCAAGCAAACGAATTCTAGTATTGTATGTTGTACCATTTCCATTACAAGAAACTGTTTTCCCATCGAAGTGCCTACCAATGATCCTACACTTCAAGGAACATATACATATGGCTGTTAAGCAGTGTGTAATAAACGAGCGCCAAGGCCTTATAGCTCTATCGTTTCCTATATCTCTCGAATTTTATTTCTCCCACATTTGTGCTCTTTCATCCCACATTTGCTATTTCATCGTTTTGATTACTCGCGACCGGTATCTAGAGAACTGCATTTGTTCTTTCATCGGTGGTAAAATAAAGTCTTTTGATTGAGTCCCCATACCTGACATCATCGTTTGAAGTCCACATTGCATCGTGATTAATCTGGTGAAAACACATCTGGTCATCCCAATCAGACATCTGGGCATTATACAATTTCTGTGGACTGTTGTTATCTTTGTTGCTCGGCCGGGTCACCACATTGGACGCCCAGCTTGGCCGGGTGAAAACGTCTCATACTGTTTAAACCAACCGGCATGTAAATCAATAGGCGGCGCCATAACAAAGAGTGCCGCCAACACACGGAGCGATAGACAATCAGAGAGTAGTGTGACAGCACTTTTGCAGTGGCCAGCCAATTATCTCAATACCTGTTTGTCAGGCAAGCAAGGCAACGAAAGTTGGTCGCCACTTACCCCACCCACTTTTGGACTGACAGGGGACAAGAGCGATCCTGGGAATGAATTCTTGGGTATAGATTGTATGGGTGGAGTTGTACGTCACCGGTCCAAGGAACCCACATTAGACTTCAAGAGATATAATATACAGCGTAGCTCGCTAGAGAGTCCAATTGTTACATTGTGGAGTAGAGATTAAATCCCTAAAACGCCTTGCCTAAATACACGTGTTTATTCAGAGTGGATAATAATTCATTTCTGTGGTGAATTGTGTTCTTAAAGGATTTTGCAAAGGGAAAAGAAGGTTAGTAGATCTTTTACAGATTACACAGCGCTACAAAAAAGAAATATTTTTTGGGTGTCAAACATTTTACTCTTGATTGTACATAAATGAGGCCTGCTCAATCCAAATATCACATTTACTTGTCTGTAGCAGCTCTAGTTTTTGAGATACAGACATTTTTGTATTTCATTAATACAGGGTGACCCAAAAAAACGGGTCCGCGAGCGCACTTATTTTTGCGCGCGCGGCCCCGTTTTTGTTTTTTGGGTCACCCTGTATTATTACAATATTTTCTATATAATGCTATGTAAAAAAAACTATTGCTGTCTAGTCCTTTACAAAAGAAAACTGCTTGTTTACTCTCAGTTTCAGTTTTCCAAGAATCTTCCTATAATTGCCTTTTTTAGATTTTAAGCCACTGCATGCATGTTAGTATGCTACTTATTTTATTACACTTCTAACAGAGGATGGCATCATCTTCAAGAAGAGCATGTTTTCTTTCTCCGCATTTATTTTGTTATATTTGTGGAGAGTAAACTTTCAAAGAAGAACTTAGGAAGCATATTACTGTTTTTGTAAAAAAGGCATACTTTGCTTACTTTAAAGTAAAACTAGGTGACCAGGACAAGTCTTGGGCTCCTCATATTGTTTGCAAAACATGTGTTGAACACCTGCGACAGTGGACTTGTGGGAAAAGAAAATGTTTAAAATTTGGAATTCCAATGGTTTGGAGAGAGCCCAAGAACCACTATGATGACTGTTATTTCAGTGTTGTGAATATTAAGGAAATTAATGGAAAAAATCACAAAAAGTGGAAATATCCAGATTTAGATTCTGCTAGGCGGCCTGTTCCACACGGAGATGACATACCAATTCCAACTTTCAGGCAGATTTCGGATTCACTGCTAGAAGATGAGACAGCAGTGGCATGTGGACCGACAAGTGACAGTGATAGTGATTTCGAAGATGATTTTTCAGATGCTCAACGCTTCGACCAGCTTGAACTAAATGATCTAATCCGAGATCTATATCTCTGCAAGGAATCTTCAGAACTTTTGGCTTCAAGATTGAAAGAAAAAATAATTACTGACTGCTGAAACAAAGGTTACATTTTATCGCAGCAGAGAACAAGGTTTTATTCCATTCTTTTGTAAGGAAAACAACCTTGTGTTTTGTACTAATGTAGGAAGTCTTGTTAACAAAATGGGTGTAAGTTATACACCAGATGAGTGGCGACTTTTCATTGACAGCTCTAAAAGAAGTTTGAAGGGTGTTCTCTTACACAATGGTAACAAATATGGCTCAATTCCAATTGCTCATTCTACTACAATGAAGGAGGAGTATGCTACAATAAGCACAGTTCTGGAAAAATTGAAGTATTTAGAACATAACTGGATGGTTTGTGTAGATCTTAAAATGATGAACTTCTTGCTTGGCCAGCAAATGGGATTCACCAAATATCCATGCTTTATATGTTTGTGGGATAGCAGGGCAAAAGATATGCACTGGACAAAGACACAGGGGCCGTTGAGGGATGAATTTAAAGTTGGAGAAAAAAATATTGTCAATAAGCCTTTCAATGATCGAAAAAGAGTTCTACTGCCACCATTACATATAAAGCTTGGCTTGATGAAGCAATCTGTTAAGGCACTGAACAAAGATGGTACCTGTTTTAATTACTTATGAAGAAAGTTTCCAGAATTGAGCATAGACAAACTTAAAGCTGGAATTTTTGATGGACCTCAAATTAGAAAGTTAATAAACGATCCAAATTTTATTGATTCCATGAACAAAACAGAGTCCACAGCCTGGTCATCATTTGTTTTAGTTGTGCAAAACTTTCTGGGTAACTTTAAAGCAGACAATTATTCTGAATTAGTTGGAAACATGCTGTCGAGTTTTTGTGAACTGGGATGCAACATGAGCATAAAATTGCACTACCTCCATAACCATTTACATTTATTTCCGGAGAATCTTGGCGACTTTAGTGAGGAGCAGGGTGAAAGATTTCACCAAGAAATAAAAATAATGGAAGAGAGATACTGTCGTAAATTTATTTTGAGAGAAAAGAGTCGTAGAAATAGTGGTCCGGTTTAGAGTGGAAAATGATGATGGAAAGCTCAGTGATAGAAAATGTAGAGATTTAATAGTTGCTTCACAGCGTGCTGGAGGAGAGTAAAGACAGACTTATTTACGACAATTCGTCTCTCTCAATCTTCTCTTCCACTCTCCTGGTCAAACAATTATTTGCCAGTTTTCCAGTCACGCATCTGCGCGCACACCGATTTGGTGTTTTCAAACACACAGACGCCGTAGATACAAACTATATTAAACGAATCGGGGAAAAGTTGGGCTTTGGGTATATCCAACACACAGACCTAAATGAGTTTATGTGATTTTATTCACTTTAAACATCAATAATTAACAAATAGCAGGTATTACATAAATTATCATCAGTACACAAATGCAAATAACAAGTTTGGGAGGGGTGAAGAAGATTGGTATCGACTAAGCCCGTCCCGCTTATTAGACAAAGATAAACCCAGTCCAGAGATAGATAATATCAGGAACATAGGTACGTTAACCTAACAGTGAAGTTAATTACTCTGAAAGAGGTGTTAATAAGTTAGGTATAGGTGATAGAAAGAAATCCTGTTCTTCCCAATTGTTCTTCCCTTTACTAAGCAAATGAAAAGGAGGGGGTTTTAAACATTGTTAACAAATTATCAACTATCCCACTTAAAGGAACAATGTAGGGTATACAGAAAAGATATATATTACCAGGTAAGCAAGTTAACAAAATGGTTACACAAAAGAATTAATTTCCTGTCATTCATACACTCTGTGCGGATCCACACTCATATACACCACACACTTACCGAGTTGCAGCATCAGTCACTCCATAGAATGATAAACACACTGATTAAACTCTTGACACGTGTAACTGTCTAGCACTTCTATGCCCCGCCCCAGATATTGCGAGTTTTTACTGAGAGCAAATATTCCCGCTTTTCGCCGGACTTGAAGTTCTAAGAGTTCTTGTGGTTTATTATAAAGAAACGAGTCTATGGGATGGCACTGACGCAGTTCGACACAGGGGTGAAAAATGAGATGATGGTATAATCCTTCACTGCGTGATGATAGCCACTCACCGGGAAAGTTTTTAATCCAGTGAGGAAAAACTAGGCTCGGTCACAGTCAGGAATATATGTACTCTCTCACAGTAAACAGTAAATATAATATCGCTACTGGCGATGATTACCTTCCAGTTTATCTTACAGGTTTGTAAGGGTATTTTGATGATTTTTCTTTAAAATGTTCTTGGGTGGGCTTTATTTCATTTAATTCTGACAGCTAGGTCGCAAAAGGACCGCCACAAGATTATATTTAAAAGAAATGTTTCTTCAATATGACTGGAAGTTTATAGGATGATTTCTTTATTTAGCTGGGACCGCAGGTTACGATCACTCGCTTTGCACAGAATAGAAATCACTGCAAATATATATATATAAAATCCAGGGGAAAATCTATAACAAGATTTCAATAAAGCTAGTGCTTCTGTAAAGGTCTGGCCAGCGAGTGATAACGTGTCTAGTCTTCATGGTCTATTTAGCTAAAATGGAATGTAAGTTGAGTGGGACATGATAAACTTGACAGCTTATTTGATCTCACGAACTTTTGGGGATCTGACCGCCAAATCAAGAGAAGAAACCGCACCCTGGTCTTCGTATCTCCGTTCGCTGCTGCCCGTTTCGGCTTTCCCCGTTCGCTCGGTTCTGCGATTGACACCGAGACGCGAAATTAGCGGCAAGCAACTGCGTCTCGTATCAGGGACCACTACTGTCTTTGATAACGCCGATAGTCTCCCCTAAAATCCCTCAGTTCGTCTCTTTGATCCTGGTCGCTGTATCTGTTTGATTCTGGCGACGCCCCCCACTGGCCAAGTTAATTAAAATAACTGCCTATGATTGTTCAAGAGATGTTAGTGGGCGTGATTTGATCTCTCCTTAAATCAATGCGATGACCAGAATCAACGATAGGTAAACTTTCCGCATATCAATCAGCAAACGTGTCTGCCCTCTGTGTGGAACAGTTTCATAGCTAATGAATCCACGTGAAAGAAGTCCCGTTATACAAGAATTACAACAAAGTTCAGGGGTTCTAATGTTATGAAAAGCTAAAAGTCCCTTTAAATCATCCATCATATCAGGGAGAATTCACTTGTCAAACTAGACGTACGTCACAATCGTCCCCACTTTTAGACATGAAACCATTTTTCATGTTTCATTTTTTGACAATGGAGGTGACCTGATTGGTGATTTTAGGATGAGTGGTATCTTCAGTTTGCTCTTCTTCCTCTGTAGACCAGTTTCTACTCAGGAAATCAGCCCCGACATTCTGTCTTCCCGGAATATATTCCACTTTGAAAGAATAAACGCTTAAAAGAAGCGCCCAACGCATGATCCTTGCGTTAAATTCTTTATTGGCACCAAGAAATGCTAACGGAGCGTGGTCTGTTTGCACCGTGAAAGATGTACCATAAAGAAACTCATGATGGCGTCTGATACCGTCAATCAGAGCAAGACATTCCCTTTCAACTACGCTGTAGTTCCGTTCCGCTTTATTTAATTTCCGACTGCCATAGGCAACTGGAAATAGCATGTTCAGGTCACTGTCATCGGCTTGAAGCAGTGTTGACCCGATGCCCTGACCTGACGCGTCGACTCTCAGTACAAAAGGTTTCTTGAGGTCAGGCAACCTCAAAATGGGGTATGCAGACAACTGTCCTTTCAAAGTGCTATACGCGTGTTCGCACTTTTGATCCCATATGACCTTATCAGGACAACCTTTCTTTGTGAGGTCAGTCAGAGGTGCCGTCAGTCCGTTGAAGTTCTGGATGTACTTCTGATAGTATGCACATAGCGATATGAAGGAACGTACGTCTTTCTTCGTTCGGGGTCTTTTTGCTGCCATTATTTTCTCCACGTTCTTCTTAATAGGCCAACTGCATCCGTGAGAAATAGTGTGCCCCAGGAAGTCTAACTGTTCAAACCCGATGAGATATTTGCTAGGTCGGGCTGTGAGACCCGTTTCCTGTAGTCTCCTGAGGAGCATAGCAACCGTAGCAATATGTTCTTCATAGGTTTCCGATGCAATTAAGATGTCATCCATGAAATTATGGATATGGGGACTTTGCAAAGGTTGTAGAAGCTTCCTCATCATCCTGGTGAACACTCCTGGTGCATTATGCAAACCGAACGGCATCACGTTAAATGTGTAATGTCCTTTACTAGTGCTGAAAGCTAACAAAGGTTTAATTTCCTCCTTGACTGGTATTTGATAATAACCTTTGCTGAGGTCAATCTTGGAGAAGATCTTTGCTTTGCTGAGCTTGGTGAACAACTCAGAAACAGTTTGGAGAGGTTCGGGCTGAAATTCCGTTACCGCGTTTAGCAACCTGTAATCAATGCACAGCCGAACTTCCTTATTGGGCTTCTGCAACAGCACTACACTCGAGCTGTAAGGAGATGTAGACTCACTGATAATTCCTGCCTGACGCAGCTTGTCTATTTCTCCGCGAAGTGCATCAGCTTTAGCGTACGGGATGGGGTAAACTCTGGTTTGAACAAGGGTCTCGTTTGTTAATTTCATATCAAATTCAATGAGATTTGTTCGACCAGGTACATCCGTTAAGACTGCGCTGTACTGTTTTAGTAGAGCCCTGGTTTCTGTTTGTTGTTCTGGTGAGAGATTGTCGCCGAACTTGACATCTTTAAAGGATTCTGTGGGTTGCAATGGATACTCCATGCAACCATCATCATCTTCCTCGTCTTCCGTTGCTATGGCGACAGCCAGGAGATGCTCGGAGGATGGCACCGGTCTTTCCAAATATTTCTTTAGCAGATTTATGTGGAAGACCTTCTCCTTTCCTTTGATGGAGATCTTGTAGTTGGTACGTGAGATCTTTTTAAGGACGGTAAACGGTCCTTGCCATCCGATGCGAAGTTTATTGCTTCCGGTTGGAAGTAGCAATAGGACTTTCTCCCCTGGTTGTAGTTCTCTCTCTTTTGCAGCTTTGTTGTATCTTTTAGTAATTTTAGCGCGGGCTTTCTTAAGGTTGGTAGTAGCTAGATCCCATCCTAGCTTTAGCCTTTCCTTAAGCTCAGATACGTACTTGCTTGCAGAGACGACTGTCTCGTCAGCCTTCTGGTCTGTCAGGGACCGAAGTAAGGCTTCTAGTGGCCCCTTAATAGGTCTGCCAAATAAAAGTGTAGCTGGCGCAAAACCCGTAGACGCTTGGGGTACCTCTCGGTAGGCGAATAAGGCAGCCGATATATATTGGTCCCAGTCTTCCGGTTTCTCCTGACCCAGCTTACGTAACATCATGGTGAGGGTACCGTTAAAACGTTCCACGAGCCCATTTCCGGCCGGATGGTAGGGACTTGTGTGGATATGTTTGGCCCTCAAGATCTTAAAGATCTCCTCCATTAACAGGCTACGGAATTGGGATCCATTGTCCGTCAAAACTTGTTGAGGGAATCCCAACCGTGTAAAAATTTGCACAAGGGCTTCTGCGACATGCTTGGAATTAGTGCATGGTAGCGGTACGGCTTCGGCCCACATAGTGCAAGTGTCAACTAAGGTCAGGATGAACCTGTTCCTTCTTTTGGTCTTTTCCAGAGGACCAATAATGTCGACAGCAACCCGTTCAAATGGAGTCCCTACTATTGGCATTTGCCCCATAGGTACTGGGGGTGTCAAGTGCTTGGGTGCTACCCGTTGGCACTGGGCGCAGGATTTCACATACCTGACAATGTCAGAGTTCATTCCTGGCCACCAATAGTGGGTTTTTATTCGCTGAATAGTGGCGTTTTGCCCCATATGTCCGCTAAAGGGAAGAGAGTGCCCCATTTCTAAGATCTGGTTTCTGTACTGCGTCGGTACTAGGAGCTGGTTATTCGCCGTGTCCGGGTTGCCCGTTCTACGATACAATACACCATCCTTAGAAAAGATGTCTCCGTTGTGTCTGGGGTCCTTAGCCATGGGCAGTTTTTTTAAAGCAGGGCGCCAGAGTAGGGTCCTTTTGTTGCACCTCCTTCAGTTCATTCGGCAAGAAATTTGGCGCAGGCTCCCTCTCCTTCTTGGCTTGCCCTCTTGTGGTTACCGCTGCCACAATCGGCTCCTTAGGTCTCCCAATGAACACATATCTACATCCCAGGATAACTGGGTAGATCGGATCATCCATTATGGCCGCTTTAATAACTCCTCTGACAAAGTCAGAGTGTATTTCTACCAGTGCGATAGGAAGCGTCCTGGGTGCGTCACTCCTGAAAACTCCACTAAGTTTGACGGTTTCCTCTGTCTCCTGACCTGGTTTGACTAGGTGTCTAGCAACAATACAACTAAAACTTAATCCAGTGTCAAAGAGACAAGTAGTTGAGGTACCATTCAAAATTACAGTTCCTCGAGTTGAGGGTCGGTCCCCCTCAGGTTGAGAATCACTGACGTTGACTCTACCTTTCGAGGCTGTATGCAAACATCCAATGCGGTTTGCACCGGTTTGTTTGCCCTGATCAGACGTTCCTGGTGTAGGGGTCTTCCCTTTTCCTTGACCTTGGTGGCCGCGCTGCCACGTAGGCTTGTTGGGTTGATCAGAATTGTTGTTGGGGGGGTATCGGGTTTTGTAGAATTTCGATTTTTCCTGGGGAGGTTTCTGGGTATTGTTATCTCGTTGGTTATAATGTTGAGAGGAAGTGGAAGAATAGGATGCCTGCTCTAGATTCTGTTTTCGAGATGGCTCATCGGTGGGTTTACGTTTAGTGCTGGGAAGTTCGGCTATTGCATTGCTATAGCGTTCGGCTTTATTGAGTATGTCTTCAAGCCTGACTGCCCCCTGTTCGGCCAAAAATCTACGAGTTTCATTCGAAAAAGTGGATTTTATCTGCTCCACAAGAACAAGTTCGAGGAGTCCCTCATATGAAAGAGGTAGGTCAGATAATTCAATGCACTTTGTCAGATAACCCGTGAGACGTGAAGAGAACTGGGGAAATGTTTCCGTGCTCTCTTTTCGGCTGTTTCTGAACAACTGCAGAAACTTTCGGGCAGTCATCTCAAGCTGCTGTAGTAAGGCCTTCTTCAACAGGTCATAATCATGTTGATTCGGTCCCAGCTTTGTGTAAACGTCATAAGCATTGCCTTTCAGTGACGTTGAAAGTTTGAGCGCCCAGCGGGTACTCTCTAACCCATAAAGATTCGCGAGTCTCTCGAATTTTTCTAGGTAGCTGTCAATTTTTTCGTTAGGGCTAGGAAAAGATTGTAAAGAAAACGACATAGCAGTTAATTGGGCAGACTGAGTGCTGGAGAGATCCATTGTTTGAGACTGGGGCGAAGACGGCTCTCCATTATTTGAAGTAGAGGCACTCCGACTCTCTAAAGCCTTGAGCGCTAACTCATGCTGTCTTTCCTTGTCTCTCTCTTCGCGTTGTCTCTCCTTCTCTCTTTCCCTGCGGGCGTCCATCTCTGCCTCAATTTTCTTCTGCTTCAATTGACGATCGTCCGCTTCTTTCTTCCTAGCTTCTGCCCTCTCTTCCTCCGCGTCATACCTTTGAAGTTCCTGGTTGATAAACAGATTAGCAGCTTCTGTGTCTAGTCCTGAGTCCTTGGCCTCTTGCCTCAAAAGGGATCTTATCCTAATTCTCTCTGCCATTGTCAAAGAACTGGATGCTTCTAAGACTAGAGAATAGTAAGATGGAACAAGAAGGGGAAAACTCAAAGCCGCTACGAAAAAACCCAAAGTAAAAAAAAATTTACTTGAGTTACCTCCTACCTGTACTGTGCAAACTTATCGCTGCTATTATCTGGCAATTAAGGCTCTAAACGCAAGCGACTATGCCACTAAATGGTAAGTTACACTGGAAAAGAATCTACTTTTACTAACAGTAGAGAAAAATTTAAATTAAAACAATTTAAAAGGGAAAAAAAAAATTTTTTTTTTCCCTAAATTTTAAATCTCTGACAACAAACTCCGTCCCTAAAGTCAATTATTGAGATGAGACGTTGTTAACTTAATTTTTAGAAATCAGAACAATCCGTCTTTAGCTAAGCTCAACTCTTTTTAACTTCAAAAACCTTAGTGACTGTAAAACAATCACGCAATCCCAGCAACTCTTATAAAGAAAGAAATTGAATTATCTCCGCCAGAGGATAATTAAAATAGCAAATATTTTTGTTTATCTGTACTTTCTACTGCTGTGGAGAGAAAACAACCTGTAAATATGCTGTGTGGACAACCCAAATACTTAAAGAACGTTTGTCTAGGGGTGTAATTATTTATTTATTTCCCTAATTCACATGACAAATCATTCACACTCTACCTAGTTAGTCCCAGACTAAATCAGACTCAAAATATCTTTAACCCGGCTATGCTATTGCCTCAAATGTAGCTCAAGATCCCAGAACCAGCCCACAAATATGTGTGCATCAAATGTATCTCAAAATAATCCCGGCGAGCCAGCCAAATATTGTCGTAAATTTATTTTGAGAGAAAAGAGTCGTAGAAATAGTGGTCCGGTTTAGAGTGGAAAATGATGATGGAAAGCTCAGTGATAGAAAATGTAGAGATTTAATAGTTGCTTCACAGCGTGCTGGAGGAGAGTAAAGACAGACTTATTTACGACAATTCGTCTCTCTCAATCTTCTCTTCCACTCTCCTGGTCAAACAATTATTTGCCAGTTTTCCAGTCACGCATCTGCGCGCACACCGATTTGGTGTTTTCAAACACACAGACGCCGTAGATACAAACTATATTAAACGAATAGGGGAAAAGTTGGGCTTTGGGTATATCCAACACACAGACCTAAATGAGTTTATGTGATTTTATTCACTTTAAACATCAATCACTAACAAATATCAGGTATTACATAAATTATCATCAGTACACAAATGCAAATAACAAGTTTGGGAGGGGTGAAGAAGATTGGTATCGACTAAGCCCGTCCCGCTTATTAGACAAAGATAAACCCAGTCCAGAGATAGATAATATCAGGAACATATGTACGTTAACCTAACAGTGAAGTTAATTACTCTGAAAGAGGTGTTAATAAGTTAGGTATAGGTGATAGAAAGAAATCCTGTTCTTCCCATTTCTTCTTCCCAAGGGGAAAAGGAGGGGGTTTTAAACATAGTTAACAAATTATCAACTATCCCACTTAAAGGAACAATGTAGGGTATACAGAAAAGATATATATTACCAGGTAAGCAAGTTAACAAAATGGTTACACAAAAGAATTAATTTCCTGTCATTCATACACTCTGTGCGGATCCACACTCATATACACCACACACTTACCGAGTTGCAGCATCAGTCACTCCATAGAATGATAAACACACTGATTAAACTCTTGACACGTGTAACTGTCTAGCACTTCTATGCCCCGCCCCAGATATTGCGAGTTTTTACTGAGAGCAAATATTCCCGCTTATCGCCGGACTTGAAGTTCTAAGAGTTCTTGTGGTTTATTATAAAGAAACGAGTCTATGGGATGGCACTGACGCAGTTCGACACAGGGGTGAAAAATGAGATGATGGTATAATCCTTCACTGCGTGATGATAGCCACTCACCGGGAAAGTTTTTAATCCAGTGAGGAAAAACTAGGCTCGGTCACAGTCAGGAAAATATGTACTCTCTCACAGTAAACAGTAAATATAATATCGCTACTGGCGATGATTACCTTCCAGTTTATCTTACAGGTTTGTAAGGGTAATTTGATGATTTTTCTTTAAAATGTTCTTGGGTGGGCTTTATTTCATTTAATTCTGACAGCTAGGTCGCAAAAGGACCGCCACAAGATTATATTTAAAAGAAATGTTTCTTCAATATGACTGGAAGTTTATAGGATGATTTCTTTATTTAGCTGGGACCGCAGGTTACGATCACTCGCTTTGCACAGAATAGAAATCACTGCAAATATATATATATAAAATCCGGGGGAAAATCTATAACAAGATTTCAATAAAGCTAGTGCTTCTGTAAAGGTCTGGCCAGCGAGTGATAACGTGTCTAGTCTTCATGGTCTATTTAGCTAAAATGGAATGTAAGTTGAGTGGGACATGATAAACTTGACAGCTTATTTGATCTCACGAACTTTTGGGGATCTGACCGCCAAATCAAGAGAAGAAACCGCACCCTGGTCTTCGTATCTCCGTTCGCTGCTGCCCGTTTCGGCTTTCCCCGTTCTCTCGGTTCTGCGATTGACACCGAGACGCGAAATTAGCAAGCAACTGCGTCTCGTATCAGGGACCACTACTGTCTTTGATAACGCCGATAGTCTCCCCTAAAATCCCTCAGTTCGTCTCTTTGATCCTGGTCGCTGTATCTGTTTGATTCTGGCGACGCCCCCCACTGGCCAAGTTAATTAAAATAACTGCCTATGATTGTTCAAGAGATGTTAGTGGGCGTGATTTGATCTCTCCTTAAATCAATGCGATGACCAGAATCAACGATAGGTAAACTTTCCGCATATCAATCAGCAAACGTGTCTGCCCTCTGTGTGGAACAGTTTCATAGCTAATGAATCCACGTGAAAGAAGTCCCGTTATACAAGAATTACAACAAAGTTCAGGGGTTCTAATGTTATGAAAAGCTAAAAGTCCCTTTAAATCACCCATCATATCAGGAAGAATTCACTTGTCAAACTAGACGTACGTCACAGATACCAGGGACTTTGGGAAGCCCACATGATGGCAGATTACTGTTGGATCCTTAAGCGTGACTGTCCGGGCACATCACATTCCAGGAAGTCCTCAAAAAGATCCTTTTTGCGTGTTGATTAAAACGGTGCTAGTGATAAAGTTTTATTACATTTTTGGTAATATATGCACAGTAATTACATATAATATGAATGTAGACTAAAGTCAAAATGCCACTGATAGCACCTAACTCTAGGATTGTACATAACAATTGCCCTACTAATATGGTCATTCTTAGCTATCTTAAAAACTAGAGCTGATAGAAAAAATCTGATTCCATTTTTGGAATCAGCAACCCAAAATTACCCAAGAACAGCTATACAATTTAAGGCACCGAAATGTGTGTATACCAGTGTTATTAATACATTTTCTTATTCTTTGTTTAGTTTAAACTCACAGCTAAATGTGCGAAAGATAGAGTTTCAATTAATTCTTTTCATATCTGATTAATAAAATCAGAAGTTTTTCCTAGAAGATGATAGGATGATAGGAGGTAATTAATAGTTCATACTTCACCTTCATCATCATCACAGTCTCCCATGCGCACACACTCTCATGCACAAGATATTTAACATCATTAGAATCGAACTCAGAGAGAGATCAATAATGAGCAGTAGTATAAATGAAAGTCAACCAGTGATGTTAAGTATGGAAACGTACGAAGACTTTTGTGTGTCTTCAGTTCATCAGAAGTCTGAGTCTACACGCAACGTGTCTGACGTCTAACCACAAATAAATTTTCAAAAAACGGACATTTGGCTAGCAGAATTCGCCATAGGACATCTTTCATTCCTCAATTAAAAAGGAGTATTTTCTCACCCACAATTCAGAAGGTGGACGCAGTATTTATCGTCACCATATGCTGCTATCTCACAAGTTCAATACATAATTATCACAAGTTCAAATCACTAGAAAGCTTATTATCTGAAGTCATGCTAAAGAGCTCAAAAGTGGAATCTCATATTTAAACCAAATGCAACACACTCTTAAGCGCATTCTATGAAGCAGACTCTAAAGTATATTTTATGAATCACGACTACATACGCAAGATAATGAGTCTACATATCACTAACGTTTCGTGAACATATCCAGTCTGGCCAGTACCCTCGGTAGATTAGACAACAGACTTTTTCTTTCATATGACAGCTATTAACAATTGATCAACACTACAGAGATATACTCAAACAGTGAAGGAATATATATATATATATATATATATATATATATATATATATATATATATATATATATATATATATATATATATATGTGTGATGAATTTACCGTGATGCAACGTTAAAATATCTCCAATTATAAAGATAACATGTAGGGATAAAAATAATGCGTAAGATACTAGGAGACATGCTCGCCTATGCCAGCATTTCCTACCGCCATTGAAACTAACTAATTAAACATGCAGACGAAACGGTACCCTTGTAGACGGGAGGGAAACGGAGATAAAAATCATTATGACGGTCTGAACACGTGTTTGAATCTAGAAAGGCAAAAAAAAGATGTAATTTGTAGTTTAAAAGAAAAAAAACACGCCCCTAGTTAACACAATGTAAAGAAATGGACAGAAACGACTTTAGCTCTTGTCAGAGACAGACGTTTCTTTGACGATTTACGGTACTTTGACGTTATAGTTTGAATATAGCGGCAACCGCGTGAACGAACGTTCAAAAACTGATTTCAAAAACTACCCTTGAGAAAAGTAGGTTTTTTCTTAATAATAATGTTATGAAAATAAAACCTAGCTAGTTTGATAGCCCATCTTAAGCAGAGAAATAATATACTTTTAATTATACAGACGGACAGATAACACGGAAGATATTGACGAAAGACCGTATTGTTCCTATCAGACTAGCGAACAATATTGTTGTGCATACTTTCACTAAAGTCTCAATTTTGCGTCCTTGAGACAAGAAAAGACAAATTTCAAACTGTAATAAACTAGCGGGGCAAAGTCGGGAGATAGTGGCTAAAAATAACTTAGGAAGCAGGTTCGTGCAGTTTTTACATGTGTTAGTCCAAAAAAACAAGTGAAATTGTGGGAAAAAGATAAAATGTGACCGACGTACATTTTAAAAATTGAGATGTACTTTTGACTTTTTTTGGGAAAAGATAAAATGTGACCGACGTACATTTGAAAAATTAAGATGTAATTTTGACTTTATTTTCAAATTTTGAATTGAAAAGCTTAGTCTTCTGATCTGATTGGCCAACGCATTTTTATATTAGCGGGATAGAGACACACATTTTTGCCATTTGATATAAGTCTGTCCAGTGACACAGTCATTAACTGCTAGTGGTGTTTTCCAAGGAAGAATACATAAAATTTAAATTCTGAATTCTGGTAAGAATGAAAGCATTTATCTTGTTATTTTAATATTTTGAGTGATTGATACTGCCATATCATGAAAAATGATTACGACAAGTAAGTGCTCGCTCTAGGTCCCCAGCCGCAGTTCAGGGTCTAGAGACAAACAAATAATATATGGACACCTAACGAAGACTATGGAAGGCGGATCAATTATTGAGATCAGTGGGAACATATCACCTATCTTATTGAATAAAGGAGGAAACTATTGAACATATATCAGATGCAATGCAGTCTTGGTGAACTGGTACTATGTGAAAACAACTGGGTAAGATGTGCTATGTTGGTCAGAGAGATCTGACCCAGTCAATGTAATGTTGTTGTGTTGTGTTGTGTATAAGAGTGGCTCAGTAGATAGAGTACTGACACATGGCACAAAACTTTTGTTTCAGAATTGTGAGTTTCTGTTTTGGCACTAAAGAGGTGCCAAATGCTTATGTAAGAGTACAGAAGCAGATGTGTGTGCCGCCTAACAGTGGTGTCTGTGCAGCCTAACATTGTACTCCAGCTACGGAGAGGAGTGGGCCACCAGAATCCTGTATCAGATCGTCACAGGCGAGATAAGTGAAATTCTGGCCTGCTGGAGATTCACAACTATTCTACCATCAAATAAAGACATAACTATTGAGAAATAAACATTTACCTCATTCCATAAGTCAATGGACAATGATTTTGGTAGTTACAGATTGGGCGTGATGACGCCACCCCAACGAAACATCCAGTACTAGTTGTCCCAAAGACAGTATAGATAACATTAATAATAACCATTTTTATAATATACCTATGTACACAAATTACATTTTATTATGCCACATATTTATGCATTTCATTGATAAACCCATATCATTTTATATGTTCTGACCAAACTAAAACATTGGTTCAGAACTAATAAATTTAAAAAAATTGTTAAAATTTAAACTAAAACAACCATAGTTAGTTCAGTGTGTTATAGAATTTATTAATATTATTAGACTTATTAATTACATGTGTGTGTCAGTATATTATATAACTACACATTACATTTCAGTACCCTAGACTTTTTAACGTAGCTAAAATTCATGATAGTAGAATAGGACTGTTTGAGGTCGTAGTGGTAGTAAGAAGGGCCTTCTGTAATTCACAAAACTTTTATCTCAGGAGCCTTCACAGCTGACCTCATACATTACACTAGGTAACCTAACAACCATACAATACCATCAAAAACCACTACAACATATATATATATATATATATATATATATATATATATATATATATATATATATATATATATATATATATATATATATATATATATATATATCGTCAACGTTCTCAGTACGACAACAGTTTTCATCAGAACGTCCTCGGCTTAGAGATACCCCACTCGACATAACGTATGACAACTTGGGACATTTTATGCATACATGTGAATCATCGTATCTATGAGAAGCATTTAGAGACACATGGGATGTGTAGATTACTCACCATTTTGGTAACACGTATCATATCACATCATCATCATTTCGCTTTACACCAGTTCATTCTTAATTAACTACTACTTAATTAACTGCAATTTTAATATCTCATCTGTGTGTTTTGTGTGAATAGTCTTTTACCACCATCACCTTCTAACCATTACTAACCCTATATGTGTGAATATTTAATTAATAAACTCAACAATCGTTTGATCATTATCTAGTTTGTTAATGTATCACTCGTGCTGTCGGTGTTACATATTCACATAGGAACATTTCTCTACTCTGATGAGGTTGGGGGCTTTTTCTGTTACGGGATCTAAGGGCAGAAGCTAAGGTCGTGGGGAAACAGAACTCTTTCCATAATTAATTAGAAAACACTGTCCAGTGGAAAGCATTCGCATTCCCGTCTTCTTGTCCCTATCTCGAATAGGTCTTTATTCTTTCTTAACGAGCCAATTTCTAGAGACCTTCAACCTAATATCTCATAGGCTATTCCTGGCAAAAACTACTGTCGTAGTTGCCCAAATACGCACCACACGACACAGTGTTCGGGGTAGTCACGGATTGCCTTCCCTGCTTTGGTGGTCCAACAGTGACCAAAACTCAAGACTATCTAATATTGGCTTCCAAGGTATCTACCTGCGCGCAAGATAAAAGATTAATGACATTTCTACCTTTAGAGGGAGCTTTCACACGATATTTCCAGGTCAAGA
Source organism: Oreohelix idahoensis (assembly GCA_024509875.1). NCBI lineage: Eukaryota > Metazoa > Mollusca > Gastropoda > Stylommatophora > Oreohelicidae > Oreohelix > Oreohelix idahoensis. Next base: position 152,378 of record JAMPIV010017545.1, read on the forward strand.
ACAACTTTGCATTAAGATGAACAATTGTTAACGCATTATATCTGGTCCATCTCCTTTTGTGAAGGATTTAAGCAATGGTTTAGCCCGTTCAAGTAACCATTTTTATAACCCAGTTGATTTGAGTAGAGAAAACGTTGTCCGCCCACCAATATTAAACTCTCAGAAGAATTTATTTTTCGAGCACGCACAACATAACTCCGAGAAGATTGTTAAAATTCACCAATATTACTCTGAGGATTAACGGGTAAAATGTGTCTGGACAGTGAGAATATGGTTTGTGCCTGAACTAACATTAACGAGTTACATACATCTCAAAACTGATATGCTACACTTGAGGCACACATGATGTAATCATCACTCATTACGGCTACATTCGGAGTCCTGGAGTCACCTCTGCTGTCGGGTTTTCCCGCACGACTAGTCAGAAACAATCACCAGCTCTTGCAGTAGTGGTTCATGCATATACTGTTTTCACATGTTGAGGTTGCCAGCCTCGTATATAATCACTTAGCAAGAAACCTGTCAAATCTACATTAGCATATAAATTGTTTACACTTACCACACAATTTTGGGAATACACAATCTCCTTGCAGAGATTTAGACTGGACACAGCTCTATATTAGATGCTTCGAATCACTTAGGTCTGGAAATTAGACGTAACTCCTCTGACAGCGGGTGTTATGCGAAATGACTGGCCTGGGAAAACTTTTGTTTAATTGTGATTAAATTCCTAAGTGTCCAGTCTTGTATTAAAAAATACGGGTTTACTTGTAAATTCCTAAGTTGCCCAATACTCGATCTGTTACTTATAGTTGTGGAATTTCTAAGTCCAATATCTTTTTTCTTTCTGGCTTTTACGAGTCGCTAGTCTGACGTTTGCGCTGCAGTGTGTGTTCTGGCATTAATTTCACTACATTATGTTTTACAATCCTCAGTTCAAATTCCAGCTGTGTTTCCGCCTAATTCTCCAATAAGATACATTGTATATTCCGGCTCTCAAAACAAACCAATCAAATCTCTCGAGCACTGGGTTGGGTGTTTCATATTTGAAAAATACCCTCACGTGTTTCAAAATATTAAATTTATTATCCACGCGTGACCTCTTCATGTCGTTGCGTCAGACTTCCGCCTGCATCTTGTGCACAACTCATAAACACCATATGTGAACTCATTTGATGTCCAGATGCTACCTATCGCCAATTTTGTCTCTCCAGACAGATTATCGTGATAATGACACACAGGGATGGTCCCGTGAAACGATAAACGCATTTTCCACCTGTGTAATCTGCCCACCTCAGACGGCTATCTCAGACAGACACTATTGGCTTCTATATATGTTGATTTGGCGAGACCGTCTTTTCATGACAAGAATATCGCTCGCTGAAAGGTGATAACGACTGGTTATTGTAACGATAGTACCCCAGTTCACCTGACGGAACGTAAATACGTCTGGGATGGTAAACAAGATAAAAACAAAGATACTTTCGTAGGGGGAGTGGAGTGTTAGAGACTTTCCCATACTAGATTCAGCATAGAGAGTAAATAATGGTGCATGAAATATGCCACATAATAATGATATAGGAGAAAAAAATTAGAAAATATAACTCGCACGGGAGTGTAATGCAATCCTGCCGTAGTGGACTTGAGATTGCACTACCATATCGTCACAGGTGCACAACATTTTAGATCCAGTGTCATCTTTCTTTTTTTATTTTTAGGTTATGAGTAGAGAGAGGGCAAGTAACAGCTGACCGTTATTTCCTCTGCTCGTCCACCATTTTGGTCTACCCGTCTCAACCTAATTGTCGGTTATAATTAAGTATTTAATGTCATTTTATTTTCAGCTTTATGTTATATTCAGATAACTATTGCCTTTTGCAATTGATGGTTTCAATATATATTAGAATTTGTTCTGTTTAAGTCGTGTTTTTGTTACTTCATTGCTTTTCCTTATATACTGAAGCACATTAAAAACGCACTATTATTATATAGGGTAGCCACTGAAAGACTGAAGGGTATAAAACAAAAATAACTTTTACAAACACATGTTTTTTAAATTTTTTATTATCTTATTTGGAAATATAATTAATTGATTTTTTTCAGTATTATGTGTGAAAAACGACATCCCTCAAATGACCACCATTTTCCTACTCACAAATACAGGCTCTTTCCACAGCATTTTCCATGACCGAACTCAAGGTTTCAGGTCCTAAACGTCGGATTTCGGCTCGAATGTTCTCAAGTTCTTGAATTGTTCGAGGTTTATTTACGTAAACCCGTTCTTTCAAGTAGCCCCACAAAAGAAGTCTGGTGCCGTCAAATCAGGTGAACGCGGAGGCCAAACAAATTCAGCATTTTTTGAAATTATTCGTTCACCGAAAATTTCTCGCAGGAGGTCCATCGTCGCCCTGGCAGTGTGCGCAGTAGCTCCATCCTGTTGGAACCATACCTCCTGATTATCTTCGACCGCTTGGCGTAAACAATTTTCAAGCATTGTCCTATACAGGGCCCCGTTGATTCTTTCTGGCTGACCTTTCTCATTTTCAAAGAAATAGGGGCCGATAACTCTTTCAGCCATAACACCGCACCAAACAGTGCATTTTTGGGGATGCAATTGATGCTGATTTAATTCCCTGGGATTCTCAGTACCCCAAAATCTGCAGTTTTGTTTATTGATGTAACCGGGCGATTAGGTTCCGAATCATGTTATCGCTAGGAGATACTTTGACATTAAAATGTTGGCGATATTTTCTCTGAGTTTGAATAATTGATCTTTCACTGGAATAGAAAAAGTCAATGAGTTTTACTCGTTGCTGGACATCATACGCAGCCATTTTAATCTCCAAGGGATGCTCTATAACAAAAAAAAAAAAAAATAAAAATAAAAAAAGATTGAAAATGAACAAGTTATGACTTTTATTAACCATTCAGTCTTTCAGTTGCCACCCTGTATATACTGATGCCGAGAAGCTGGGAAAAAAGTGTGGGAATGGATTTTCCCCATGTTTGTCATGAGGTAGAGAGCGAATGGCTGCTTAAATGGAAAGTGCATGATTCAACCCACGGGTTTGTGTACATACTACATGAAAACAATGAAAGTTACACGTGCAACACGATTCCCAACAGCTTTGACCCTGACAATGTGTACGCGTTGTGGCAGAATACTCGGTATAAAAAGGCCGTTGAGACAAAACACCCAGTACATGTGCTTGAAATGCCACGACTATCTGAAAACGACCACCAACGAGCCATTGGTATGTTGGAGACCGGAATGAGCTCGCGGGCCATTGCCAGAAGGATGAATTGCCACCACAGCACTATTGTACATCTCAATGAACGTTACGGAACCACTGGCAGTGCCCGGGATAGACTTTGGAGTTACTACCCCTGCGCAAGATCGTCATATTGTCCTCAGTCACCTAAGGAATCGTTCTCTCCCGGCAAGTCAAACAGTAAGAGCAATAGTGGGTAGACGTGGGCAAGTCTCTCGAATGACAGTCATACGACGACTCAGAGATACAGGCCTTACTGCAAGACGACCTTATGTTGGGCCAAACTTGACTCACAGACATCGTCAGCAGCGCCTGCAATGGGCAGAGCAACATGACAGATGGACTAGACTGCAGTGGAATGCTGTCCTATTCACAGACGAGAGCAGATTCAACATATCCTTTGCTGATGGACGTATGCGGATTTGGCGACGGTGTGGAGAGCGCTTTGCAGATTGCTGTGCTCGTCAGCACAACCGATTTGGAGGTGGCAGTATTCACATTTGGGGAGGATTCAGTTTTCACCATCGCTTGCCTCTTCAGGTCTTCCGTGGAAATGTTAATGCTGTGACATATCGAGATGAGGTTCTGGATGCATTGGTTGCTCCAGCGTTTACAAATTATCCAGACTTGCAGCTTCTCCAGCAGGATAACGCACGTGCGCACACCGCATGCATTACGCAGCAATATCTACAGCAGCAGAACATTGTGACGATTGATTGGCCTGCCCTATCACCAGACATGTCCCCTATAGAACATCTGTGGGACGAGCTTGGACGCAGAGTCTACAGGCAAGGTTCTCCAGCTAATCTGCAACAGCTCGAAGCTGCACTTACACGTGAATGGGACTTGATTCCCCGGATTTTCCTTCAGAGACTTGTGCGTTCCATGCGGAGCCGCTGCCAAGCTTGTTTGCAAGCACACGGTGGACATACCAGATACTGAGGATAGTGTGAATGAATTTTTTTATTGGTTGCATTTTTGGTTTTCTCCCTTACCTGCACAGAATGCAATGAATTTCATAACAATCAAATGTACAAATTAATGACCAGCATGGATTCATAGGAAAATGAATAAAGATTCCAAATATGTAAACTTGTAAACACTTATATTTACATTTCACACTTTGTTCCTGGATTATACAGGTGGTGCGTTTTTAATGTGCTTCAGTATATTATGAGTAGTCCATATTTAAAAAAAAAATTTTTTATGTGTGTGGTTCCTTTTATTTTTTAATGGTTTGATAGTTTTTGTTTATACATTATTATTGGTTTGAATTGTTTTTCTGAAGTCGTATTATTATTGTTATTATTATTACTTATAGTGTCACTTTTATTAAACTTAAATGTTTTCCTTTGTTTTGTGTATATAACGTTTTATTATCAATTGGGCTTCTTCTAGGGCATCTATACTTAACACTCTGTCACCTGTAATATCTGTGTTTTGATTTCTAAGGTACATTTTCAATTTATGCCTCTGTTGCTCGTATTTATTGCAGTTTATCACGTAGTGCATATTATTTTCTTCAGTAAATTAATATTAGACAAACATAAAGGTATGTTTTCTTACGAGTGCCTGAAAACATACCTTTTTGTTTGTCTAATATTAATTTACTGTTTACAGGCCTCGGGTTTCCCTTCCTTATGTGTTATTATTATTATTTTCTTCCTGGTATTTGGCAGTGTGGTTCCTCTGTCATAAAGTATACTGCACCTAGACAGAGCGTCACAGCTATTTGTTCAACAGTTTTTTATGTTCTTCTCTGAACTGGCACATCCTTGTTGGTTCTTTCAAAAGGTTGAACGCGCGTCTGCCTTTACTACTATTCTTCCATGTTCTCTTCCAATCCTCTTTTATAGTTAGCTTCATTTATATCCACGATTTTCCAATCCCTGCTCTTAGATTGTTTTTACTTATTCTTCCATATTTGGTAGTCTGGTCTGCTAACTCGTTACCAGCTATAGTAATGTGTGCTGGAACCCACACTAGCCTCTCACTGCAGCCTCTGTTCCCTAACCATGTATTGATTGAAAGAATTTCTTCCTTGATGTCTGCCCAGCTGCATTTACCTTGGTGTTCTGGTGCTTTTAGTGACGATAGTTAATCTCTAAATATCGTGACTGCTTCTGGCGGATTATCTTCAATTATTTCTAAACATTTCAATATTGCTACCATCTACTCTGTAAAAAAATTGAAGCACCTTCAGTTGTACTATAGCTCTTTTTTAATTCCCCACCGTGGTGTTACTACCGCTGTACTTAATTGCCCGCTTTCGCCCTTGGATCCATCAGTATGAGCAGCCAAGCTTTGTTTTGTAAGCTAGTTAATGAACTTTCTTATTTCCGTCTTGACTTTCTTGTCTCCTGTGTGTTGTTTAACCTTTTCAGTGAGGGTGTAGTCTATAATTGGTGCTTTTAGTGTTCAGGGTGGTATAATGTTTCTATATTTATAATTATTAGTAATTGTGTTTGAGAGTTCGTTGAACCGAATCAAATCTTCAGCAGTTCTCTACCCTGTTGGATATCTTTCTGTATCCAAGGGGACGTCCCATACGTTTGGTTGGTTTTGAGCAAATGCTTTATATGCTGGGTGGGTCACGTGTGCTACTTTGCTCCAATAATTAAATGTTATTTCTTTCTGTCTTAGTTCCATAGGAGTATGACAAGAGCTGCTTCTAGTGCTTCTACTGATGTTGATTGATTTTAATGCGCCTGTAATTGCTCTCATAGCTGCATTTTGAATTACGTCTAGTTTTGCTTTGCTATAAGCTGATGCTGAGTCCTAGAATATGCTAGTATTGACGTTTCACCATGATGAATGACTTATAGAACATAAGCATTATTTTGTTGCTCCCCCCATCCAATACCTTTTACCAGCCTTACCATTTTTTGAGGCTCCTGCAGCTTTCTACTAAAATGTATATACGTTTGTTCCAATTTAATTGTTTATCTAAAGTCATGCTCAGGAATCGAGATGCTGCGGAGGTACTTATTTTCTGCCCTTTAATGGCTATATTTATTTTGTTATTTTTTTTTTCTTATAGTTCCCTATAAATTATTATACTTCCCTTGCAGAAAATCATACCGACTGCTTTGTTAACATTAATTTGAAAGCCCCAACGTTTCATCCATTTTGTCTATTTGTTTTTGCAGTGTTTTGTAAATATGGCACATGTTTTTTACAGACCGCCAAATATCACAGTCATGTGCAAATTGCGATAGTGCATTATTAATGTAGTTAAATTTATTTGCTAGTTCACTTAACATATATTGTAAAAATTGTAGGTGAAAACACTGATCCCTATGGAATACCATTTTGTTCAAATATTTATGACTTGCCGTTGTTCATCTGTAGTGCAAAATACCTATCCTGTAAAAAGTGTTCTATATACTTAAAGTTTTTGCCCGTAATGAAAATATTTTTCATATTGTAAAGAGCTCTATCTCTCCAGCATTCATCATATGCTCTAGCGACATCCAAGAAAACTGCCACTGATTTCTCTTTTCTCTTGAACCCTAACTTGACGTCGTTTTCAAATCTTACAAGCTGGTCTACTGTACTTCTGTCTGCTCTGAACCCAGATTGGGTGAGTTATGTAGCTGATTTTTTTTCCTAGGTAGAATGTAACTCTTTGTTTACAACCGTTTCCAGAATTTTGTCGTGCTGAGATGTTAGGGAGATAGACCTTTATCAGCTTACATCATGGGCTTCCTTTTTAAGTTTTAAGATGGGTACTATTATAGCTACTTTTCATTCTTTGGGTATCTTGTCTAAACTCTAGATTTTGTTATAGAGGGAAGTTATTATGTTTAAAGTTGATTGGGTACTTTTTTTTTTTAAAGAATTTCATTGCTAAGAATATCATGCCCTGAGGCAGTATTAGATTCCTCTTTTACAGCACTATCTACTTCTTCCTCTGTTATTTCAGCATCTAGGAAGTGTGTTTCATCTATTTGGTCTGGTAGTTCATTTATAAAATTCTTCATAAGTCTTTATCTTGTCTCATTTTCTTCATGTCCAAGACTACTTGTTGCACTGACTTTATAGAAATATTCAGCAAGAGCATTAGCGTTTTCTTTATCTGTTTCTGCTCTCTTTGGTAGTTTGATTGGTGGTATTATTGTTTTCTTGTTGGTCCCTTTGATTGCCTTCTTTAATTTGTGTCCTAGGTCTAAGTGATTGACATAATTCTTTCCAGTGAATTTCTTTGGCTTTGAATATTATTCTGTTCGATTCATTTCTAATGTTTTTATATTCATTGTAGTTTTCTTCTTTTCTGTTATTTCTATATTTTTAAGGCCTTTTTCCCGAGCTGCTTTTAGTACACCAAGCAACAGGTTCTTTATTTCAGTAAGTCTTTTCTTGTTATTGTTGTTTATTGGTTTTAAGTGCTGTGGCCTATTTATATTTGGTGTATATTTTATATTAAATTAAGACCATATATCAGGGGCTTATTGCTGCAGCGGTGAGCAACACAGAAGAACGACCTGATGACTTGGAAACCCTCTGGATTAAATTCAATGATATCATAAAGACAGCTGCTGCAGAAGCATGCGGTGAAGTCCGACTTGGGAACAAGAGAAAGAGGACACCTTGGTGGACAGAGGAAGTCAAAGAGAAAATAAGAGAGAAGAAAATGGCATGGAAACAATACTTAGGAGCTAAAAACACAACAGGACAAATGGAAAAATATAGAGAATATGTGACACTCAGAACAGAAGCAAAGAACAAAGTGCTAGCAGCAAAACAAAAGTCCTGGGAAGAATTTGGAGAAAAGCTAGAAAAAGATGCACAAGAAAACCAGAAATTGTTCTATAAGACCCTAAAGAAAAAGAGGAAGGAAAAACAATGCCCTCTCAAATTTATAAAGGACAAGCAGGGCAAATTGCTTACTGCCCCGAAGGAAGTAATGGAAAGATGGAAAGAATATTTCTCAGAACTCCTGGATGGTGAGCATGGTGAAGCATCAGAAATGATAAACACTAGCACAGAAGAGAAAACCAATGATGGTGAAGATGACATAAAGATGGAAGAACTGAAGGCAGCACTGGAGAAAATCAAGATGGGCAAAGCAGCAGGGCATGATGGTATAACACCAGAAATGGTTAAGTTCATGGGAGCATCAGGCGACCTATTACTCTTAAAGGTTTTACAGGCAGCGTGGTACAACAAGAACATACCAAAGGATTGGGAGATTGCCATCATAACATCAATTTTCAAAAAGGGTGACAATCGACAGTGTGGAAACCATAGAGGCATATCCCTTCTCAGTGTCCCTGGTAAAATCTACTCTAGAATCCTAGAGCAGAGACTCCGACGCCTAGCTGAGCCACAGTTGGATGAGGTCCAGTGCGGATTCCGAGCAAACCGAAGTACTCAAGACCTAATCTTCACACTCAGACAGCTGAGTGAAAAGGCCCTTGAGTATAAGAGTGAGATGCATCTTTGTTTCATAGATCTGGAAAAGGCGTTTGACAGGGTCCCCTGCAGCAAACTTTGGGACTGTTTGGCAAGGAAGAATATTCCAGCACCTCTGATTCATGCTATACAGAGCTTCTACAAGTCATGCAGAAATTATGTGAGGACAGCAAACCATAAGTCAGAAGAGTTCAGGACCACCACTGGTGTAAGACAAGGTGATATCCTATCACCTTACCTCTTCATACTCGTTATGGACGATGTCATCAAGGCATGTAAGGAGAGAACAAGAACGTATTCAGTGGGGTACTGGAAGATGAGACAGGTCTATATTTCGGAGCTGGTATTTGCTGATGATGTTGCCCTGATTGCTAAATCAGAGGAACATCTCCAATCCAACCTGCAAGTCTGGAAGGAAGAGCTGGAGAAGAGAGGGATGGTCATAAGCAGCTCTAAAACAAAATCCATGGTGATATCACGAGAAGAAAGAAGATATCAGATTAAGCTGGGAGAAGAGGTCCAGGAGCAGGTCGACCACTTTAAATACCTCGGAGCTATTATAGACCGAAAGGGAGGCATCAAAGAAGAGTTGGCCACTCGAAGAGCAGCAGCTGCGAGACTTTTTCAGGCCATAAATCGAGGATTCCTCAGCAAGAGAGAGGTTGGTAAGAAAACGAAGATGGCTGTATACCGCTCCACCTATGTCCCAGTTTTGACATATAGATGCGAGTCATGGGCAATGACTACAACCCATAAAAGCCAGATCTAAACCTCAGAAATGAGGTATCTGAGGAAGGTGGTTGAAGTAACAAGAAGAGACATGGTACGCAACCAGACGATACGTCAAGGCCTTAAATCCTACCCCCTGCAGACCCAAGTAGAACAGTCCCAATTAAGATGGTTTGGAGATGTCTGCAGAATGGGAGATAGTCTGGCACTCTCTATTTCAAACCTCTACACCTCACGGTAGAAGGTGAACGACTAAGTAAGTAAGTATAATTTATGGCTATTTTAAGAATTTCATTTATCAGTCTCCCTGTTAAAAATCACTATCACCTGATCCCATGTCTTTGTATTCCAACACTTCCAGCTCTGATTGAAAAGCTTCCCAGTTTGTTTTTGTAAAGTTCAATATTGGTTTTTCCGGTCCTGGGTTTCTGTCGTGAAACATTCAAAATCCACATATCTAAATTAAAAAGTAAATGTACAGCCTAACGAATTAATTCAATAAAAGGAAAGAAGAATGGTAAAAGAACAGTGCGGTCACAATAGCGTACGCCAGTGTTATAGAACGTCATACTAGCTAAAAAGAAAACCCCTTTTTATGCTCCGTCTGCATAATTGTAACGCTTTCACGTTTACTAGTAAAGCCTACTGCATCAACTACACGCGTTTCAAAAAAATAAAACCGGTACTGTGTTTCTTAGAAAACCTTGAGATAGACACACTGCGTAATGACCTAGATATAATACTAGCATTAATGTCATTATTACACTGCGTTAACCTAAAAGACAGACGGGCTTAGAGAGAGAGAGAGAGAGAGAGAGAGAGAGAGAGAGAGAGATGTACGGAGGAACGCATGCAATACTACCACAGTCTCGCGATATAAAATTAATGCCACCCCACGCGAAAGGCACGCAGGCTTGCTTTTTTTCAAATAAACAGGGACAAAAAACACTACCAATACGAGGTTAGGTTTTAAAAAAAACATGGTTAATGCTTATTAGGAAACATGACACAATACTGTTTTACGTCTGAAATCCTGACATTAGCCTGACAGTACAGAAGACACCCCATCGTATCGAAGTGAACGGGTGGTAGAAGAAAATACACATTTTGAACGCAGCCACTTAGCTCCATTAAACTTATATATTTGGGTGCCTTAGGACTTGCTGACAAAGAATATGTTAGGTGTTAAGCAAATAGTCCAATAATTAACAAATTATAGCCAAAATACTATACTGGTGTTGTCTGACAACACAGGATCATATTTGCTCATAATGGCGTGTTTGGACACTGCTTTAGAGGAAATGAGGCCACCACGTTAAATTCGATTTGATTGGCTAGAATTATATGTAAGGCGAAACATGATTAGTCGACTGCAAATACTATTTTTGGTTGTTAAGGGAAACAGTAGGAAGGGTACTTTTTTTCAAATGCTTTTGTAAACATGGTCTTATTGGCTAGACCATTTAATATATTCAATTAGGAGCGTCGGTTCAGTGCCACTTTTTTGAAATTTAACTGTGTAGAAGCAAGTGCGTTGAGAACCAGTTCATATTTTTCTAATGAAAGCCTGGGACAGAGGCAGATCGGAATTGTGCCATAACTCATCGCCAGTCAACGTATTTGTTTAATATTTCCGTGAATTGTGGTAAGCTAGACATATTTGATATCTTTTTGATGAAAATTGCATGTGAATTGATAATTTATGTCTGTATGTGTGTGGTTCAGTAACAAACATGAGGCAAAGCCTAGATATTGCTCCCCCATGAACAAAACTTGTCGGAGAGGAGTATAACTGCATGGGATTGCCAAATAGTACTATGAAACCTATCTTATTGAGTAGAAGGAAATAATTCTGGAATTGCAGAGGCGTTGTAACCATTGGGGAGAGGAATACTGGTGTATACTGTTACATGAGAAGCTAGCAGTTGGCCTACCGCGCTGAACTCGGTGTTTGTTATGTATTGTGCTTCAGTGTGGAAATAGATTATAAATTAGTTCTGAAGTAGGAGGTACAACCTTCTTGTTTCAGGGACCGTGGTACTAACGTATTAAAGCAGCACATGGTCTGAGTTTTGCTGAATCCATAGGCTGGTAGCATACTCCTTGGTCAAGATATCAACCAGTGTTGTTTCTCAAGAACACGGTGAAGCAAGCGAGCAGTGGAGACTGTTTCCTGCCGCCCACACAGAAGTTAAGATTTCTTGGCCAGAGCAGCTCAATCTTGTGTATACCCCCCTCTAAAAGTGACTTTACCTTAAATCAAGAGGGACATTTATTTGTTTCAAATAAAAAGAAACTGTGAACCTTTCCAATAATATTTCCACCAGAAACAAACACTTGAAGTCATGATGACAAACATCAACCTAGCTTGAAAAGCCAGTATTACCTCATAGTACTACAGCACAACTTACACACAAATTGCAATAATAATATATTTCAATACAAAGATCCTATCTATAAATTGTGTACATACAACTTGTGATTACATTTGATTGGGATTCCTGGTTCCCTTTGTAGTTGAATCAGGATATCTATTATTGACAGGAATTAATACATATTTTTTAAAGTTACACTTGACTTATTAAGATAGCCTTATAGAGTGTTCTATGTATGTGAGTGTCACAGTGTTGTAAAGTATTGTGGATTAAATTAAATTGTTTATCTGTCTGTTGGTTGTTGTGAGCATACACTTCATCACTATCATAACCCTAGACATTCAAAGTAGTCATCACAATATTCCAGAATAAGTCTGACTGAGGTATAAATGTGGTAGCAAAGTAAGGTCATCTGTAATACACCACACTTATTAGATACAGATACCTTCACAGCTGATCTCAGTCAGTACACTAAGTCCCCTATAAATATTTATATCATCCCACTTTACCACATATATTGGGGTCCTGTCCGGGATTTGAATCTTCTCCTATTATATATATTAGGGGGTAATTCACTTCAGGGAATAATCAAAAATTAAAAGGTATCCTGGGGTGAAAATAAATAAGGTTGAGCTCTCAGTGCTTGTGGTTGTCCTTAGTTAATTAGACATAGATACAATTGTTTGGTTAAATATTGTATACATTTGCCTGTTAGAAAATGGCCGACCTGGCAAAATTTCGATCTGCTGCTATGCAGACTGCTAAAGAGTTAGGAATGGACGGGCAAGCTATGATTGCTTATGTCACTACTGAATGTGACAAATTTATTGAACGCGAAGAAAAAAAATTAGAAAAAGAAGCTGAAAGAAAGTTAGAGGCTGAAAAGGAAATTAAGAAGTTACAATTAGAGGCTGAGGCTAAGAGGTTGCAGATTGAGGCTGACAAAGAGGCTAGGGCATTAGAGGCTGAGGCTAAGAAGGTCCAATTGGAGGCCGAAAGAGAAGAACGGACACAGGCTGCAAAGAGGGAAGCAGAAGATAAGAGATTACAAAGGGAGCACGAGTTACGACGAAGGGAGTTGGAATTTCAAGGCCATGCTCCTGAAAATGGTGCCAGTCCATTTACCTCTGATGCCTCTGCTAGTCAGGGAGCCTCAACCTCAGCTATGAACTTTCATTTAGATCATTTTGTTGAGAAAGAAGATGCTATCGAGAGCTATCTAAATAGATATGAACTATTAGCTACCACGTATGGGTTAGAGAGAGAAAGGTGGAGCTTAAAGTTATCTCAAGGGCTTCGTGGTACGGCTTATGATGTTTTCGCCAAAATGAGCAGAGATGATCAAGAAAATTATGACATGCTAAAGCAGGCTCTTTTGTTAAGATATGAAAAGAATGGTGAATTTTATAGAAAAAAATTTAGGAATGCTAAACTACTGTCAGGTGAAACCTATCACCAGTTCTCTGCACGGTTAGAGACATACTTGGAGAAATGGACTTCTCTGGGGAAAACCCAAGATCTTAAGGAAATGATCCTTATAGAACAACTAAGAGAGTCCATGGCTCCAGACCTGAGAAAGTTTCTCATGGAACAAGGTGCAGAGAGACTGGGTGAGTTACTGAATGTCGCTGAAAGGTATCAAGCAGCTCAGGCAGAGGTAACAAGTAATAAAAAGAAACAGGTAGATAATTTTAAGGCACCACAGAACTTTAATAAATTTGATCCTAAAGATCAGAACAAAGGTAAGCACCAGTTTGATAGGCCACGGTATGACAATAAAAATAAAACCCCACAATTCGATGAAAGGAAATTTGATGAAAGAAAATCATTCAACCAAAAAAGGAGGTGGTGTAAGAATTGTCGGATGGACAATCATGATACTGACCATTGTAGAAGGAAACCTCCTCATTGTGCTGCTATGACATCTGGAAAGAAGGGAAAAAAGGTCAAACCTGCGGAACTACAGGAACCGTACCACCCCCAGTGTGTGAAGATGTCATCTTTAATGGAGTCACCATAAGGTGCTTATATGATACAGGTCTAGATTATGATTCCGTTGTGAGTTTTCACCTGGTGCAGGCAGATCAATACACCACAGAAACAGTGGAGATTCAAACTTCAACCAAGGATGTAGCGACCATGACACTTCCCGTCGCCCGGATAAATGTGAAAACGCGATATGTGGAAGGAATCATAAAAGCAGCAGTGATAAATGAGCCAATCTATCCTCTGATATTGGGGTGTAGATATGTCTTCTTGGGGAATCCCAAGAGACCTGTGATATTGGCAACGGTGCAGACCAGATCACAGTCCAAAAAGGAGGAGGAAAATCCAATAAATACTCATCCAGATGAGATGAGGAAGGCACAGGCGGAGGACAAGACACTCAAGCCGTGTTTCAAGAAGTTGCATAAATGCCATACACCTCCAGGCAAGGGAGAATTTTATATGAAAAACAAGCTGATTTATAGGAAGGCTGGATCTGAATCCAATGGTCACGGACAGCTGGTCCTTCCCACTTTATATAGGACTAAAGTGTTGGAACTAGGGCATGCGATTCCCTTCAGTGGTCATATAGGGATCAGCGCAACAGGACAGCGTATAGCTTGTCACTATTTCTGGCCAGGGATAACTGAAGATATCAAACGATATGTAAAATCCTGTCCAGAGTGCCAACGAGTAGCACCTAAGCATTGGACTGCACCAGCAACTCTGGGGGAAATGCCCATAGTGGGAACACCCTTTGAGAGAGTTGCCGTGGACCTTGTGGGACCTCTCACTCGAACCAAGAGAAGGAACAGCTACATTCTGACTCTGGTGGACACTTGTTCTATGTGGGGAGAGGCGGTAGCCCTGTCATCCATTGACTCTAAACATGTGGCAGAGGCATTACTCACAATTTTCACAAGGTTAGGCTTTCCCAATCAAATCTTGACTGATAACGGCTCTCAGTTCAAGGGGAAACTAACAGAAGAAGTTTTCAGGATCTTCCAGGCCAAACACTTCCATTGTAGTGTGTACCATCCCCAAGGGAACGGCCAAGTGGAAAGATTTAATGGCACGTTGATGTCGATCCTGAGAAAGTTGGCACACGAAAAACCAGATACATGGGACCAGTACCTTCACGCCGACCTCTTTGCTTATCGGGAGGTACCCCATAGTTCAACCGGTATGGCCCCGGCAACATTATTATTTGGAAGGCCAATAAAAGGTCCACTCGAAGCTCTGTTAAGAACGTGGACTGATGAAAAGGCAGAGGAAAATATTACATCCTCATACCAATATGTGAATGAGCTGACCACTCGTTTAAAAACTGGCTGGAAACTTGCCAATGAAAATTTGAGACAAGCCAGGAAAAAACATGCTGCCTATTACAACAGGAAAGCTAAAGACAGAGATTTGGCTGTGGGAGAGAAGGTACTGCTTCTTCTACCCGGTAGTCAGAATAAGCTACAAATTGGATGGCAAGGTCCATATACAGTTCTAGAGAAGGTGTCTAGAACAAATTATAAGATAGATAAGAAGGGGAAAGAAAGAATCTATCATGTGAATCTCCTGAAGAAATATTTGGAAAGAGAAAATCAGGAAGAGACACACTTGTTGACCGTGTCCATTGCAATGGAGATGAAAAAGGAACCACTTTCATCATTTGAATATCCATTACATCCCTGTGAGACAGCGGCACAGGTGAAAATCAGTACACATTTAACGAAAAATCAGAAGGAGAGAGTGCAACAGGTTCTAGATGATCATAAAGAGGTGTTAACGGACCGACCGGGGCATACAAACTTATTGGAATATGATATGAAGCTGATAGACCCAACACCTGTCTGTATGAAACCCTATTCGATTCCTTTTGCTAAGGAGAAAGCCTTGAAGGAAGAGATAGACTATTTGTTGAAGGAGGGAATAATTTCACACAGTGAATCTTCGTATAGCTCCAGTGTGGTGCTCTTAAGGTAACCCTCTGGAGAACATAGACTCTGTATAGATTACAGGAGACTGAATGCTATCACAGAAGGTCAGGTGGATCCATTGCCGGATACAAATCAGTTGTTTGCCAGGCTAAATAAAGCTAAATATTTCTCAAAAGTGGATCTGAGTAAAGGATACTATCAGATTCCAGTAAAGCCTGAGGTTAGACCATACCTAGCTTTTAGTACCTCAGAGGGACACTATGAGTTTAACAGATTGCCATTTGGATTGAAGAATGCGCCGAGTGTCTTCTCTAGAATGATGAGAAAATTGTTGGATCCTCTGAATAATCCATGCATCACAAATTTCATGGATCATATCCTTATAGCAACAGAAACATTTGAGGAACACATTGACTCGCTGAACATGCTGTTTAATCGACTTAGAGAAGCGAATTTAACAGCCCGACCAACCAAATGTTGCGTTGGATGTAAAGAATTAGAATTCTTAGGACACACAGTCCATCAGGGAAACATGACCCCTGACCCCAAGAATTTAGAGAAACTAAAGAAAGCCCCGAGACCACAAACCAAGAAAGACGTGAGATCCTTTGTCTCATTATGTGGTTTCTACCAAAAGTATATCAAAAACTTTAATTCCATATGTGCACCGTTAACTGATTTGACACGCAAAGGAGATCCAGATCGAATTACCTGGACAGCCCAGTGTGAATTGGCATACCAGGAATTGAAGGAAAAGCTCACAAGCAAACCTATTTTGAAATTACCTGACTTAAGTCAAGAATTCATTGTGAGAACGGACGCAAGTAATATCGGGTTGGGCGCGACCCTGTTACAGAAATCAGATGCACTGAATGGGGAATTAACCCCAGTGGCATATGCTAGTAGAAAGTTGAATAAAGCTGAAACCAATTATTCAACTAGCGAAAAAGAATGTCTTGCAGTAATATGGGCGATCAAGAAGTTCAATATTTATCTGTATGGGAAGGCATTTAAGTTGCAAACGGATCACAAATCCTTGTCGTTTCTAGCGCAGGCTAGGCATGAAAATTCGAGGTTACTCAGATGGTCTTTACTTTTGCAGCCATTCCAATTCAGCATAGAGTATATTTCTGGAAAAACCAACCTGGGAGCGGATTTTCTAAGCCGCCATCCGTGTGATGAAAATCACCGTAAGCCCCAGGAATAATATTAAATTTCTCTATGTGTATATAGAATTATAGACTGACATATAACGTCTGTTTTAACCTGTAGCACGCTGCAGGCGAGATATCTCGCCTTGCGGCTGTCATCGTTTCTAGCACATGACTTGTGTACACGTGATTTTCAGCCCCAGATGTTAAGTAGTAATTTTAATTGCAAGAGAGTTAGCTTCCGTTTCCGATCTTAAAAAAGTGATGGGTGTATCTGCGTTTATTTTTTGTAAATTTTTTAAATCGAAATGAATCGGCATCAGATTTTCGGCCATTTTGCTCTAATTTTATTGTATTCTGACGCCATGCAGTGGGGATGAAATTTATGTCTTTATAAGCGCTGAAATCGGTTCTCAGAATATGTTTGATGGCTGAGATGGAAACGAAAGTAAAATGGCCTTTCAAGTATGTATAATTTTCGGGGTTAGGATTAGGAATATCGGAAAAAATAGGATTACGGTCCGAATGTCACGGCTGGCTAGGGAGTTTTGTTGCTTTGCTACTGATGATGGGTGTAACGAAAAGATCGTCATTTGATTTGTATTGCTCTATTGGTCAAATGACTTTCATTGAGATGCAAGGGATATGGACTCTTCGTTCGTTGGTCATTTTTTTAATTTTTTTTTTTTAATTTTAAAATTAAAAAAAAAATATTTTTTTATTTTTTTTAAATTTTTTTCGTTTTTTTTATCTTTCCTTTCCTCTCTTCCTATCACATCTAACATGTACACAAACAAATTTTATATCATCAGATTCACCATTCATTTATTTACATAAATTCCAAAAATGATAGCAATTGACCAAGAAACACAAAAACTATAGACATTACAAGTCGCCCACTATAAAAACGGGGGGTTGTGAAAAAGAATGCAGCGTGCTAAATAAGAGGGGAGAATTTGTCGTGAAACATTCTAAATCCACATATCTAAATTAAAAAGTAAATGTACAGCCTAACAAATTAATTCAATAAAAGGAAAGAAGAATGGTAAAAGAACAGTGCGGTCACAATAGCATACGCCTGTGTTATAGAACGTCATACTAGCTAAAAAGAAAACCCCTTTTTATGCACCGTCTGCATAATTGTAACGCTTTCACGTTTACTAGTAAAGCTTACTGCATCAACTACACGCGTTTCAAAAAAATAAAACCGGTACTGTGTTTCTTAGAAAACCTTGAGATAGACACACTGCGTAATGACCTAGATATAATACTAGCATTAATGTCATTATTACACTGCGTTAACCTAAAAGACAGACGGGCTTAGAGAGAGAGAGAGAGAGAGAGAGAGAGAGAGAGAGATGTACGGAGGAACGCATGCAATACTACCACAGCCTCGCGATATAAAATTAATGCCACCCCACGCGAAAGGCACGCAGGCTTGCTTTTTTTCAAATAAACAGGGACAAAAAACACTACCAATACGAGGTTAGGTTTTAAAAAAAACATGGTTAATGCTTATTAGGAAACATGACACAATACTGTTTTACGTCTGAAATCCTGACATTAGCCTGACAGTACAGAAGACACCCCATCGTATCGAAGTGAACGGGTGGTAGAAGAAAATACACATTTTGAACGCAGACACTTAGCTCCATTAAACTTATATATTTGGGTGCCTTAGGACTTGCTGACAAAGAATATGTTAGGTGTTAAGCAAATAGTCCAATAATTAACAAATTATAGCCAAAATACTATACTGGTGTTGTCTGACAACACAGGATCATATTTGCTCATAATGGCGTGTTTGGACACTGCTTTAGAGGAAATGAGGCCACCACGTTAAATTCGATTTGATTGGCTAGAAATATATGTAAGGCGAAACATGATTAGTCGACTGCAAATACTATTTTTGGTTGTTAAGGGAAACGGTAGGAAGGGTACTTTTTTCAAATGCTTTTGTAAACATGGTCTTATAGGCTAGACCATTTAATATAGTCAATTAGGAGCGTCAGTTCAGTGCCACTTTTTTGAAATTTAAGTGTGTAGAAGCAAGTGCGTTGAGAACCAGTTCATATTTTTCTAATGAAAGCCTGGGACAGAGGCAGATCGGAATTGTGCCATAACTCATCGCCAGTCAACGTATTTGTTTAATATTTCCGTGAATTGTGGTAAGCTAGACATATTTGATATCTTTTTGATGAAAATTTCATGTGAATTGATAATTTATGTCTGTATGTGTGTGGTTCAGTAACAAACATGAGGCAAAGCCTAGATATTGCTCCCCCATGAACAAAACTTGTCGGAGAGGAGTATAACTGCATGGGATTGCCAAATAGTTCTATGACACCTATCTTATTGAAAAGAAGGAAATAATGCTGGAATTGCAGAGGCGTTGTAACCATTGGGGAGAGGAATACTGGTGTATACTGTTACATGAGAAGCTAGCAGTTGGCCTACCGCGCTGAACTCGGTGTTTGTTATGTATTGTGCTTCAGTGTGGAAATAGATTATAAATTAGTTCTGAAGTAGGAGGTACAACCTTCTTGTTTCAGGGACCGTGGTACTAACGTATTAAAGCAGCACATGGTCTGAGTTTTGCTGAATCCATAGGCTGGTAGCATACTCCTTGGTCAAGATATCAACCAGTGTTGTTTCTCGAGAACACGGTGAAGTGGAGACTGTTTCCTGCCGCCCACACAGAAGTTAAGATTTCGTGGCCAGAGCAGCTCAATCTTGTGTATACCCCCCTCTAAAAGTGACTTTACCTTAAATCAAGAGGGACATTTATTTGTTTCAAATAAAAAGAAACTGTGAACCTTTCCAATAATATTTCCACTAGAAACAAACACTTGAAGTCATGATGACAAACACCAACCTAGCTTGTAAAGCCAGTATTACCTCATAGTACTACAGCACAACTTACATACAAATTGCAGTAATAATATATGTCAATACAAAGATCATATCTATAAATTGTGTACATACAACTTGTGATTACATTTGATTGTGATTCCTGGTTCACTTTGTAGTTGAATCAGGATATCTATTATTGACAGGAATTAATACATATTTTTAAAAGTTACACTTGACTTATTAAGATAGCCTTATAGAGTGTTCTATGTATGTGAGTGTCACAGTGTTGTAAAGTATTGTGGATTAAATTAAATTGTTTATCTGTCTGTTGGTTGTTGTGAACATACACTTCATCACTATCATAACCCTAGACATTCAACGTAGTCATCACAATATTCCAGAATACGTCTGACTGAGGTATAAATGTGGTAGCAAAGTAAGGTCATCTGTAATACACCACACTTATTAGATACAGATACCTTCACAGCTGATCTCAGTCAGTACACTAAGTCCCCTATAAATATTTATATCATCCCACTTTACCACAGTTTCTAACAACATTTACATGCATGGTTATTACAATGGGCAGATGATCTGAGTTTGTGTCTTGTAACACTTCCCAATTTACATTGGCAAGATTGTTGGTTGCCATGCATATATCTAGTGCTGAATCTGCCCCGTGTGCGTGTAGATTGATTCTATTGTTTTTCCATCGTTTAGTATTAGCAAGTCGTTGTTTTCTATAAAGTCAAGTAAGCGCGTTCCTGCGTTGACCGCATGACGTCAAATCCAGGCATAATGATTGGAGCTGAAATCACCTACTATGGCCGTTTTTGGGCTGTCTGGTGCTTATGGCTAATATATCTTTATCTTTAATTATGCCATTCTTACTGTATATGTTTAAGATTTTTAGATTGACTTGTTAACTTGGTATGGTGACCCGAATACCTTCTATGTTTGTTTATCAAACATTTCGCAGTCTATAATTTTAAATGTGTCGTTTACTGTCGCGAAATTGGTTTCAAGTCATTGCAAACGGGTTCAGTTAGATTTATAAACTCGTCAACGATCGATTGACCGCTTTCAAAATGGCGGCGTATCAGCGAAATGTGTATCAGACAGGAAATCGCCAAGGATAAATAAAAGCATAAGGGAATCAGTATGAAAAGGATTTTACATTTCAGTATAGGGAAGGATTGTGTATAACTGCATATAAGAAGGAACGGTAGGAAGTTCTCATTTACGGAGATATATGCGTATTTCGACTGCCCACAGTTACGCTAAAAGCGTGTAACCCACTTCTGTTCTAAATATTAAAATCAATAAATAACAGTTTGGGAATTTACATGGATAGGAAGATAGAGTTTTATCAGCTGTATAAAACAAGATAAGATGGAACAATATGGATATTATATATGCCAAGAATGAGAAAGGCAAAATTTCAGTCGACGCACAGATCGGCTGAAATCAATGTTCGGGAAGGATTTCTCAGGCCTAGGTTTAAGCTGTGACGTCGGTACCCTCCGATACGTCCGCGCTATAGTATTTAAAGCGTATCGGTAAAACTGGAGGGAGACACAACGAAAGAGGTTTGAGACAGACTGGAGGCAGATTTTCGCCACTACCCATGAATTGTGAGCGGATCGCCAGAAACATTGTTCAGTCCAGTATCTGAAGTCTGAGGGTAAGCGAAATTATGATAACTACCGTGTATAATATTTTTTTTTATATTTCAGGTTCATATAAACTTCACAAAATATGCCTGTATAATAGTCATTGATATAATGTATTGTATTTTTAATATGATCTAACCATGTGCATTGTGGATGATTGTTGCTTGTACAAAAAGTAATCACAAATAGCCCCACAGCCTAATGAAGATATATTTATCATATTGCTTTATCGCTTACGAAGATAAAGGCAGTCCCATGGCAGAGATTGTCATAGGGAAATGAAGTGTAAGAAACTTCATCATGGAAGATCCCAGTACGAGGTTAAGGTGACTAGTCCCCTTCCTCGCTGCCTTTGCCTTCCCTAGTTAGAACGCACAACTTTGTACCCATTTACAGCTGGTAAAATGGAGTGTTCCACAGCCAGGTTTCAATTCCAAAACTATGTAATTGTACTACCGAAGAAAGCAACTTGATTGCTTGATCACTCTCTTTATTTATGTATTAATTTTGTGTAGATGCTAAGAATAGCATCAGTATTTGAATTTGTATTTGATATGATTTAGAAGGATCAAGTTATAGAAAGGGATGTATAGGAGCGGAATAAACCAGATGATGTTTATTACTGATATGGTAATATTAATTCTGTATCATTGAAATGATGTTACTTGCTATGACTGTATAACTTTGACACCTGATGACTGACTTGTCTGACTTATGTGCTAGTCAGTTACACTTAATTGAAATGTTAATATTAATGCTATATCACTGAAATGATGTCCTTACTTACTATGATTGTATAACGGTGACATCTGATGACTGACTGGTCTGACATCTGTGCTAGTCAGCTACAAGTCTAGCCAGATACTAGCCAAGGCTGATATGTTGCAGGTTCCATGAAATAACTCAAACCAGACTGTCCAGTATCAGAAGCCTGTGTCGTTCATCCGAGGCAATCCCACAAAAGTGCAGGACCCCAAAGAGTGAACTTCAACTGGTCATTGGCATCCCTACTGTTGGGCCTACCAAGTCTGATATCAGCAAAGGACAGTTTCAGCAGTATCAAGTTGGAAAGATAAGTGTCCTGTTTGACACTGACCATCTATACATGTGAAACAGCCAATAGTTGAAAACAATAAGTAACCATACAGAAACTCAGTCAACTGATGACAGTTATCCTTAAATTCAAAGGACTAATAACAGTGATTTCAGTAACTTTATTATTTTAGATCTTGAAGTCTAAACAGACAATAATAGTAATTGTGTGAATACTTTTTATATATATATATATTATATATATATATATATATATATAATATATATATTTATATATATATATATATATATATATATATATATATATATATATATATATATGTATGTATGCTCTTTTCCAACTAGCAGTAATAGAATATTAGTGTAATTATTAAACTGTTTTAACTGTACCTGAGGATTTATTCACTTCTTCCATTTTGTGGGTTCAGTGAATGTACATTTTACTTATCCCCTAGAATATAAGTAATCATAAGATAGTCACAGGGAGGAGACACCTTAAATCCTGGTACTACTTCTTACCAACTGGGCCAGGGTTTCACAGTCTGACTATTTTTATGATAACATTACACCAGTGCTTATTTCTAAGACTGGGGTATTACTTGTAAGGTCAGAACTCTTTACTGGCATACTCTTATATAATAAATAATTTAAAATAACCTCCCGCTACAGTGGGGGCTCGTCTGCGGGATATATCTTTGATATTCCTGAGCCAACTTTCTATTTCTGCTGTGTAGAAAAGTTTGTTTTGAAAAATTTTTGGAAAGAGTAACATAGTAGGAATTTTTTTTTTTTTTTTTTTTTTTTTTTTTTTTTTTTTTTTTTTTGCGTTCGCCCGCTAATACTCGAGGCGAAATCTCAGGTTATTATTTTATGTCTAACCTGACATTGATTTTACGTGAGTATCCCTTTATTTCTTGTACAGAGACAGGTGTCCCTCGCCATTCAGGCAAATACTCGCCGATTTCGGAGGTACCCATTGCAGCTGGGTCGGCTCAGGAGCCGCCAGTCCCTGGTCGACGACACTCCTTCAAATGTCCTCGTTATTTCTAAGAGTTAATCTTGTAAGTCCAAATCCCGGTCGACATAAAAAATTTTAAAAATGCCATGGGGGCTCGTCGCCCGGGTTTGATTCCTGAGCCAATCACCCGGTCGCCAGAGCGGTGTTGTAACCACTACGCTAGCGCGGCTCCCCATAGTAGGAAATAACTATATTTTTTAGGAGTACCATTGAGTACAGATAAAGAAAGCTGTTTCATATATGGTGAAGTCAGTTTAATTAACTTTAATTTTAAGTTAATTATATTGTAGTAAATTAGTTTGAGTAAGATCGCTTGCCCTACTAGACTACAGATACATCATGGCTGACTTGGTCAAATTTAGGTCTGCTACACTGCAGGTGGGAAAAGAGCTTGGCATGGATGGTGACGCTCTGATCCGGTATGTCACGACGGAATGTGAAAAGTACACCGAGAGAGAAGCAAAGCAATTAGAAGCAGAGAGAGAAACAAAGAAATTAGAAGCAGAGAGAGAAGCCAAGAAATTAGAATTAGAAGCAGAGAGAGAAGCCAAGAAATTAGAATTAGAAGCAGAGAGAGAAGCCAAGAAATTAGAATTAGAAGCAGAGAGAGAAGCCAAGAAATTAGAAGCTGAGAGAGAAGAAAGGAGGTTACAAGCAGAGAGAGAGAGACCATGAGCTGAAAATGAGACAGCTTGATCTTGAACTTCAGGCTGGGACTATCACCCATGGTAATAGCTCACCTCATTCTGCGAATAGCTCTTTTCAGAACACAGCAAATGGGGCCATGAACTTCCACCTAGATCCATTTGTTGAAAAGGAGGACGCAATTGAGTCGTACCTGGATAGGTATGAAAGGCTAGCCTCTACATATGGACTGGAAAAGGAAAAATGGAGTTTAAAGTTATCTCAGGGATTGAGAGGTATTGCATATGATGTGTTTCTGAAACTCCCCAAAGAAGATCAGGAAAATTATGAAATACTAAAGCAAGCCTTACTGATCCGGTATGAAAAGAACTCTGAGGCATATAGGAAGAAATTTAGAACTTCTAAACCTCTACCTGGAGAAACATATAACCAGTTCTCATCTAGGCTAGAAACGTATTTGTTGAAATGGAGTAGTTTAGGTAAGTATCAGAAAACCTACGAGGATCTGAAAGAACTGGTTATGTTAGAGCAAGTGAAAGATTCCATGTCTCAAGAAATGAGGAAATTCCTTATGGAACAAGGAGCAGAGAGGCTGGAAGACATTTTGAAATGTGCAGAGAGATACCAAGCAGCTCAAGCTGAATTGGTAAGAACAAAAAGGAAGCAGGTAGAAGGATATAAGCCACCACCACAGAATACCGATTTTGACCAGATGGATCAACCATACAGATACAAGCAAAGATTTGATAATAAGGACAAGAACCCTCAGACTCAGGAAAAGAAACCCTACAAACAGGGAGATAAGTGGTGCAAATTTTGTAAGATGAGCAACCACAACACTGATGAATGTGGGAGGAAAAAACCCCTTCATCTTCCTGCATGTCTACAGGTGAAGACTTCTGTTATGAAGGAACTGACTGTGAGTCAGAATAGCCTCCATCACCCACCTACACAGGAGATAGTGACTGTGAATGGCAAACAAGTCACAGGAATGTATGACACAGGTTTGTCCTATGATGCAGTCGTGTGTGCATCTCTGGTGTGCTCTGAACAAATCACCACAGAAACAGTAGATATTCAAGGGCCACTAAAAGGAACATCACCCCTTACTTTACCCATAGCAAAGATTCA